>JAKSZT010054308.1:1101852-1120801 GCA_026826555.1 Tolypeutes matacus
GCTGCCAGTGTCCTCTGCCTCCCCAGGACCTAGTGTGCACATGTTGTATGCTGCCATGCACAGTAACAGCAGCAGCTACAGCACAACACACAAGAGCAAAAGTAGCAGTCAATATTTAGTGGGCATTTCCCACATGTCAGCAACTGCTCTAAGTGCTTTACACACATCTATTAATTTAATCCTCACTGTAATGCCATGAGGTATATACTACTATAATTCCCGTTTACAGAGAAGGAAACTGAGGCCCATAGAAAGACACATGACATCCATGCATTGAGCAACTTAGCCTGACACTACGTAATCTGCCCCCTGCCCCAGCCTGGTAAAGGCCTCCTCATCCTTCCTAATCCAGCTCTGGCACCACCCGCTCCCTGTCCATCTACCCCTGACTAGACAGAGTTAATTTATTCCTCTCCTTGGTGCTACCCAGGTGCTTGCCCACACTCCATCGCAGCGTTTTCCCTGCTGCGTTATGATTCATCTCTTTATCGGCGCTCTCTTCCTTGGGCCTGGGAACTTAGTACACACCTGTGATTCACCAGACCCCATCCTACACAGCCTTGCAAAACCGTTTCTTACCCCAAAACAGCACATCATCCTTTCAAAGTGTTTTTACATCCACTCCCTCACTGAGTACTCCCAGAAACCTGGTAAAGTGAATGTTACAGACACAATTATCCTTACGTGACAGGTGAGGAAACTGAGGCTCAGGGAGTTGTTGGAGTTCTCTCCTAGAAATGTATGTTCTGCTTTGTCTTGGTGGCTTGGGTGCTCAAAAGTACACATTAGAACAAGCTAGGTGGCTTTTCTGAGACTCTCTTTAGGATCTGCTCACTAGCCAGGGATCAAGCTCAGTCTGACCCCTCTTGCGGCAGATGATGATGAAGTTAATGGAGATGACATCTTCCCAGACCCCTGGCCCTTCAGGAGGTGCTTTCCTTGAACCCATTTCCCTGACAACTGTCCTGGTGGAAAAAGTTTTGTTTTTTTTTCATCCAGAGAGTGAGGAGCGCCATCCCCAGGTACAGCAAGGGAAACGTAAGGTAGACATGAGGGGCGACTTCCAGTGGGACAGGAGGACCAGAGAGAGACCATGAAATGTCACACCCACCCCAAGAAATGCTCCCCCTGGATAGCCACCTTGAGGGCCTCAGGGAGAGCAGGAGCCCAGGCCCAGGTGGCCTCTCAGAAGATGGGTGTCAGGTTTGGGGTAAGCAGGTTGGGGGGAAAGCAGAGTCTGTAAATATGCTGATGGACATGGGGTGACATGGGGCAACCTGGGGGAGCCGGAACCTGGTCATGTTTACAGGAAATAGCTCAATTCCCGGGTATGTGTCCCAATAGCCCCAACCAGGCCCATCCCCAAGGCTGAGGAAATGAGGACAGAGCAGGCAGAGCTGGTGGAGAAATCCCCAGTAAGGGGCAAGAGGAAGGCAAGGAGGACTCGGGCTGGGCAGCCCTTGTTTAGAGCTGCACCCTTTTCAGGGGAGACCGGCAGGAGGCAGGAAGAATTCTTCAGAGGATGCAAGCTCCCCTGGGCTGCGTAGCCCAGTCAACTGTCTCTAGACATGACCCACCGCCCCACAGGAGGGAGCACAGATCCGGGTGGTCGGGGCCCAATCGTGCAAGGCCCCCTGGCCCCACCCGTTCTTGCATTCCTCCCTCAAGCACTGAGCGGGTGCTGTGTGCCAGACACGATCAGGGCCTGGCCCCGGGCTTGGTGGGGGGCACAGACCAGTGGAGGCACAGCTATGGGGCAGCAGGAAATGAGCCTCCTTGGGGCAGCTCAGATTCCATGGGAACAGAGGAACGGGTCCAGAAGGAAGTGGAATGTGGGAGCCTTCCCAGAGGAGGCGAAGGCCGGGCTGAGTCCTGGAGAGCCAGCGCTGGCGAGATTAGCAAGTGTGGCAGGGGGTCAGAGTGCGGTCTGGGCCCAGAGAGCCAAGTCAGAACTTGACTGATCAGAAACAAGCGTCCCTCTGGGTGCAGCCCCCCGGGGTGCTGCACCTTATTGGGCTGGCAGACCTAGTCCCCTCAGTGGCCACTCCAGTCATTTGTACAGGTGAGCAGAGCAGATGAGCTCTCATTGCTTTTTCAATCGGACACAATCAGTCAAGACAGGGTTTCCAGAACCATCCTTAAAAAAGAAAACCCACCAAGATCCCAGCTATACCTAAAGGCAGAGGAGACCCTCCCAGAGA
The DNA here is from genome assembly GCA_026826555.1 of Tolypeutes matacus. Taxonomy (NCBI): domain Eukaryota; kingdom Metazoa; phylum Chordata; class Mammalia; order Cingulata; family Chlamyphoridae; genus Tolypeutes; species Tolypeutes matacus. Next base: position 1,104,054 of record JAKSZT010054308.1, read on the forward strand.
GATTCCACATCTGATGTCTGGGCTCCCAGGAGAGAGAGAGAGAGAGAGAGAGAGAGAGAGAGAGACAGAGACAGAGACAGAGAGGAAGAGAGAGAGAGAGAGAAGGAGGGAGGGAGGGAGGGGGAGACAGAGAGAGGAGAAAGACTATGACACAGGGACAGACAGACAGGGCAGGGGGCAGGTCTCAGTGAGGGAGGAGCCAGGGCCCACAGGAGGACTTGGCTCTGTGAGTCAGGAACAGCCAAAGCCATCATCATGCTTTATTAGAAAAACCAGACCCACCCTTGTCTCTCTCCAGGAAGCCTTCCTTGATGGCAGTCTCCCAGGTTCCACTCACCCTTCTCATCCCCTGTCTGCATCACAGGTATGCAACCTTCTGCCAGGCTGGATTGTCAGCTTTTGCCCTGGTCTCTATCGCTGACTCAGATTGCTCAAAACCAAACTCCTAATCTTCCTGCGAAGACTCCTCCACCTTTGCCCCTGTGATCCCCATGGCAATTACCAGCATCATCTTGCCCTGTGTCGTTCTGGATCCCTACTCCCTCATACCTTCAGCCGGTCCCCAAGGTCTGTGGTTTGATTTACTCACTTCTCTGGCACCTTCTCCCTCCCTTCCATGCCTGCAGCCATCAATCTAGTCCAGCCTTCGTTGCCTCCCACCCAGATCCTCTGCCCGGTCTGCGCCGTGGCCCCCAGGTGGTTTCTGAAAAGTGCAACTCTGGCCCCTCTCACTTAAACAGTCCCTCAGGGTCCCACTACCTAAAGGATGAAGTTCAAAGGCCAATGGTCAGCATTCAAGGACCTCCAGAGGCTGGTCCTGACTCACCCTTTCAAACTAATTGTGTACTATTCTTCTCCATGGATGCTAATTTCTAACCAAACTATCTATTACCACTGCATATACTTCATGAATTTCTACTGCTGATATCACTCCTTGAAATGCCATACAACCTCTCCCCCACCCTTTCCCATCCTGGCCTTTTCTCAGACCCAAGCTGCCCCGCCTTTTGCACAGTGATTGGTTGGGGCTCCCCTTTGGAGTGAAGAGAACTTCAAACACGGGGTCCTGTCCAGTGCACCACTGACCCCCTGGCTCCCACACTGTCATGTTTGTGGAGTGAATGAATGGTCGGAAACATCACTAGGTGGCCTGGCTGCTCTATCCAAGAGCCATGCCCCCGAGGGAAGAGAAGCCTCCCTCCCAGAGGGAGGCAGTGGGGGCTGCCTTCCCCCTTGGACAGGGGCTCCCAGAAGGCAGGGGATTGCTGTGTGTCTGCCCCATGCCCCAACTCGGACGGGGCCCCATGGAGGCAGAGCCTGTCTCCTACCCAGAATGGACATCCCCTAGACAAAGGACCCAACTTCCTTCTTCTGGACCACAGGAGATGCTCAGAACCACGCATTGACCAATATCCAGGAATGTTTATGCACTTGCTTTATTCTCTTTCCACACACGTCCTTTCCACAGACATAGATGTGTGTGCACACATAGACACACACACAGCCGAGGTAGCCATCCAGCCTCCCACAGCCAGGACACACCTCCTTCTAATAGAGGCCGTGCTGGGCACAGTGGTGGGCGCAGAGCTGCCGGTGGTACTGCAGGTGGTAGTCCTTCACCAGCTTGCCCAGGATGTAGAGAAACTCGTCAAAGCAGATCTGGTTGTCCTTGTTCTTGTCTGCTGCCCGGAACAATTCCGTGATGTAGTATGGCTCCTTCCGACCCTGAGGAATGGGGCAAAGGGTCACCCACCACCCAAGCCCAGGCCAACCTTCCAGGGCTCTCTGCCACCTGCTGTGAGAAGAGGATTCAGGCTGGGGGCAGGAGGTAACTGTCTCATGGCCCCTGCCTGCAAGGGGCTTGCAGGGAACATCTCCACACTTAGAGTGACCAGGATACATGCTGCAAATTAGGCTGAAAAGACAGCGGTGTGGCGGGTGCCTGGGCAAGTGGCCCTGTCACTGCATGGCTACAGACAGAGAAGGTAAATTGGGCACAGTTTACTGGTTAACTGTCAACAGTTCCTGCGCAGTGCTGAGCAGCCCAGCAACTCCAAAAGACACTTCCCATCCACATGGGTCCTAGCTGGAGCCTTTCTTCCCAGTTCAAGGGCAAGCTCCCCTGGAGGCCCTGAAGGCAGGGGCTGGACCCTCCTGCTTCACACGGGGAGCTCTCCGAGGAGCCTGCCCTCATCTCTGTGCCCAGCCTGTCGGGTCGGCACCCAGTAGTGCACCTTTCATGCTGAAGCGTCCCCCTAGGACCTACCCAAGACGGCTTGCGCACTCTGCCTGGGAGAGTGCCATTCATGCACCCCAGGGGGTGTCTCCAAGGAGGTGGCCCTGGTCTGGCTCTGAGGGTGGAGGATTGGGGCCAGTATAGGAAAGAGGTGTTGAGGTGGAAGGGACAGCATGACAGCATGCAAGGCCAGGGGTCAGAGCTCAGGAAGGAAATGGGCCAGGCTGAGATGAGGTGGGCACTGGGGAGCCCCGGGCAGTGACAGGTGAATTGGCTGGTGGGTGTGGTGAGCACAGTGTGGAGACCTCAGAAGGCATCCGGGGGACACAGTTGTTGCGTCTGGAAGCCACTGTGGGCCAGGATGTGCACCTCCTTCCTGCGGGTCGTATAAACTTACCGCCTTGGGCAGGCTCTCCCCAGCTTTCTTCACCTCTGCTCACCTCCCCAGCATGCTGGCTGTCTGCCCTGGGCCATGAGTCTGTCCCCAGGGCCTTGTGCCTGAGCAGTGTTCTGAGCCCCACAAGTGGCAGGGCCTGGGCAGTCCCCCCAGCCGCACAGGATAGGTTATTTGGCCCTGGAAGCAGGGGACAAAGCACAATAACCCGCCAACCTAATCCCCTCCTCTCTCTACAAGCCTGAGTTATACTCCAATAAACTGAGGGCAAGTCTTTGGTGTTTCCCAAAATCAGGCAGGAAGAGATGGGAAGAGACCAGAGAAGGCCCTTCTCCTGGCATGTAAGGATCTTAGAGTCTGGGGGGTGGATCCAGAGTCTTCTGGAGAAGATGCTGTCCAGAAACCCCCAGGGCATGGGACAGAGGACAGAGGGTGACGTCTCACAGCCACCCCTCCTGCAGCCTTGCAGGTCCCAAGGAGCCCGGTAATCACAGGGCTGGGCTGTGACAGAGGAGCCATGCAGGGCTGAGGAAGGCATCTGAGCCTGGGTTCCAGGGCTGGCCTGGGACCCTCTATGAGCCCTGCAGACAGGAGGCTGGAGAGGAAAGTTAGCCCCACCCACACCAAGGGCAGCCGCCACAGCCCAAGTTCTCCTCTGCCAGGCAGAGGGCCAGAAGGGGCGGCCTTGTGCTAGACCCCAGGAGCAGGAGCTGGAGCTCAAAGGGCTTGGTGAGGCAGGTGCAGAGTGTACGGCAGGGCCCACTGACTGAATGGTCCTGTGGGCAGATACAGGATGGGCAGAAGAATAAACAGGTTTGGGGTTAGAACTGATCTTCAGGGATTAGTGTGCTTGGACTGGAGTGGGGCCAGGCAGAGGGCTGCAGATCCTGCCCTCCCTCACTCTCTCACTCCTATCCTCCCCTAAGTTGGAAATTCTCATGGAGACCATTCCCTGTACTTAATACCACTCACTTCCAACCCTAAACCTGTTTCCCGGTCCTGTCTTCACCCCTCACCCTGACCCCAGACCCCACACACCAAGCTCTCCATGAAGCGGGGCACGTTGTCCATGAGCAGGGCCTTCAACTCCTCCATGGTCAGGGTCTCCACGTCCCCTTCCCTGGCTGCATACTGGTGGTAGCAGTGGATGATTTGGAAGAGAGACTCCTCCACTGGCGTGTCTGTCATGGCTGCTGGTGTCTGGGGATGTGGGGGTGGAGCAGCTGGGAGGAGAGAGCAGCCCCTCTTGTGGAGTAGCCCACAGAAGGAAGGACAACTCCTCCAAGAATCTTCTACTCACATTCCCATACCTTCTCTCCAGTCCCCTCCCTGAATTCTGCCTGGCTTCTTGTAAACTTGACCCAAAGTCCCTGCCCTGCACAAAGCTTTCCTCCTAAACCTCACACAGGATTCTGTCTCTTCACTCCTCCCCTCCAGCCCTTCCCATAGGAATAATCTATGGAATAATAGATTCCATAGATTAGGAATAATCTGAAGTCAAGAATGGGAAGAAACTAAGGGCTCTTCAAAGCCACACAACATTGATGTTGTTTTCCAATGAAACATTTGTAAACCTCTTGAGATGACACGGTCTCTACTTCCATAGACTGTTTTATATTACTAGTGGAATATGCCCTAACTCCAGCCCTGGAGTTGTTATGGTCCTTTTCTTTCTCAATTGAATCAGTCAACACATGGATTCTTGTCTCTGCTCCTACTACTGTCTTGATGCTTGACCCTATCGGGCCTCGGTTTCAACATCTACCAACATCTACACAGTCGGTGACGTCCCTTCAGCCCACAGGTTCCGTGGCCCTCCCAGGACCTCCATGCGCTGGGCTGCCCGGTAGCTGGAATACTAGGGCCGGCAGAGGCACCACAGCCTCTCCTGGTCGCCCCCAATACCCCTCCTAGCACTCTGCACATTTCAGCTCCCCCCCCCCAATGTGGGGTTAAGGGCTCAAGGCCTGTGACCTCCCATTCCTCACTTCCAACAGACATCTCTGTTTTCAGGAGGCAAGCTCATCCTGGGCAGTCAGCAAGCTTCCCTGGATTCTGTGCAGCTGAGAATCACAATGACCAGGTCTCCCACCAGTTATGGAGCCAGCCAGGCACTGGACTAAGCACTTTACAAGTAATATCCCATTTAATGTCCACAATGACCTTAAAAGGTAGGCATCATTATCCATTCCCATTTTCCTGAGAAGGAAAATGAAGCCTAGATAGGTTTAGTAAATTTCTCAGCATCACACAGCTGATCTACCTGGAACTGGATTCAAATCAAAGTCTTTGGGAATGATGCCAAAGGCATACTTTTAATTTGGGACCCTAAACTCCTTTGGGGCCCCGCCTGTGCTGTTGGAACACACATATACACTGCATACATTCTCCAAAGTGGCTAAACTGCCCATCTCTGCTTTCTTGAACCCACACAGACCCAACACAGCCCACCCTTGCCCCCAAGACTCTCTTGGGAGAGCACTTACCTGTTGCTGTTGGGTTGGGGCCTGCAGTTTATCCTGGAGGGCCCCCAGCACTCAGGCAGGAGGCAGCTGTATGAGCAGGGACTCTACCACAAAATCTCACATCCTGCCCATCCTCAGTGACTCCAATTATGGGAGCCAGGATGGTGACTCTTCACAGGTCCTTCGGCAGCAAGACTGAGCCTTAATTGCATTCCTGAGATGACTTCACATGACACTTGCTTCCTAGGATTACCTCAACCAGTTCAGTGACCCACCTCCCCTCCAAGCCTGATCTGAAGCATCTAAGAATCACAGGTCATATTACCCATCTTCCTGCCTCAGAGCACATCCTCCAAGCTCCAGGCTTAGATGGAGTCAGACATGCAACTGAGATACATCTTTCTTAGCTGTCTTCCCTCAATTGGTGAGCCCCCAAAATCCACAACTAGGAACCACATTCATGCATTCACTCAACAAAGATTCCCCAAGGACATATACTGTGCCAGGCCCTCTTCTAAGTAGCTGGAGTAAGACTCAGGGCCAGCTCAAGGGGTGGGGCCAGGTGGAGGGGCCAGAGAGGCATCCACCATCATGAGGCACTGTGAAACCGAGCAGCTTGGTGGCACAAACAGGGTACTCGGGGAGCCCAGGAAGGAACACCTTCTGCCTGGAGAGTGGAGGAAGACTTCCTTAGGGAGGTGACATTTGAGTTGAGGCTTGAAGAAATATTTTGAGTAGCAAGGAGGAGAGTGGAGGACCAGGAACTCCAGACAGAAGAAAGAGCCCAGGCAAAGGTGAAGGCTATGGAAGAGGATGGCTGCTCCCAGGATGAAGTCCACAGGGGCTCCGTGATCATTTATAAGAAACAGGTTGGAGAGGGAGGATAGAGACATGCAGCAAAGGGCTCTGAGTGCCAAGCTAGAGATGTGACTTTATCCTGTGCATGGAGGGAAGTCAATAGAGGACTCTGAAAGGGCTGGGGGGTGGGTGGAAGAGCAGAAGGAAGTGGTAGGACCAGATTTGTTTACTAGGAAATAACCAACTGCAGTGTGGAAGTGGGCCTGTTCTAAGAGGAGCCAAGGGTCTGGCCTGGCCCAAACAGGGGCCACCTGGACCCCTGAGTGACAGGTGAACTCCCTTCCCTCATCTCATCTCCAATAAGCCTTCGCTCAGCCGACCCCCTCTCCTTCATCCCACCTCTTCTCCTGCATCTCCCAGAAGGGAGCACCAAAGGGCAGGTCACTGAGCCTAAGAATAAGTGGTCCTGCCATGCTGGAAAGCTTGAGAAAAAATAGGGAGATTCTTAGAGCAAAACTTTTCCAGTTTACCCAGTAAGCCTTCACCTACCAAACATAATGATTTCCTCAGCAAGCAAGTGGTTTATCAACACACCTTTAGGTTTCTAAACTAAAAACATGTCTCAAATTACTAAAAAGGAAAACAATTTAACAGGGCCAAGCTAGAGTCAGAGGACTTGGATTCAATACCTTTAATTCAGCCATCATTCCCCTGGAAATTTATCCCAAGAAATTAATTAAATAGAGGTCAAATAAATAATCAAGAAAAATATTCAGGGACTTCTGGGAAGATGGAGGATTAAAGAGGCGGAGGGATCACTTCTGTCCCTGAAAAAATAGCTAGTGGGCAGGCAGACTGGAAGGCAGCTCTGAGGCTCAGAATTCCAGGGGAAGGTGAAACACCACTCAGAAGAGAGGGCCACAGCCTACAGCAAATTCAGTTTTTGGCCAAGGAATTTGATCTGCTGCATTGGAGGGGTCACACATTTCCAAGCCGGGGTGGGGGGAGGGAGGAGCGGGGGGAGGGGGAAGGGGGGGCACAACATTGCCCTGAGAGCCAGTAGGGAGTTAAAGATAATTTGCCTTCTCAAACACCCTCCCTACTGCCCTGGGAGGGAAGGTGTGCCTGGCTAAGGGTGCAGAACAGCCTCTGAGAAAGTTTGTTTGTGAGACTTGGCCAGCTCTGAGGACATGCTTCTGCACCATCTACCTGCCTGAGGAGTTACACTGGACGCATTCCTCCCTAGCACCTGGCTGAGGTGCTAGGGGTCTGGCTGAGGTGTCTGCCACAGAGCCCCATCTGCTGACCAGACCAGAAAAGTGCATAAAAAAGGAAAAATAATAATAAATAATAATAAATAAATAAGAGACAAGCAAGTGCCTTTACCACCACCCCATTCAAAGCCCTTGGAAACTGGCATACACCCCATTACTGGGTCCTTAGCTCTGGTTTGAGCAGTTAAACAGGGGCAATCCTAAATATCTAGAACAAGTTGAATGAAGAGTCAAGATGAATAAAAACAAGAACACAACATATCAAAACTTATGGGATACAGTGAAGACAGTGCTGAGAGGGAAATTTTTAACCCTAAATGCCTATATTAAAAAAGAAGAAAAAGCTAAAATCAAAGAATTAACTTAATAACTGGAGAAAAAGTAGAAAAAGAACAGCAAACCAATCCCAAAGCAAGCAGAAAGAAAGAAATAATAAAGATTAGAGCAGAAATAAATGAATTTGGGAACAAATAAATAATAGAGAAAATTAACAAAAACAAAATATGGTTCTTTGCAAAAATCAATAAAATGGACAAATCCTTAGCAAGACTATCAAAGAAAAAAAGGGAGAAGATGCAAATAAAATCTGGAATGACATTATGACGACCCCACAGAAATAAAAAGGATCATAAGAGGATATTATGAGGGAAGCGGCTGTGGCTCAATCAGTAGGGCTCCCGTTTACCATATGGGAGGCCCCGGGTTTGGTTCCCAGGGCCTCCTGGTGAAGGCAAGCCTGCCCACACGGCATGGTTAGCTGACCCAGCGAGCACAGGCAGCAAGGGGGGGATAAATGAATAAATAAATAAAATCTTTAAAAAAAAAAAAAAAAAGAGGATATTATGAGAAACTATATGCCAACAATTAGACTACCTAGATGAAAAGGACAAATTCCTAGAAATGCACAAACAACCTACATTGACTCTATAAGAAATATGGGAACTCAATAAACCAATAACAAGCAAAGAGATTGAACCAGTTATCAAAAATCTTCCAAAAAAGAAAAGTCCAGTACCAGATGGTGTCACAGGCCAATTCTAACAAATATTTTGAGAAGAATTAATATCAATCCTGTTTAAATTCTTCCAAAAAAATTGAAAAGGCGGGAAAATTATCCAACACACTTTATGAAGCCAATATTGCCCTAATATCAAAGACAGCTAAAGATACTATAAGAAAAGAAAATTACAGACCAATCTCTTTAATGAACATAGATGCAAAAATTGTCAACAAAATACTTGCAAATAGAATCCAACAGCATATAAAAACAATTATACATCACAATCAAATGGCTTTTATTTCTGGTATGCAAGGGTAGTAAAATCAATTTAATGTAACACACCACATTAACAAATCAAAGGAGAAAAACCACATGATCATCTCAATTGGTGCAGAAAAGGCATTTGACAAAATCTAGCATCCTTTCTTGATATAAACACTTCTAAAGATAAGTATAGAAGGAAAGTTCCTCAAAATAATAAAGGGCATATATGAAAATCCCACAGGCAACATCATACTCAATGGGAAGAAAAATGAAAGCATTCACTCTAAAATCAGGAACAAGACAAGGATGCCCACTGTCACCACTGTTGTTCAACATGGTGCTAGAAGTTCTAGCTAGAACAATTAGGAAAGAAAAAGAAATAAAAGGCATCCAAATTGAAAAAGAGGAAGTAAAACTCTCACTATTTGCAGATGATGTGATTCTATATATAGAAAATCCAGAGATCTACAATAAAGCTACTTGAGCTAATAAATGAGTTCAGCAAAGTGGCAGGATACAAGATCAATTCACAAAACTCAGTAGCATTTCTGTACAATAGTACTAAGCAAGCTGAGGAGGAACTCAAGAAAAAAAGAATCCATTTACAATAGCAACAAAAAGACTCAAATATCTAGGAAGTAATTTAACCAGGAATGTAAAGGATCTGTATTGAGAAAACTACAAAACACTGCTAACAGAAATCAAAAAAGACCCAAACAAATGGAAGGACATTCCATGTTCATGGATTAGAAGACTAAATATTGTGAAGATGTCAATTCTACCCAAATTGATTTCTAGATTCAAAATTCCAACAGCATAATTTACAGAAATAGAAAAGTCACACACCAAATTTATTTGGAAGAGAAAGAGGTCCTGAAAAGCCAAAAACATCCTAAAAAAAGAACAGTGAAGCTGGAAGATTCACATTCCCTGACCTGGAAGCATATTATAAAGCTACAGTGGTCAAAGCAGCATGGTATTGGCATAAAGATATACACAACAATCAATGGAATCGAATCAAGAGTTCAGAACTAGACCCTGACCTCTATGGGCAACTCATTTTCAATAAGCCTATCAAGTCCACTTTTCTGGAACAGAACAGACTCCTCAATAAATGGTGCTGGGAGAAATGGATATCCATAACCAAAAGAATGAAAGAGGACCTCCAGCTCAGTCCCTGTATATGAATCAATTCAAAATGGATCAAAGATCTAAACATAAAAGCCAGAATCATAAAACTCCTAGATGATAACATAGGGAATCATCTACAAGACCTTCTAGTAGGTGGGGTTCTCTTAAACCATACATCCAAAACACAAGCAACAGCAACAAAAAATAGATAAACGGGACTTCTTCAAAATTAAACACTTCTGAATCTCAAAAGACTTTATGAAGAGGGTAAAAAGGCAGTCTCTCAATGGGAGAAAATATTTGGAAATCACACATACGACAAGGGTCTAATATCCATGATATATAAAGATATCCTCCAACTCAACATTAAAAAGACAAATAACTCAATTAAAAAATGGGCAAAAGACCTGAATATACATTTTTCTAAAGAAGAAATACAAATGGAAAAAAAAAAAAAAACCCACATGAAAAAGTGCTCAGCATCACAAGCTATTAGGGAAATGCAAATAAAAGCTACAATGAGATATCATTTCACACCTACTGGAATGGCTACTACTAAAAAACAGAAAACTACAAGTGTTGGAGGGAGTGTGAAGAGATAAGAACATTTATGCACTGCTGGTGGGAATGTAGAATAGTACAGCAACTGTGGAAGTCTGTTTGGTGATTCCTGAGGAAGTTAGATATAGATCTACCATGTGATATGGCAATATCACCACTAAGTATATACCCAGAAGAACTGAGAGCAGTGACACGAACAGACATCTACACACTGAAGTTCATAGCGACATTATTCACAATTTCCAAAAGATGGAAACAACCCAGGTGTCCATCAAATGACAAATGGATAAACAAACTGTGGTATATACACACCATGGAATATTATTCAGCTGTAAGAAGAAATGAAGTCGTGAAGCATATGACAATGTGGATGAACCTGGAGGACATTATGGTAAGTGAAGTAAGCTCAGCACAAAAGGACAAATATTGTATAACTTTGCTATTATGAACTAAATATAATGAACAAACTCATGGAGTTAATAGCTAGAATATAAGTCACCAGAGAAAACAATGTTGTTAGAGAATGGAAAGCTAAAGTTTAATCTGTACAGAATTGGTAAAAAGTTGTTTGGAAATGTTTGGAAATGACTAGGAATGATGAAAGCACATCATAGGACCTGTAATTAGTAGTGCTAACAATGGGTATGATAGTGGTTTGTTTTTTTGTTGGGTTTTTTTTTTTTTTTTTTGAGTAGTGAAAATGCTCTAATATTGATTGAAGTGATGAATGCACAATACAGTGATTATACTAAATGCCATTGATTGTACATTTTAGATAAATTGTATGGTTTATGAGCAAAAAAAATAATAGGGTGGGTTGAGGGTAAAATACATCAAATGTAAGATATGGACTACAGTTAGTAGTAATACTTTGACAATGCTCTTTCATAATTTGTTATAAATGTTTCCAAAAATGCAAGGTATTTGTGGTGGGGTGATGTATGGGAGCCCTGTATGATGTTATGCATGTTTGGTTTGTAAGTTCACAACTTTTTACTATACACTTATTATTATGTATGTTCCTGGACATTATAGACTTCAATAAATTATTTTTAAAATAAAAAAGAAAATATTCTCCACTGCAATAAATATAATGGAAAACTAAAAAACAAATATGAAATCTTAAAGTCATCTAATTAATAAAGTTGGTGCATAAATCTATATGACTCATCCTTGGGTGATTGCTGGAATAACAATTTATTGCCCAAGAGAAACTCCATCCCCTGATCTGTGGCTTTAGGGGAAAGTTCAGGTTACACCCCTCTTCACCCTTGCCTTTGCTCAGCATGGGACGAAATCAACCCCCAAACCATGCCAATACACAGCAACACCGTCCTTCCACAACTGTGCTGTAACTACTCTTTTCACTTCCTGTTATGCTGTGGACATCTCACTTCCTAAACCAATGCTAGGCTGCTTTTTAATAAGTGCCTAATGATCGTTACTTTGCATGTATCGAAATTTGTTTGTTGATCTATTATTTGTAGACATTTAAATTATTTTCACTTTATACATTTTAATGTCAACTCTTCCTTCAGAATTTCGCCATGTACGAAGTCCTGTTCTAGGTGCTGGGGAGATAAGAGAGAGAAATGAATTGAACGGCATTCTGCCTTCCAGAAGCTCGCAATCTGAAGGTGCAGTCAGATACCTAAACGAAACTTCAAGGTAGTGTACTTCGAAAATAACCACAAACTTGGTGCCAAACACACATCACCACCGTGGCCAGGACAGATGCCTGGATACACAAACATCCCAGCCCTGGTGTTAGCCTGCCCTCCCAATAGTGTAGTCCAGTCCTTGAACGCAACATCTTGGGACAGCTAAAATTGACTGCAACAAAGGACCAATTCTCTGTGGTTAGCTTGAGAAGAGAGGACTCATTCCCAATTGGTCCTGAAGCCCCCAGGGTTTTAGAAAACTCAAGGATAGGTAAAGATCTCAAAAATATTAGACTTCTGGTTAAGAGGTCAGTGGGAGTGGATCGAGCAATTGCTTAAAAAATTACAACAAATGTGACTACTTTGGTGCCCAAGATGATGAATCAGGTCGTGCCGGTTAGATAGTAAGACTCCAGTTGGGAATTTTTCCAGTTCTTATCAGTGTATGTCTACTTTCTATTTTACAGGCTTATTTTATCTTTAAAATTAGAGCAAACTGATATCCTAGACAATGACCTCAATAGTATACCTGAAACATGTGATAGGCCATGCTTGGAGGAGGGTTACTGGATGCTTTAGAATCCGTAAAGGGAATGAAAGAGAAAGAAAGCATGGTATTATTGAGTTTTTTGCATAATTTAATTTCTTTGCTATGCAGAACATTAGAATAGGATTGGAGAATCAAGAGTTCCTTACTCTGTAGTATGTGGAGGTCTCCTGGAGTCTGAGAAAACAAAAATATCAAGTACTTCCTCCCTGCTGAGCACTGTTTCATGAACTGCACGTCTCACCATTCAGCTCCTCTTTAGAACAATTGCTGATAAGGAACTCAAGGAATGGAACAAGTTTATCAATGTGCTCATGGTGACACAACTAGTTCCTAACACAGGTGGTCTGGCTTCAAAGCACTGTTCTTAACCACTACATTATCTTGCCTCTGAACAACAGGAGGATTTAGCCTTGGGAAGAGCAGGGGAAGAGCTCTGTCATTAGAGAAAAGAGCTGGCACCAAGGCACTGAGGTGGGAGCCGCCTGATGTGATCAAGGGCCTAAAAGTTCTGCTGGAATGACATAAATGAGGGGTAGTGATAAGAAATGGGGCCTGGAAGGTAGGCAGAGGCCAAATCAAGGAGGACTTTGCAACTCTGGAGTTTACTCCAAGTGAGATGGGGAGCCATTAAAAGTTTTTAAGTAAGGGATATGCTATGTTCATGGACTAGAAGTCTCTGCTATTGTAAAGATGTCAGTTCTACCAAAAGTGATCTATAGATCCATTGCAATCCCACTCAAAATCCTAGCAGGAGTTTTGTGGAAATTGACAGGTTAATTCTAAAAAGTAAATGGAAATGCAAAAGGTTAAGTTAGAATAGCCAAGACAACCATAAAGTAGAACAGAGTTTGAAGAATTTACAGTACTAGAGGTTACGACTTATAACAGCTACAGCAACAAAGACATTGTGGGATTGGTTCAAGGACAGAGAGATAGGACAATGGAAAGAAACGGAGAATTGAGAAAAAGATGTGAGCATATAGTATACTTGTTCAATGACAAAAATGGCAGTACAGAGTAATAGGGAAAGGACAAGCTTTCTAATAAATTGCACTGGATCAAGTGGATATTCATATGAAAAATAAATGAAACCACTCCCACCCCTCAAGTATACAAAAATCAATTCCAAGTGGATGGTAGACCTAAATGTGAAAAGAAAAGTAATAAAGCTTCTATTATAACATAAAAAAATATATTCAAGGCCTCAGGATAGCAAAGCTTTCTTTATTATTTTCTTAGAGAAGTTATGGATTTACAAAACAATCATGCATAACATACAAGATTCCCACATATCACCCAACCACCAACACCATGATTTGTTCTGGAACATTCGTTACAAATGATGAAAGAACATCAAAATATTACTGCTAACTATAGTCCATAGCTTATATAAACTATATAGTTTATATAAGTTATAGTTCATGAAAGAACATTCTCATATTTGTACTGCTAACCACCATGGGGTTCACTGCATTATATGGTCCCATGCTCTGTACAATCCATCCAAAGTGGACACTCAGTGGCTCTCAGTTTCATCACAGAGTTGTGCTGTCATCACCTCAGTCAACAGAACAAAAGAAAAAAATAATTATCACCCAGGGGTGCAAGGAGTGGTGGTCAGGACCAGAGGTGCAGCTCCCTAACTCCAGAGTCAGATTCTTTGCCAAACCAGTCCCCACAGCATCTTCCCCCTCTGCTGGCCTCTCCTTGCTCCTCATCCAACCAGACCCATTCACGAAGATAATCAGGTAGTAGTTGAGAACATGATCCTTCTTCAGATGTTTCCTATCTGATTGGTTCAGGCCTTCTTCAATGTACATGTGAAATAGGGCGGCCAGTCCTCGATGGCCTCCTCAGACACACTGTAACTCATCTTTGCTGTTGGGCTGTGACTGACAAACAGCAACCTGGGATTATTTCCCAAACTGAGAGCATGTAGGAAACAATGATGAGCGATGAGGGCTATGGAGAGGGCAAGAATTGGGTTAAGTTGAAGGAAAAAAAGGGGAGTGGGACTTATTTTTCCTTTGATCCAGATGAATTGATAGAAAGTTCCCTAAGTAGGTGTGGGGGATGGAATGAGACGCTCAAGCCTAGGACCATGAGGCCCAGGAGAAGATCAAGTGGTCAGTGGTAGTGTTGGCTGTGGAAGTGATGGGAAGGGCTAGGTTAAACTGTGTGGGTTTAGGAACAATTGGTTCTGCATGTGGAGGGCTGGGGATGGGAGAGGATAGGCCATGGGGACAAGAGCAACACACCCAGGGACCACACCTGACAATTGGTACCCACTTTCCACTCTCACTGATCCAACTTGCATCCCAACATCCACTAAATCAGCTACTTAAGTTTGGGAGTCCTCTATGGATTACCCAAGTTCTGATTAGACCAGAACCAGAATCCTGAGGGACTTTGCCTCCCCATTCCCTGGATGTTATCAAGGGTAAGCTCTTGTCCAAGGTTCCAGGATGAAAGTGACAGGCTTAGAAGGTATGTCAGGAACCTAATCTGCCTGGACCTACATATGGAGAAGTCTCTAAACTATATTGTTTTGTTTTGTTTTGTTTTTTACTTTATTTTTCAGAACAGTTACAGATTTACAGAAAAATCATGCAGGAAGTGTAGGGTTCCCATATACCAGAGAGAGAGAGAAAGAGAGAGAATGTATGTGTGTGTGTTTCCTGTTATTAACATTTTGCCTTGGTATGGAATATTTTTTACAAGTTATGATCCAATGAGAAGAATTTCCTGGTTCAGTCCTTCAAGCTGCCACCAGATAGATTTGTATAGACATACAAGCACCCCAGTGTGTGCCTAAAGGATACTCTGCTCCCTCTGAAACCAGGACCAGGGACCCATACTGGGAGCACAGGCTGGCTCCACACTGAGTTGGGAAGGGGACATTGAAGGACTAGCAAAAGTGCCATGAGGTTTAGTTGCCTTTTTCTTGATTCAGTGCTCACGCAGTTACTGCAACCCTGTAGCTATTTTCCAGAGCTCTGAGAAAAAAGGATTTGCCTATTTTTGCTAGTTGTTTAAAGATTCTTGCGGGGGGCAGGGGGGAACTGGTGCAGAACTCTAAAGTGTCTTTCTCCACTGTCTTGTGACCTGAACTGTATTAGTTTTCACCAAAAGCAAAAAGGCTGGGGTTCTTTCCTTTCTTTCCTAAACCTAGGAAGAGAGAGAAGCAGAGGAAGAAAGATACAACAGAGAGAGAATGATTGGTTGGAGAGCACAGTCTTTGTTGTTACAGAATGTATTTACAGCTAGACTCCGTCTCGGAAGATGAGCTGAAAGCAAAAGGGACTCAGCACAGAACTTTATTATCAGCCTAAGGAAAAGCACTTGAAAGACAAGGCTTTTGGTTGGGGATTTACAACAAAAAAGAATCAGCCTGAATTAGCCACCATTTTTACTCTATCCCATGCCATCCCATCTTGATGGGATAATTCAGAGGTCTGTGGCCACTGGGGCTCATCTGGGAGGGATGCAATGAATGATCCCGCTGTGAGCTTTCCAGGAGTGATAATGTATGGGCCAAACCTCATTCAGGGACCTTCATCCCCTCCCACGTACTTGGCCTCCTCAGCCCTACAATTAAAAATTAATTAGCCAGCCCTATCTGTTGCCCCAAGGCTAGATTTACTCAGTACTGGAATGGCAGGTCTGTTATGGGCCCAGACTACATTAAGCCCAAGAATACCTAAACAAGCTGAGCGGAAGTGCCTGCTAAGTGACCCCCTGTACTCACCAGCCTGTGGAGGAGCTCCCTGTCTGTAGTCCAGCCCAAGGACACTTCTCTCAATGCACAGACTTGAGCTGTAACGGAAGCCAGCATTAGTGAGGGGCACAGGATCGGGGCAGTTTTTTATTTTTAAAATGTATGATAGCTTCATTTAATTTACATACCAAAGAAAAAAAAATTTACATACCATACAATTCACCCATTTAAAGGGTGCAATTCGATTTTCCAGCCTGTACATTTCACATAAATGGAATTATGCAATATGTGACTTTTTGTATCCAGCTTCTTTCACTCAGCATAATGTTTCCAAGGTTCATCCATGGTGTAGCATAAATTGAAAATTCATTTCTCTTAATTCCTAAATAATATTCCATTTTATGGATATACTAGAAATTTATTATATATTCATCAGTGATCACATTTGGATTGTTTCCACTTTGGAGCTACTATGAATAATGCTGGTAGGAATATTTGTGTACAAGTTTTGCGTGGACATATGTTTTCATTTCTCTTGGATATTGTTAGAGAAAAACGGTGCTCACTGGGATGCAGACACTGATGGTTGCAGGCAGGAAGTTTATTGGCAAGCTCTCCCAACGGAG
Organism: Tolypeutes matacus; assembly: GCA_026826555.1. Lineage (NCBI taxonomy): Eukaryota > Metazoa > Chordata > Mammalia > Cingulata > Chlamyphoridae > Tolypeutes > Tolypeutes matacus. The sequence continues at coordinate 1,120,732 of JAKSZT010054308.1, forward strand.
GGGGTCTGAAGAATAGACTTCAGTGTTATAACCCAGGAGATCGACCACACTCAGACTTTAACCACTTTTA
>JAKSZT010054308.1:1125874-1172067 GCA_026826555.1 Tolypeutes matacus
AAGCTTTCAGCTATATCATCAGTTTCCCCCGGCAGAACAGGATATAAACGGGGTTTCTGTTTCTCTGGTTTCTCTTTCTTTTCTTTCAGGGGATCTCGTGCCCCTCGAGGTTTCGGGGCAGTTACTAAAATGTTTTTTTCTGCCTACCCTTGCATACATATCCCCCTTCCCTGGTTTCTGGCATTTCTGGATATAATTTACTTTATCATACATAATGTCAATCCAAACATTTATATAAACCCTCTGGTCGGGGTGGGGAACCCCATAAACAACAGACCGTATAACAAACAACAGAGATAAATCAAATGAGCCTTCCGAAGGCCAATCTATTCAGAAGGCTGGCCATTCAAGTTCACAGAGGGTCCATCGGAAGCCTGGATCTGCTGGCTTCCCATAGTCACAGGATCTCTTAAAGAAATCAGAAAAATTAGCAAGAATGCATTCAAGAGGAGTCCGCAGAGTGGATTTTCCTTGTCCCATCCTGTTAGGGTTGAAACAGTTAAAACACCAAGAAACACTGAACATAGACAGACAAACGAACAAAACACTGGAGACTAGTCTCACTCCCACTCACACAGCCAAATACCAAAGTGAAACCTAACGGTTTCCAAAATCAGGAGAGGGCGTCCCGTCCCTGATTCGGGGTGTGCAGTACCGCGGCTTCCCGCCTGCAACAGCCCCCACAAATGCTCCGGAGCCAACACAAAAGGGAGAATCCCTTACCAGATTCCTCGTGGCCACCGTCCTAGTCCGAATCCGATCACGAATCGAAAGCAAAGGCGAGGAAGTAGAGGCACTTCCCGCTTAGTCTGAGGAGGTCGACCCCAATTAAGGGGGACCTCGCGGTTGATCTCGCTGGGGCCTCCAAATGTTATAACCCAGGAGATCGACCACACTCAGACTTTAACCACTTTTATGAAGTTTATTGAGCTAAACCCGCGGGTGTCTGCAGCACCTCTCATGCAGGAGAGAACTGCAGCCCCCAGGTTTTAAAATGGCTCCCTTTTATAGGGGGTTGCTGTGGCAGTTTGCAGGCAAGCGGGATAAGCGGATTTTGGCAGTTAGCTAGCATTTGCACAGAACGCCCTGATAGCCTGGGGCACAGCTGCAGGGTTGAGATGTCCTTGCAGGAGTGTTCAAAGGAGGGGAGGTTGTGTGCTTGTCTGTCCTTGCAAGATTGTTCAAGGGAGGGGAGGTTGTATGCTTTTCAGATAAGACACTTAGGAGACAGTGGAAAACTTTTCTTTTCTATGTTACTCTGGTTGCCATGAAGTCCTATGGGTAGGCTAATTTAGGGTTCAACATCAGCTCCCCCGCCAGCATGGCAGGGGTCTGAAGAGAGACTTCAGCCCACCCCCAGAGGGTGGTGGATATAAATTTATACAGTAGATCAATTGGCAGGGAAACTGAGTACAGCCTAGGGCCAAATGGCCAGGGGGGAGGGGTTAGGAAGTCTTGGAATGTGGGGAGAGAGTGATGGCCCTTATCTGCTCCATTTTATTTATTCTTGGGAAGGGATGAGCTGCCCCTAGGCTATGGCTTGCTCAATCTGTTAGGTGGGTTATGGCTGGAGGCTGCCTTCCCTCAACCTATGCCACAGGGACATTGATTCAAGGTCCTATGACCTGTCAATCATTGCAAACCTCATAAGGAGGAAACTCTAACAGGTATATAATTAGGAGTGGAATTACTGAGTCATATGATAATTTGATGCTGAAACTTTTGAGGAACTGACAGATTGTTTTATAAAGAAGTTGCATCATTTTATGCTACTACCAGCCGTGTATGAGGGTTCTGATTTCTCCACATCCTTGTCAACATTTTTTATCATGTCTTTTTTATTATCACTATTCTAGTGGTTGTGAAGATATTCTTTCTGGTTTTGATTTGCTTTTCCCTGATGGCTACTGATGTTGAGCATATTTTCATGTGTTTGTTGGCCATAGGTATATATTCTTTAGAGAAATACGTATTCATATTTGTATTAGTCAGGTTTCTCCAGAGAAACAGAACCAAAAGGATATAGATATATATATGTATATATATAGATAGATAGATATAGATATAGATATAGATATAGATATAGATATATATACACACATATATGGAAATATTAAGAGATACATTATAAGAGCTGGCTCACATGACCATGGACATTGGTAAGTCCAAATTTCATCAGACAGGCTGCAAGTTGAGAACTCGGATGAAGGTTTCAATGAATTTCCCTGGAGAAGTTGTCAGGCTGTAACAGAGAAATTCTTTGTGGCTGCTGAAACCATCAGTTCACACTTTAAGGCCTTCAGTGGATTTGATGAGGCTCTTCTCATTGCTGAAGGCTATTTCCTTTGTTGATTGTACCTGTACTAAGCTATAGATAAAATCTACTGATAAAGATTAAATCCACAAAACAGCCCTCACAATAATAATCAGGCCAGTGCTTACTTGACCAAATAAATGGACACCATAACCTAGTGAGGTCGGCACATGAAATTAACCATCTCAGTCTATCCCTTGTCAACTTGGCCTGGTGTAATCAACCTATCACCACGTAGCAAGCAGATCACCTCTGTGAATGGTACCATGTTGGAGACTAAGTCTCTCCTGCTGGCAGATTGAGTGCTTAGCAGTGGCTGTAGCCAGGTCAGTCTTGGTGAGTGAAAGCCCAGGTGCTGAGCCCATGCGTAACTTCCATCCTTATCACCATAGCCACTGTGTTCATGATCCCATTGGGCAATGACAGGAGAGGATGAGGAAAGAGGCCTACTGGCAATCACAGAATGAATCATCCCATACACTTGATTATTAAAATCCTCCTCTGCTGGAGTCACTCTCTCACTAGCATTCACATGGGATGCAAATATCTTCATGTTTTTCACCCATTCAGAAAGGTCACATACCTCTCCCCCAGATCTCTTCGTCACCAATTTTCCAAGATATGTTTCTTCTAATTCTCTGAATATCCAGTGAAATCGTTGGACATAGTCCATCAAAAGTATACAAACACACCTCTGGACCTTTTTCTTTCCCAGAAAATGAACAATCAGGTGCACTGCTCTAAGTTCTTCACCACCATCCTTCAGGGATGTCCCAGAAAGGGGCTGTAGTGCTTCAGCTGTCCTCTTTCAAGTGGTACCTATAGATGATGAGCCATCTATAAACCAAACCCAAGTTTTCACTTCCTTAGTCAAATGTTTGTAGGGAACACCCCAGGAGGCCATAGCTGTGGGCTGGCAAAGAAAAAGTAATGTGGCGGTAGTGGGGGCCATGGACCAGTTCCTCCGGTAATTTACTTGTGCCTTCAGGGCCTGCTCAGGCCCAGTCATTTGATGATGGAGTGCTTCTATGCACACCCAAATTATGCCTTCATGGGCAACCCAAGTTTCATGGTAATATGGTGGCCTGTGGTTAAACGTTCAATCTCTGCTAAGGCCCAGTAGCACATCAAAAGCTATTTCTCTGGGAAACGGATGTGGCTCAAGAGGTTTGGCATCCGTCTACGATATGGAGGGACCAGGGTTCGATCCCTGGGACCTCCTAGTAAAGTAAAAAAATAAAATAAAATAAAATTCGGTCGTCATTCTTTAAAAAAAAAAAAAAGCTGTTTCTCAAAAGGCAAGTAGTTATCTGAAGAGGATGATAGGGCCTTACTCCAAAATCCTAAGAATCAGTGCTATGCTTCTCCTATAGGGTCCTTCCAAAGGTTCCAAACAGCATCTCTAGTTGCCGCTGAAACTTCCAGCACTGTGGATCTTCTGGGTCATATGGTCCAAGTGTCAGGGCAGTTTGCATGGCAGCATGGACATTTTGAAGAGCCTCCTCTTGTTCCGATCCCCACTCAAAACTCACTTTTTGGTCACTCAGTAAATAGGTCAGAATAGCACATTCAAATGAGGAATGTGTTGCCTCCAAAATCCAAAAGGCAACTAGGCATTATGCCTCTTTTTCAGTTATAGGACCGGTCAGGTGCAGCAGCTTATCTTTCACCTTAGAAGGGAATATCTTCACGTGATCCCCACTGGATGCCTAGAAATTTCACTGAGGTGGAGGGCCCCTGAATTTCTGTTAGATTTATCTCCCACCCTCTGAAATGCAAATACCCTGTCAATAAGTCTAGAGTAATTGCTACTTCTTGCTCACTAGTTCCAAACAACATTATATCATCAATATAATGGATGTCTTATGGAAGGGAAAGGTGATCAAGTTCCCTGCAGACTAGATAATGACATAGGGCCAGAGGATTGGTAAACTCCTGGAGGAGTTTTGCTGGCCTTGCCAGCTGAAAGCAAACTGTTCTGGTGGTCTTTGCTAACAGGAATTGAGATGAGAGTATTTCTCAGATCAATAGCGGCATACCAGGTACCAGGGAATGGGTTAATTTGCTCAAGTAATGATACCACATCTGGAACAGCAACTGCGAGTAGATTCACCACCTGGTTGAGTTTATGATAATCCACTGTCATCCTCCAACGTCCATCTTTTCTGCACAGGACAAATAGGAGAGCTGAATGGGGATGTGGTGGGAATCACAATCCTTGCATCCTTCAAGTTCTGATGTTGACCCTTATCTCTGCGACTCCTCCAGGAAAACAGCATTGCTTTTGGTTTACTATTTTGCCAGATATAGGCAGTTCTATAGTGACTTCCACTGACCTTTCTTGCCATAATAGCCATCACTTCACAAGTCAGGGAACAAATGTGAGAATTCTGCCAGTTGCTGAGTATGTCTATTCCAATTAAGCATTTTAACCTGGGAAAATAACCACAGAATGGGTTTGGGGACACACTGGACACACTATAAGACAGATCTAAACTAAAATTCCATTGATCACCTGACCTCCAAAAGCCTCTACTCCGACTGGAAGACTACAATAATGTTTTGGGTCTCCTGGAACTCTGTGAGTTCAGAGCCTGTGTATAATAATCCCTTAAATATCTGATCATTTCCTTTTCCCCAATGTAGTCTCCATGGTAAAAGGCTCTAGACCCTTTTGCTAATGCTGGGAGGAAGATTAACAGTATAAATTTTGGCAGTGTAGCAGGGACCTTCTCCAAGGGGGCCCAGACATCCTTCATACAAGGGATTCTGGGGCTGTAACTACTCAAGCCTGGGAATAGATTGAGGGGTGTTGACTCTATGTTTTTGAGATTCAGGTTAGACTTTTGTTCTCTTGACCTATAATTCTTCTGCTTATACAGATCAAGTAAGAATTTAGTGGACTGCCCATCTATTTCATTTCTAGGTACAAGAAATCAACATCTTTGAAACTGAACAAATGTATGTTAATGTTACAAGATGTTAATATCAGGCAAAAACACAGCCAAAGCAAACTATGGACAGCAGATACAGAAATATATTAATATTCCTCCTGTTAAGGGGGGGGGGGAAGGAACAATACTAAGAAAAAGAAACTAGACACAAGATACTACATAATTGCTTGACTGCATCTATGCAAAATATAAGTACAATTTATAAACTAGAGAGACTGAAACAGAATAGCAGCTATATATGGTAGGGGAAGCATAGAGAAATTGAGAGGTGATGAGTTTTTGTTTATTTTTTGTTTTTTATTACTGGAATAGTGAAAATGCTGTAATAACGATTGAATTGATGAATGCACAACAATATGATTACACCAAATACAATTGATTGTACACCTTGCTTGGATTGTATGCTTTATTAATATGTATCAATAAAATTGATTTGTTTTTTTAAAAAAAAAAGAAAGAAATCAACAAGCCATTGCCATTGGTCTCTGTGAGTCAGATATTCTCATTACTGCTTTGATTCTGCTGTCCACTGTGGCAGCCACGTCCTCCTTGTCTTTGGCAATTAAGTGTTGCTACTTAGATCCTACTAACCTGGGATTCTATCATCCACATTGTGTTTAAGAATCCACAAGTTCAATGGCTTCAGTTCCCACAATAATATCTGACCTGCAGAGAAGAGCAATCACAGAGCTCTTCAGAGATGATGAAGAAGCTTTCACAAATTTATTCCTCACAGTCCTAGTGAAAGGTATGTCCTATGGACATTGCCAGGGTAGGTGAGAAGGTCTTAATGATAAATTCACTCTAACATTCCAATCTCTCTAAGCTTTTGGATCCTCTCATCTATATCTATCAAGAATTTTGACTTCAGGACCATCTTTTGGTCCATGCTTTAGCCACACACCCAAACAAACTGCTGAGCCCTTTCCAACCCTTCAAACTACGACATGAATCTAAAATCCTTCAAACTACAACATGAATCTAAAATCTCTGCTTAGTGGGCCCCTATCAATAAATTCAGCCTCATCTAACTTTATATTTCTTCCACTATTATCTCACATCCTTAATATCCATCTCCACAAACATTCCCCTGATTGCTGTCTATATGAATTATTGGAGTCTAACACACCTCCAAAATTATTGGAGTGTAACACACCTCCTCATGAGTCACATGTTGTACCTTACCTTTAATAGCCTGCTGGAACTTCAGACTAGTTATAGGTCTGGAAGAAAAGAGAGGTGGTGGGAGTGAATCATGAGAGTAATTAGCAGTGTCTTCTAAGAAACTACCTCGGGGCATTCCATTACAATTTCATTTGGTGACTCAGGGTTAATCTCTTCAGACTGAGGAATGAGGCTATTTCCTCAGGGGAGGCAGAGACAGGTTTATCAGGCACAGAAGGATTAATATCTTAAGATGGAGGCAGGATGGCTGATTTCTCAGGGCATAATGGAGGTTGAGTGAGTGGCTGACACCTTGGGGCAGACTATTACAGGCTTATCTGGCAAAGAAGGTTTATCCAAATCTAAGGTTTCAATGTCCCCACCATCATCTTTATCAGACCATATGTCCCATTCCAATTTTCAGGATCCCATTCCTTTTCAATCAATGCCATCACTTTAACAGCAGACACTCTGTAAGGTTGGGAATTCAATTTACATTGTAATTTACCCACTCACGAAATGAGACTCAGACTATGGTTTTCAGAAATCTCAAGTCTCTAGCAACAAGAAATAAGTTTCTTTCAGGACACATGTAGAAACTTTCATGTCCTTCATGTAGTGCTTGAGTGGGAATTTGAAGCCTTGAGCTCATCTCTTTCTTTAACAACTGTATGCATATTTAAGAACAACCAGCCAACATCATTATACTTTTTAACCCCACAAAACTCTTTTAAGGTATCAAATACACTCTCACAGAGAGCCTTGCTTCTACTAAGCATTTGAGTAGCAATATCAATGGTGATATATTACATATCTTTATTGTCAACTCATATGTAAATAATCAATGACATCTTGATCATTGGAAATAGATTCATTAGTGACTTATAATATAATCAGATTAGAGAATCAATTCCTCAAACCCCAGAACTAACTCAGAAATCTCATCCTTAAAATAGTGTTTCTTAAAAACCACCCGGTACCAAAATCTGTATTAGACAGGTTTCTCCAGAAATAAAACCAACAGTGTGTGTGTGTGTGTGTGAATGTTACAAGATTTATTATAGGGAGTGACTCATGTACTTGTGGGGATTGGCAAATCCAAGTTCCATAGAGCAGGCCACATGTTGGGAACTCTAGTGAAGTTTTCAGTGAATTCCCCAAAGGAAGCTGGCTGCTAAAGTAGAGACAGAAATTCTTTCTGACTAGTGAAATAATCAGTTCTCCCTTTAAGGCCTTTTTCTGATTGAATGAGATTCCTCTCCTTGCTGAAGGCAATCTCCTTTGTTGATTGTAGATATAATCAAGAATATAATTAGAATATAATCAAGATATAATTAGAAGCAATTAACATGGATGATTTAAATCCATGAAACACAATCATGGTAACAATCAGACCAGTGCTTGCTTTACCAAACAACTGGAAAGGAAAACCTAGCATTTGATATGTTAAAAGCATCACAATATCATTTCCCCATTCTAATTGGGTTGTCTTTTAGTTATTGAGTTGTAAGAGTTCTTTTTACATTATTTGCAAATATTTTCTCACATTCTGCAGATTGCGTTTATGAAATCCACTTTATCTATTTTATCTTTTGTTGCTTGTACTTTTGGTGTCATATTTCAGAAGGCTTTGCCAAAATCCAGGGTCTAGAAGATTTACTCTTATATTTTCTTCTTTTAAGAGTTTCATACTTTCACTCTTACATTTAGGCCTGTGATCCATTTTGAGTTAATTTCTGTATATGGTCTATTAGGGATTGAATTATGTCATCGTTGTCCCCCCCCCCAAAGACATGTTCGGGTCTCAACCCTTGATTCTGTGGATGTAAATCCGTTTGTAGATAGTGTAGTCAGCCCTGATTTCTAGGTTCTTGGTTACACCATAAGAAAGAAAGAATTCAGAGATGCACCATAGTTATGAGAAAGTTAGAAAAATAATTTATTATAGGGAAAGTACACCCATCAAGATAGGTAGGCGGGCATTCTAAAGAAAAAGATATGCCCCTTTCCTGGGGCTTCTGGTTTTATTGGCTATCATTGGGGCTAGGGTTTATGCTGATTAGAGTATTTAGCACAAGGCAGGAGAACTTCATTGGGTGGTTTGAGTTTTAGGGGTTGGTGTCCAGTGGTAATTGGCTCCTGGCTATTGCTCTTGAGCCTGCTGGAATTTGCTGCACATGGGGCTCATAAAAATAGGTGGGAAGTGTGGGAATATCCTGTTTTTCTCCTGCTTTCTGTTGGGTGAACATTGCAAGCTGCCTTCCCATGACTTGTCTGTGTAATCAACAGGTGCACACTGCCGATGTAGTTTCTGCAGCTGATGGGTGAATGGTGTAGACTGCATTCCCATCACATCAGCAGGCATAAGCTATAGCTTATTTGTGCACTTAAGCAGGTGCCAGCTGCCTTCTGATAACCTGCCTACATGAGTCCAGCAGGATGCTGCTTCAGTTTAGTTTTGTTGTTGTTGTTGTTTTGTTCTTTTGTGAGTGTGTGTGTGTGTGTGTGTGGTTTTTGTTTTGGGGGGGGGGGGTTGGGGGTGTTTGTGTAGAAATTTATTAGGTTTTCTGCCTCTCCTCCTTAGGTCCCTATTCTATCCTGCCTCAAATACCCCCTGAGAGTGTTTTACAGCCTTAATCTTAAGGGGGAGCTGAAGGGCAGCAGTTGTTCTTCTGTATCTGCTTTCTGCTGATTAGGGATTGAAGGCCCTGCCTGACAGGGTGTAAAACCCTCTTGCTATGCTACCAGGGCTAGGAGCAAGGGTACTTGTTTTAATGGTTGAGACTGGGTGATATTCATGCCTGAGCAGGAATTTGTTTTGGAATGCATCAATCCTGGATGAGATAAATAGAGTTAGTAGCTTAAATAATACAGGGGCCTACTAAGAGTATAAGAAAGATGGTTGTGGGGGGCCCTAGAAGGTCTGTAAAGCAAGAGGAATGAAAGAGGTATGAGAACAGCAAGAATGGCAAGAATGGAGTACTGCTGGCAGTTTTTTTAGCCTGCTGGCTTGGTCAATACGTGTTTTTACATTTTCCTGGACTTTAGAAGACAGGCTGATGTAGAAGCAACATTTTTTTTTTTTTTACCAGGAGGTCCCAGGGATCGAACCCGGGTCCCTCCATATGGGAGACGGACGCCCAACCAGTTGAGCCACATCCGACCCCAAGAAGCAACATTCTTTACCCAGGTAAGTGCAAGCACCTCCCTGAGCAGCAGTGAGCATGTCTAGAGCCCTTCAGTTTTGAAGGACTACAGCGGCTAAGGAATTGAGCTGAGTTTGAACAATTTGTATGCTATCTGCAGGGCTTTTTTAATGCTAGTTGTTAGCTTTTTGGAGAGATTGTGATAGGTCCATCGGGTCTGGACAAGACTGGTGGTGCTCATGCCTATTGCTCCTCCAATTCCGGTTGCTCCAAAAAGAAGTGGTATGAATGGTGGGAAGGTCCATCGTCAACAGGGAAGATGTTTGGTGGGGACAGTAGATCAAAACATGGGGAGTGGAAATGATTCATTTTAGGTTGGGAAATAGATATACTAAAGCACAAGTTCCTATCCAGAATGGAGGGAGGGCGAGATAGGCTTTAGCTCCACAGAGGAAGAAGAGGCCTTGTTCAGGGGGAATGGAGATGCTATATGTGACATTCCCCACAACTGTTGTTTGCTGTTACTTACTGCTCTTTTGATGTCCGATGAGATGAAAGGAATGTGCTACTCTGGTTCCAATAAGGACCGAGAGGCATGGTGGGCTGCTGGATTGATTGTTAAAGAGTATTCCCCAGATTAGAGACTTTGATGAGCTGGTTAAGTGTTTGAACAGGGGGCTGCAGGAAATGTGATTCCCAAAATTAACTAAGGGGGAGTTACAGGCAGGTTTGGTTTACAGAATCTAGAAGTGTTATAGTGAGAAGCATTAGGGATTATCCCTGTCACTGCTGGGATATACTGGTTGGCAAGACCAACAGGACAGTTATTTTGGCAAGGTTTAAATTGTTGAGGAAGGGTTGTTAGTTGAGTAGGTTTTCTGCCCACAAGGTATGGTTACAAGCAATGATTGTGTGCCCTAAGAAAACCACCTGGGGATGGGTGAAGTGGGAAAAAATGCAAAATGGTATGGTTGTCATAGTGGAAGCAAGCTGAGCACTAACAGTGAGGGGTCCTAAGATTGGGGGCCGAGTAAGGTTGAGAGCAGGTTCAAGAGAGGGAAAGAAAACGAGGGCCCGGAAGGTAGTATTGTAAGTGCCAGGGCATGTGGAAATCGTTGGGCCGGAGAGCCAGCCCATTCACTGGGATCAGCTGGCCAAGCAATCACCTTGTCTGCTTGGGGGTCGCAGTGGGGGGGGTGTGCATACCCAGCAAGAGGAGATGTTATGCATGTCGCCTGCTTTTTGGATTACCTTGTAGAAAGGCTGCCTTATCCTGTGGGAAGATTTAAGAAGACCAATTAAAAGAAGAGTGTCTAAGATTGTCGTGTTAGTATTCTAAAACAAACCGTAATGTGCTCTCCAATAAGGGAGAAATAGCATAAGAGTTAGAAGCACAGAAGCTATAATGAGGAAAGCAACACCAGCAAGGGTTGTCGCAGGCTTCAGGCTGTGAGGGTGCTGTCATTTAGTACTCAGCGTTTGCTTTTTTGGTGGCTAAACAAATTGTAAGCTATCGAAGGGTCCAAACGGGGAGAAATTGTATAATAGTTCTAAGAGTAGAGGCTTTAAGGAGAAAGCAAGGCCAGCCGTGGTTGCCACAAGTCTGTTGAGGCTACGAGGTGCTGTCATTAGGCACTTAGCTTTTGCTTTTTCAAGAGTTACTTTAGGCCGTCCAAAGGCTGACACTCCAACGTCTCAGCGGGTGGCTCCAGCGCATTGGTGTTTTCTTGGCGGGCTTTCCTCGGGATAAGTGCACCCAGCTGGGAATTCTTTGCCTTTAACAGCTGTGGGAGTGATCAGAACCACAGAGTAAGGCCCTTTCATTTTGGCTTTAATTGGAACTGAGTCCTTGTATCAGTCAGCCAAAGGGATGCTGATGCAACATACCAGAAACCTGTTGGCTTTTATAAAGGGTATTTATCTGGGGTAGAAGCTTACAGTTACCAGGCCATGAAGTATAAGCTACTTCCCTCATCAAAGTCTATTGCCACATGTTGGGGCAAGACTCTTGCCGCCATCTGCCAAGAGTTCAGGCTTCTTGGGTCCCTCTCTTCCCGGGGCTCTGTTTCTCTCTGGGTCCAATTAAACCCTTAATCATTATTTAATCAGGTAAAAGTAAAACATCTGAATCCAATACACTCTAATATGCCCAGAAGGACAGACCAGTTTACAAACATAATCATCCAATATCTATTTTTGGAATTCATAAACAATATCTAACTGCCACAGGCCTGTCCCCAGGTTTTACTTTAGGTAAAGGCAGCTCATGACTGGGGGCTGGGGAGAATTTTGTTTCCGACTTTCTGGATGATTTGTTGAGTTTTCCCTAGGCTTACAAAATATTTGGTGAGTTCCTGGGTGTCCTTGGTCTAGTACTCCGTCCTGAGTGAGAAAAGGCCATCCATAAACCATTTCAAAGGGGCTAAGCTGAGGCGGGTCTTTCAGAGCTATTTGGGGCCTCAGCAAAGCCCCAGGTAGATTGGTGACCCAATGTGAAGTAGTTTCCTGGCAAAGTTTGGCTAGAATTTGCTTTAGGGTTCAGTTGGTTCTTTCTACCTTCCCTAAGGATTGGGGTCCCCAGGAGCTATGAAGATGGTGTTTAATTCCAAGCACAGTCAATAGGCCCTGGGTGTTTTACTAGTAAAGGCTGGTCCATTGTCACTTTAGAGGGACTTAGACAGTCCCAACCTGCGATGATTTCTTTTAGGACGGTCTTAGCCACCTCGTTTGCCATTTCCCTCCTAGTGGGAAACACTTCTACTCATCCAATAAAAGTATCTACCAATACTAAGAGGTACTTATATCCTTGGCAAGATGGCATATGGGTAAAATCTATTTGCCAGTGCTCCCCAGGATATGATCCCCACAGCAGGACAGGTGAGGTTACGGGAATAGGTTTGTTAAGCTTTCTGTTGTTGGGGTCATTAATTGCACAAAGGGAGCAACTTTTAGTAACCTCTTTAACTGTTTTTCCCAGGCCTTGGCCTTCAAAAAGCCTTTTGGCTGAGTAGGTGAGGGCCTCTCTCCCTAGAGGAGTGGCTTGGTGGAGCCCACGAAGGACTTTCCACTGTACTGTTCCCAGCAGGTAGACTTGAGTGTCCTTAACTAGCCACCCACTAGCTTCTAGAGTGAACGGCAGGCTAGCTGCTTTAATTTGCTCATCTTGAGTGTACTCTGGAGCCTTGGGGAGTGAGACAGGGTCAGGGATGAGGGCCAGGAGGAGGCTTGGGTTTGTGCTGCGGCTTTAGCTGCTGCTGCTCGGGCGTTCCCCCTAGCTATTGCAGAGTCTGCTTGTTGGTGCCCTGGGCAATATATAACTGCTATTTCTTGGGGCAACAGGACAGCTGCTAATAAATTCAGGACTTCTTACCTGATGCTTAATAGGCGACCCATTGCTAATAAGCAAGCCTCGGTCTTGCCATTCAGTGGAGCGGGCTTAGAGGACGGGGAAGGCATACTTGGAGTCTGTGTAAGATGTTAGCTCTTTTCCCAGCAGCCAGCGTTAAGCCTCAGGTTAGGCCAATTAGCTCTGCCTTCTGCCATCTGGACTGAGGTCCCAGGAGGAAGGGCCTGGGCTTTTATAGTTTCAAATTGAGAGACCTCTGCCTAGCCAGCCCTTTTAATTCCTTCCCTGATAAAACTGCTTCCATCTGTGAACCACTCAAAGTCTGGGTTTGCTAGAGGCTCATATTTTAAATCTGGTCTGCTTGAGTAGTTTTGGTCCAGAGTTTCAAGGCAGGAGTTGAGGAGAGCTCCTTAGGAAATGACCTTGAGCTTTCTTTTTCTGCCGGTAGCAGGGTGGCTGGGTTGGGGGTTTGACATCCTCTTAGCTGCACCTCAGGGCTCTCTAGTATTTGAGCCTGGTATTTCACTAACTGGCTTACTGTAAGGCATTGATTGCCTCTGGCTTCAGGTGCATCTTTCACGTGGTGTGGGGTGAAGACTGTGAGAGGTGGTCCCCAGGTTAATTTAGTGGCTTGCTCAATTACAAGGGCAGTTGCCCCCACTGCTCCCAGGCAAGGTGGCCATCCCTTCGTTGTGTTATTTAGAGGCTTGGAGAAATAAGCTACTGGTCGAGATGTCTCACCAAGTTTCTGGACTAGCACTCCTCGATCTATAACCTTTCTCTAGGCTACGTACAGGATGAATGGCTTTTTATTTATTTTTTATTTTTATTTTTATTTTTTTTTACCGGGAGGTCCCGGGTATCGAACCCGGGTCCCTCCATATGGGAGACAGACGCCCAACCATCTGAGCCACATCCGTCCCCCTGAATGGCTTTTTAAAACAAGGGATTCCCAGTGCTGGGGGACTGGTTAGAGCATTTTTTAGAGTTTGGAAGGGAGTTTCCTGGCTTTGTCCCCAGTCTAGGGGTTGGGTATCTGCCCTGGCGGTGGCATCATATAATGGTCAGGCTATTTCACCAACTCTGGGTATGCACAATCTACAATAGCCTGCCATCCCTAGGAATGCCCGCAGCTGCTGCTTTGTCTGGGCCTGGGGAATACTTGTGATGGCCTGAACTCTTTCTGGGGAGAGTGCTCCTTCTCCTGGGGTGAGAAGAAACCCTAAATAGGAAACTTTCTGCTGAGAGATTTGTGCCTTGGATACTGACACCCTGTATCCCCTATCTGCTAGGAAATTAAGGACTAAAATGGTGATGGGATTAGAGATTTCCTTTGCCAGATTGCAAAGCAACAGGTCATCCACATATTTTAAGAGGGAGCTTTGAGGCAAGTGGAGACCAGCTAGGTCCTGAACTAAGGCATTTCCAAAGATATGGGGCAGTCTCAGAACCCATGTGGCAACATGGTCCATGTAAGCTGGACTGGAGGTTTAAAGTTGGTCTCCTGCCATTTAAAAGCAAAAGGAACTGAAAGTCCGGGTGGAGTAGGATGCAGAAAAAGCCATCTTTTAGATCTAGCACAATGAGCCAAGCCGTATCCTATGGGACTTGATTTAGTAGGGTATAAGAGTTAGGCGCTACTGGATGGATGGGAATTACAAAGTTATTAATTGCTCTTAAATCCTGAACTAACCTGTAGGTTCCATTCCACTTATTTACTGGGAGGAATAGGGGTGATACAGGGGGACTGGCAAGGAATTGGGAGACCAATTTCTAAAAACTTTTTCATCATGGGTCTGAGCCCGTTCATTGCTGCTTCTTTTAGGAGATGTTGTTTTCTGTGGGAATATGGTAACTGGATATAATAGGAGATGGAAACTGGGGAAACCCAGAGAGTTCGTCCAGGTACCCCAGTTTCCCAGACTATAGGATTTACTTTACTACTTATTTCCTGAGGTATAGCTGTTGACATGGCATCTAGTTCCTTATTTAAAGTCATGGCCAAGCACAAGGCTCCACATTCTTCTTTTGAACACAGGGCCACAGACATCTTAGGGGTTTTATTTATTCCTACTGATTGATGCATGTTCCCAGGGTATGAAATAAATTCCATCCTAGTAAGGGGGTAGGGTGTTCAGGGACAATTAAAAATTGGTGGCTTACAATGAGGTCCCCTATTTGACAGAGGAGAGGCTCAGTAAAGGATCTAATATTAGATTTACCATCAACTCCCACTACTGGGCAGGTTCCAGAAGAGGGAGTTTGGAGTGACAGGTCAGAGCTGAATAGGTGGCTCCCGCATCAAGTAAAAAATTAATATTCTTACCTGCCACATCCAAGGTCACCCAGGGCTCCTCCAGGTCAATGTTCCACGGTGTTGTCCAGGGAGCCACCTTTTGCTCTGGGCCCTGTCAGTCCTCCCTGGTTGTAGCACATGGGTCTGCAGTTGTGCTCTACCACCTCCCCCTTGGGGTTTGGTGTATTCCTGATCCCAGTGGCTTATTTTCCCACATCGGGGACAGGGACCAGGAGACTCCCTGCAGGGCTACAGTGATTCAGGGCAGTCTTTCTTCCAGTGGCCAAGCTCTCCACAGTTGGGGCAGGATCTTGATGCTTTACAGCCTGAGCCAGAGTGGCCCCGAGGTGGCAAGCTACCACCCATGGTGACTGCTATAAGGTGAGCCTGTCCCTCCTTACCTTTGCTTCCTCAGTGGCCTTGTCATGGTTGTTGAAGATGGAAAAAGCTGTTTCTAAAAGAGAATTCATTGGGGTTTGGGGCCCTAGTGCTAGCTTTTAAAGCTTCCTTCTAATATCTGGAGTTGACTGGCCAATAAAATAGGTTGTTAACATAATTTGTCTCACTGGTGAATCTGGATTAACCTGGGTGTACTTTTTCATAGCCTTCGCTAACCTTCCTTGGAACAGGGCAGGGTTCTCCTTTTCTTCCTGGGTTATTTCTTGCAATTTATTATAGGTAACAGACTTGGTGACACATTTTCTCATTCCCTCTAGTAAACATGCTATCATGCAGTCCCTTTTCCTTAGGTCTGCTTCTCCCATTTGGTAGTTCCAGTTAGGGTCAGTGGTTGGGACTGCTATGGCTCCCACAGCATGTTGCTGAGGCTGCTGGGCTGTCATTTCATCAACATGTCCCTGGACTTCCTCCTCTGGGGTGCAAAAAGTAGCTAAGATCATATGCATATCACCCCATGTTAATTCAAAGGCTAGAGTGAGGTTTTGAAATTCTTCGGTGAATTTTGGTGTAATCTCTGAGAATCACCCTAATTGTCTTTGCACTGAGCTAGATCTGTCAGGGAGAAGGGGGCATGGACTCTAACTGTCCCTGCATCTCCATTTGCTACCTCTCTTATCGGGTAGAGACCGCTTTCGGGTTCCTTAGGAGGGTGGAAAGAGGCTCCACTCCTGATAACTCCTGCTAGAGTAGCTCCAAGCGCAAAAGGCAAGGGTGCAGAGGCCATGGGTGGAAGTGAGTCTAAGGGGGCCTCAGGTTCAGGATCTGAGTTATAATGCAGGAGACAACTGAGACGGGGATCATCTAGGATGCCACCCTCCTCTTCAGGTTCTCTCTCTCTTGTTTCTTTCTCTTTAGGCTCTTTCTCTCCTAGTTCTTTCCATGCTGGTTTTTTTTTTTTTTTTTTTTTCTTTTTAGGTTCCCTCTTTTCTGGCTCCTTTTCCTCTAGCTCTTTTTTTTTCCCAGATCTTTTCTTTCTATGGCTCTCTTTCTGGGAGGGTACCCTTCCCCAACATAGCACAACCTGCAAGACCTATTTAAACTTATATTCTGATATAGAGCCATGAAGAGTTGACAAATGGAATTTCTGACTGCTTCCCCTTCCCTTTTACACAGAAGGTCTAGCTATAAGATAGGGTTATAATTTAAGGTGCCATTGGCAGGCCATTGCTGGCCATCCTCAAGACAGTATTGTGGCCATGTGGTGTTACAGAAGGAAGATCAGTTTCTTTTTCTTCAACCCCTCAGTGGACAAGTATGCAACCAAGTGGGGAGTCTGCTGGAATGCTAGAGGCTGCGCCTATTCTAGGGAGAGATATGGGAGAAAGTTTGTCAGTCAAACTGACATCCCAGGCCCAGCCTGACTGAACTTTCAGCATCCAAACCAAAGCACCCAAGCTATTCAAGTCTTGGGGGACATTTGGAGCGAGTTCCCAAACTAAAGCACCCAAGCCACTGAAGTCTTGGGAGATGTTTGGGACCTCCAAACTTAAGAGCCCAAATTGCTTAAGTCTTAGGGAGATGTTTAGAGTTGCTGCTCTGGGTCCCGGCATCCTGGGAATTGCAGAGCCCTTGCTGCCAGACACCCCCCGGGTGACCTAGACTTGGGAGACGCCCAGACCTAGGTTCCAGACCAAAGCCACCAAGCTGAACCATTTCCCTAGACAAGGGGCTGACTTGAGTCCTTTTATCTCTCATGGCCTTGAGGTGTTTAGAGAGGGGCCTGGGAAGAATATTAATAAGTTTCCACAGGATCAAGGATTGAAGATCTGGGACCTGATCTAGAGCCCTCCTGAGGGACAGGGGTTGTCCAGACCATATGTCCAGGAGCCAAAGGGAAAAGGCCTGATATGAGGGGAACCAAGTTTCCCCCCAGCAGACAAGGTAATGGAGGAGGAGGTATCATAAGGCTTCTAGGCTATTAGGTAGGGGACAGATAACTGGACGTGGCCATTAATGGGGGTCTTTTAGGGTGCCGGACTGGGACTGTTCACAAACACTTTTTCCCTTGGGTGAATGGCAAAAGCAGACCCAGCAAGCCTGAGTAAAATTTCATGGTGGCTGGAGGAGGCTCCATAAGAGGCAATAGTCCTGACATAAGGAGAGAACAGGGAAGTCCCTGAGGAGATGGAAAAAGGAGCGGAAAAAAGAAAAAGTGTTATAGCTGGTTGTTCATAGATAGGGAGGAGGTAATTAGAATTAGAAAGCAGTTTAGGACTAGACAGATCTCCTGGACTTCCATGCTCCCCTTGGACTTAGGAGATGTCCCCAGTCAGGTTTCAAGGGCAGTGTCACTTGCCACCCAGAGCCTCCTTGGATCTGCACGGCATAGGGGCTAGCCTCTACTACCTTTGAAGAGGGAGCCAAAGGACTCCTGGGTAAACCAAGATTATGTCTTTTGGGAGCAGGGCTGGAGACCCATATGGAAAAGGAGACAGACATATACATGGACAGACACATGCCCACATCCTCCACCCTACAGACACACATAGACAGACTTTGATTAGAAGCCAAAAACTTGTCAGTCTCATTGTATGGAGGAAAGGTTTACTAGAGATGATTCTCCCCTGGCTGGCTCACCAGAAAAAAAATGTAGCCGGCGCTGATTTCTAGGTTCTTGGTTGCATCATAAGAAAGAAATAAGAGATGTACCACAGTTATGAGAAATTTAGAAAAATAATTTATTATATGGAAAGTACACCCATCAAGATATGTAAGTGGGCATTCTCAAGAAAGAGACACTCCCCTTTCCTGGAGCCTAGGATGGGATGTGTGGACAGAGGACAGAAGTGGGTGGGTTGTGAGAAGTAGAAGTATACAGTGGAAATGCCGGGTGGATCCTAAATTCTAGGTTCTGGGAAAGATGGGAGTCAGTCTTTAGTTCTGTTAGCACTGAAGTTATGGGTGAGATTTCCCAGCAAAACTAAGAAGGAGCAATAACTCCCCATTTTCCCAGAGCCCCATATTCTCAAATATATATAAAGAAAACAAGCAATGCCCTGTTGGTGTAGAGCTGATAAGCCAACAATCGCCTCTCAAGAGGAAAAAGGCCTTGGCCCACCTTACTCTGTGCCACCTCCTGGATCTCTGCTCAAGATGTTCTCAGGGAGCACTGAAGGGCTCCATATATGCCTGCATGTTTATGATAGCCCCTTGCTCCCAGCCTGGGATGTCCCACTCACCATATTCTGCACACATTCTGGGGCCTGGCCAGACGAGCCCTCCAGGACCCTGTTGAAGTTGAAGCTGGTTTGGTGTCATGAAGGTCATGCAGCCTTGAGATTAGTGGGCATTTGTCCTTGGGACTTGTGGGCTGTACTGTCCTTTTCCCACATCTAGGCAGAGGGAGGCCAGAGTTGGGGTTCCAGGAGAACATTAGAAATATTCAGGGATGGAATCTGAGTTCCCTGGTGCACTCCTGAGCCTCTTGAAGAGACTTGAGCCCAGAAGGTCAGGGGACACTACAAACCATGCAGTAAGTAGGGCTAAGGACTAAAAGGAATAGAGATAGCTCTGGAAACCCCAGGCACAGCTCTATCCTCAGGTACCTACAAAGGCATTCTCCACACTGGTTCTTTTGTGAATCTCTCTGGCTGTCACAGAGCCACCAAAAGTCAGAGCAGATGGGACATGATAGATTATCTAGTCCAGTCCCTTCATTACCACAAAGAGAATGCTGAGGTCTGAAGGGAGAAGAAGCACAACCTTCCTGAGCCCAATCGGGGACAAGCTATGATTTGAACCCAGACATCCACACTCTTTACCCAGGAGAGTTTCCCTGCTGTGGCCAGGGAGCAAAGCAAGCTGGGGCATGGTGCCTTGAACCTGGAAGAAGCAAAGAGGTAGGTGAGAACTCACCTACTCAGAAGAAGATGCACAGGGGAGGAGGACAAATGAGAGATATGCATCAGGTTGAAGAGCAGTCCCTTTTATGGTTCTTGGACCTGGGCTTGGGCCAGGACTGGGAACCTGGGGCTTGTTCCATCAGCTGGCCCAATGTGACAATTCTCTTTGTAGGGACTCACACTCAAGCTTCTGCCCAGGGCTCATACAGCGTCCTCTTGCCTTTCTTGTCTTATGGGGCTGTGTAGCGGTTGATGTTGTTTATGAATTCTGAAAGTAGATACTGGATTGTATTTGTGGACTGGTCTGTCCCTCTGGGCATGTTGGATTGGATTGGATTAAAAGGTTTTACTTTCACTTGATTGAATGATGAATGTGGCTTTGGTTGGGCCATGTCGGTGGAACATTGGGTCCCCACCCCCTTGGTGGGCAGGGACTCACAGAGAGAGCAACAGGGCAGAAGATTTAGTTGGAGTTTTTTCATATGGGGACCCTAGGAAGTAAATACACAGAGAAGCAGATATGTGAGGAAGGAGGGAGGCCCCAGGAAAAGAAACGAGCCATTAGCCTGATAGTCTACAGCTGGCCTTGTGGAGAGAGCACAGCAACTGAGCCCAGAGAGAAACAAGCCCCAGGAGAGAGATAAGACTTATCCCAGTCTACAGCTGATATTGGAAGAAGCTGGGACCAAAGAGCCTTAAGAGGAAGGCCAAACCCTTGCAGACATTGGCAGACATCTTGCTCCAACACATGACAACAGACTTTGGTGAGGGAAGTAACTTACACTTTATGGCTTGGTAACTGTAAGCCTCTACCCCAAATAAATACCCTTTATAAAAGCCAACAGATTTCTGGTATTTTGCATCAGCACCCCTTTGGCTGACTAATACAGGCTGGAACAGCAGGTAGTGATGGAGGGAAGGTGAGAGGGCTGCTGTGTCCCAGGAAATAAGCACTTGGGGATTTGCAGGAGGAATCAGAGTCTTTGATTGTTTCCAATGAGCCATTCAACTGCCTTTCACTCATTGTTGATAATGTAGGAGCAGCTGCCATTACTGACAACTTATATTCTGGGCAGTGTGCTAAGAGCTTCAACTGTATTATCTTGTTCAATCCTCAGGAAAGCCCTGTGTGATGAGTATCATTACTCCAATTTACCTATGTGGAAATGAAAGTTTAAATAAACTTCCCAAGGGTATCCCCTTAATAACTGGCAAAGTCAAGATGTGAACCCAAGTCCTACTAACTCTAAAGCCTCGTTTCTAGCTCTCTGCTGAAATCCTAGGACTCTGTCATGTCAGTCTCTGGGCTGAGCAAGTGAGGTGCCCCCAGGGCCTACCCTGCAGGAGCCCACCAAGTGGGCAGATGCCATGTGCACAGACACAAGCACAACAGAGAGTCCAGGGATAAGATGATAAATGAAATAAATAAATGATAAATGGAAGAGGATCCCTATCTCACTCCCTATACAGAATCAGCTCAAAATGATCAAAGACCTAAATATAAAAGCCAGGACCATAAAACTGCTAGAAGAAAATGTAGAGAAACATCTTCAAGATCTACTGGTCGGTGGTGGTTTCTTGGACCTTACACCCAAAGCATGAGCAACAAAAGAAAAAATATATAAATGAGACCTCCTCAAAATTAAACATTTTTGTACCTCGGGGCAAAATATCAAAAAGGTGATGAGGTAGCCGACTCAATGAGAGAAAATATTTGAAAATCATATATTTGACAAGGGTTTAATATCCATGATATATAAAGAGATGCTACAACTCAATAATAAAAAGACAGATAACCTGGTTAAAAAGTGTGCAAAAATTCCCATCCTGAGGAGTTCTGCTACATTCTCAAATAGAGGGGCAAGAACATCATGAGTACGTACGTAGGCAGTGCCTAATAGAAAACAGACCAGTATGTCAAGCCTTCAGTATTAATGCATGTAACTGTGAACCTTATTGTGCAAAAATTGAAACTTGGTTGTTGCCATAGGTTCCGAGGGGAAGGGGAGGGAGGAATGGGTAGAATATGGGGTATCTTTGGGGCCTTGGAGTTGTTCTGTATGATCTTGCAATGACAGATACAGGTCATTATACATTTTGCCAGAACCTATAAAAAATATACAGTGCAAGGTAATCCATAATGTAAAGCACTGAGCATGGTTAGTAGCAATGCTTCAATATTTGTTCATCAATTGTTACAACTATACCATACTCATGTAAGATGTTATTGGTAGGAGAGGATGGGGGGGGTGGGGCAAGATTGGAGTGTATAGGAATCCCCTGTATTTTCTGTGTAACTTTTCTGTAACCTAAAGTTTCTTGGAAAATAAAGTGAAGAAAAAAAAAAAAAAAGACATTGGGAGAACATACAGAAGAAATTGTCAATGTACATGAAATATAAGAGATCTTATGGTGATGAAAGTCAAAATGCAAAAAAAAAAATTTTTTTTAAATTTTTTTGTTTTTGTTATTTATATTTTATTATTGTTGTTTTTTGTTGGCTTTGTTTTTAGGGAGATTTTGGGTTGCAGAGGGGTTGGAGCTGTGGTAGGGGAGGATCACTGGTCTGGGGGGTCAGTGGTGTGGGGATGTGGCGGGGGCGGGCACCTGGGGCATGCCTCTCTGGAGTGTGAGCATGTTCCTGTGATCATGGGGTATTGTCTCAGTTGGTGGAGACCCACAGAATAACCCACAGAATATTGAATTCCCATCCTGGTGAGTCCTGCTACATTCTCTCATAGAGTGGCAAGCATCTCTGGAGTACATGCACAGTGCCTAGCAAAGGAGGGAGGACAAATACACCAGGCCCTTGATAGTGATGCTTGAACTTATGAACCTTTTTATTGTGAAATTGAAACCTGGCCTGGTAATATATATTGCCAAAGAGTTTCTTCCTGAGGGCCTCCTTGTTGCTCAAATGTGGCCTCTCTCTAAGCCAAACTCAGCAGATAAATTCACTGCCTTCCTCCCAATTTGGGACATGACTCCTTGGAATGAGCCTCCCTGGAACTGAGGGATTAATACCAAGCACCAAGTAATGATGCATTTGGAGAAAGACCTAGACCAAAAGAGGGAAATATTAAATGCAAATAAGTTTTTATGGCTAAGAGATTTCAAAGTGAGTCGGGAGGTCATTCCAGAGGCTATGCTTATACACATCTCAGAAGGATCTCACTGTCTGCCACAGTAAACAGTGCCTCAAATAGGGGTGCTCCTGGGGGCTCTAGAGATATCTAGACACTATAAGCAGGGTAGATAACCCCAGGAAATTGGCACCCCATCAATAGGTCTTACCCTGGAATATATGATAACCCATCTACATCTACCCCAATATATCAGAGTTAGACTCATTTATAATTTTCCTACACATGATTCTTCTATCTTATTTATTTGAACCTATAATTAGCACTATATGCATTAAATATATGTCCCAGAGACTTAAATCTTCCAGCTGTTCATATGCTGGGTGAGCCCTAAATCTCAGCAGAGTTGCAGCCAACACCTACTCTCCAGTTCATCAGACAAGTAACAAAAGGATGATGATGGACAATGCCCAACCCAAGAAGCAGAGAATATCTTCAACTGCAAGCAAGACAGTTCTACCCATCTCCCCCATGGAATCTAAGGCCCCTCTCAATCAGAAGCAGAGTGGACATCACCATCTCAAAATCCTCAAGTCAGAGGAATGAACACACATAAGGGGAGGAATGTAAATATGGACTAAAGTAGACTTATTATTATTCTAATAATGGAAGAACTTGTAATATTGATTTAAAGACAGTGGTTACCACAGGAGGGAGAGGAAAACATGGGTCATTTTTGAGACATTGGAATAGCTCAGCATGATATTACAATGATGGATACCAGCCATTATACATTTTGTCAAAACCTATAAAATTGTGCAGTACAAAGTGTAAAACATAATGTGAACTATAGACCATGGTTAGTAGCAATGCTTCAATATGTGTTCATCAATTGTAACAAATGTATCACACTAATGAAATATGTTGTTAATGGGGGAAAGTGTGGGAAAGGGAGGAAGTGTGGTGTATGAGAATCCCCAATATTTTTTATGTAACATGTATGCAATCTAAAGCTCCTTTAAAAATAAAGAAAAAATTATTTTTAAAAATTGTGCAAAAGACTTGAATAGACATTTGTCCAAAGAAGAAATACAAATGGTGAAAAAACACATGAAAAAATGTTCAATATCACTAGCGATTAAGGAAATGCAAATTAAAACTACAATGAAATTTCACACCTACTAGAATGACTACTCAAAAAGATGGAAAACTACAATTGTTGGGGAGGATGTGGAGAGATGGGAATGCATATTCACTGTTGACTGAATGTAGAATGCTACAGCCACTGTGGAGGACTGTTTTGTAGTTCCTAAAAAAGTTAAATATAGATTTGCCATGTGACTCAGCAATACTACTACTACATATATACACAGAAGAACTGATAGCATTGACATAAACAGACATCTGCAGACCGATGTTCATAGTGGTGTTATTCACAATTGCCAAAAGATGGAAACAACCCAGGTGTCCATGAACTGAAGAATGGATAAAGAAATTGTGGTGTATACATATTATGGAATATTATGCAGCTCTAAGAAGAAATGAAGTCATGAAGCATATGACAACATGGATGATACAGAGGACATCATGAGTGAAGCAAGCCAGACACAAAAGGACAAATACTGTATAATTGTGCTATTATTTTCTGTCACCAGAAAATAGAATGAGGTTAGAGAATGGAAAGTTGAGGGTTAATCTGTGTGGAATTGGTTAAAAGGTTGTTTGTAAACCTTTGTAATGAATAGAAATGGTGAAAGCACATCCTAGCGTTGATGAATGGATATTACAGTGGTTGAAAGGGAAGGTCTAAGGTCATATATATTACTAGAAGGAAAACTAAAAAATGTAACATAGGCCTGTGTAGCATAGCAAAACCTCATGTGAAATATGAGTATGGGCAATATTGCATATATAAAACTGGGGTTTTTTTTGTAACTGAAGAAATGTATGTTAATGTTATAAGATGTTAATATCAGGCAAAAATACAACAAAAGCCAACTATGCACAGTAGTGTATAGTAATATACTAATAATCTTTCATTAAGGTTAAAAAAAGGAATTATATTAATTGAAAGAAACTAGACAAAGTGTACTACATATCATTTGACTCCATCTATACAAAATGTAAATATAAATAAACTAGAGAGACAGAATCAGAATAGCAGCTATGTATGGCAAGGGAAGCATATAGAGATTGAGAGGTGATTATTAAGGGGTAGAGTTTTTGTTTGCCTGGTTTTTGTTTATTATTATAAATATTGGAATAATAAAATGCTCTAATAATGATTAAAGTAATAAATGCACAACTATGTGGTTATACTAAATACCATTGATTGTACACTTTGGATGGATTGTATGCTTTATTAATATGTATCAGTAAAATTGATTTTTTTTAAAGTTACTAATAACTCCATTTCCAATGATCAAGATGGCACTGATTGTGATGTGAATTGGCAATAGAGACATGCAAAATCCCACCATTGACACTGCTACTCAATTGTTTATAAAAGGCAAGGCTCTGTGTGACAGTGTATTTGATATTTTAAAAGAGTTTTGTGGAGGTATAAAGTAAGTGATGATAGTTGATTATCCCTAAATAAGCTAGATATGTATATATTTTTTAAAGGGTGAGCTAAAGACTTCAAATTCCCAGGTAAAACGCCACATGAAGGACATGAGAGTTTCTATGTGTGCCCTGAAAGAAACTCTTATTTCCTGTAGCTACAGACTTAAATTTCTGAAAACCAGACCCAGAGTCTTATTTTGTGGGTGGCTGAATTAAAACATAAATTGAATTTCCTAACTTTTAGGGTGTCTGATATTAAAGTGAGGACATTCATTGAGAAGGAATGGGATCCTGAAAATTGGAATGGGGACATATGGACTGATAATGAAGATGGTGGGGACATTGAAACCCTAGATTCATATAAACCTTCTTTCCCAGATAAACCTGCAATGGTCTACCCCAAGGTATCAGCCACCCAACCTCCATTATGCCCTAAGAAATCAGCCATCTTGCCTCCATCTGAAGATATTAATCCTACTGTGTCTGATAACCTGTAACTGCCTCCCCTGAGGAAAGTCTCATTTCCCCATCAGAAGAGATTAATCCTGTGTCACCAGATGAAATTGTAAAGGAATGCTCTGAGGTAATTGGCATACAAGACACTGCTAAAGCCTCTAACAACCTATTCCCACTGCCACTCTTTCCTTCCTGACTTATAACTAGTCTGAAATCCCATCAGGCCTTAAAAGATGAAGTACAAAGTGACCCATGAGGAATTGTGCTACACTCCAAAAGAAAAGTGTGGTTTTCCGATTGATGTAGACATAAGTCAGGGAAATATGTGTTGGGATGGATATTAAGTGTGTGGGATAGTGGTGGAAGAAACATAAAGTTGGATCAGACTTACTTTATTGATATGGACCCACTAAGTAGAAATTCTGGATTCAATGTTGCAGTTCAAAGGATTAGAAAGGACTCTGTTTGGGTGGTTGTCTAAAGCATGGACCAAGGGTGGCCTACATTGTCTGAAATCAAAAGGCCAGAACAACCCTAATATAATGTAAATGAGGGGATCCAAAAGCTTATAGAGATTGGAATGTTAGAGTGAATTTATCATGTAAGACCTATTCACCCAACCCAGAAATTTCCAGAAGACACACTTTTCACCAGGTCTGTGAGGAATAAATTTGTGAAAGCAGATCCATTATCCTTGAAGAGCACTGTGGGTTGCTTTTCTCTGCAGATAAGAAATAACTATAGGAGTCACTGCCATTGAACTTGGATCCTCAAACCCAATGGGGATGATAAGATCCCAGGTTGGCATAAGCCTAGTGGCAACACTTACTGGCCAAAGACAAGGTGGGCATGACTATCACAATGGACAGTAGAGTCAAAAAATAATGAGAATAGTTTGACTCACAGAGATCTATGGCATTGGCTACTTGATCTTGGGGTAGCTAGAAATGAAACATATGGGCAGTCTACTAAATTCTTACTTGATCTGTATAAGCAGAAGAGTTCTAGGTCAAGTGAACAAAAGTCTAACTCACATCACAAAAACAGAGAGTAAATTCCCAGACTTGAGACAGTTTACAGACCAAGAACCCCATATCTGAAGGGATGTATGGGTCCCCTTGGAGAAGGACACTACTACACTACCAAATATTTATACTGTTCATCTTCCTACCATCATTTGCCAGAGGGACCTATGGCTTTTAACCAGGGTGACTGTGCATTGGGTAAAAGGAAATTAGATATTTAAGGGATTATTAGATACTGGCTCAGAAGTGACATTAAAACAAGGAGACCCAAAACATCACTTTGGTCCACCAGTCAAAGTAGGAGCTTATGGAGTTCAGGTGATCAGTGGAGTTTTAGCTCAGGTCTGTCTCACAGTGGGTCTTGTGAGTTCCCAAACCCATTCTGTGGTTATTTCCCCAGTTCCAAAATGCATAATTGGAATAGACATACTCTGCAACTGGTAGGATTATCACATTGGTCCCCTGATTTGTAGTGTGAAGGCTATTATGGTAGGAAATGACAAGTGGAAGCCCCTAGAACTACATCTACCTATGAAAATAGTAAACCAAAAACAATAATGCATGCCTGGGGTAGTTGTAGAAATTAGTGCCACCATCAGCACTTGAAGGATACAAGGGTTGTAATTCCCAACACAACCCCAATCAAACCATGTATTTGGCCTCTAAGAAAAAATATGGATCTTGGAGGATGACAGTTAATTTTCATAAACTTAACCAGGTGATGAGTCCAATGACAATTTCTATTCCAGATATGATATCACTAATTTAGCAAATGAACCCATTCCCTGGTTCCTGGTATGCAGCTATTGATCTGAAAATACTCTCATCTCAGTTCCTATTAATAAAAACCATAAGAAACAGTTTGCTTTCAGCTGACAAGACCAGCAAGACACTTTCACTCTCCGACCTCAGGAGTATATCAACTCTCCAGCCCTATGCCATAATACAGTCTGTAGTGAACTTGATCACTTTTCCCTTCCTCAAGACATCACACTGGTCCATTATATTGATGCTACTATACTTACTGGACTAGTGATCATGACACAGCAACTACTCCAGGCTTATTGGTAAGACATTTGCATGTCGGAGGGTGGAAGATAAATCCAACAAAAATTCAGGGTTCTTCTACTTCAGTGAAATCTCTAGGTGTCCAATGGTGGGGGTGTTTTAGTTTGATAAAAAGCTGCCAAAAGCAATATACCAGAAGTGGATTGGATTTTACAATGAGGGTTTATTGGCTTGCAAACTTAAAGTTCCAAGGCTGAGAAAAGTTTCCAAATCAAGGCATCCTCAGGTGATGCTGTTCTCCCCAACAACTGGCTGCCAGCGATCCCGGACTCTTATCACATGGCAGGTCACAATAGCAGCAACTGCTGTCTCTCCTTTCTTCTCCAGGTCTCGTTTTCAGCTTCTGGCTTCCTCTGGCTTTCTCTCTGCTCGGGTGTCTTTCTATCTCCCAGGTTCCATTGATTTCAGCTACTCTCCCTTGTGTCTTTCTCCCTCAGCTTCTGGGGGTTACTCTCTGAACTCCTGTGTCTTTTCTCCCTGTCTCTCTGTATTCATCTAATTTATAAAGGGCTCCAGTAAAAGGATTAAGACCCACCCTGGACACTCCTTCCTAGAGTAATCTAATCAAAAGTTCCCACCTACACAGTGGTGGGGTAATGTATGGGAGCTCTGTATGATGATATGTATGTTTGTTTTGTAAGTTCACAACTTATACTATATACTTATTGTTTACAGATGTTCATATATGAATGATAAACTTGAATTTTTAAAAATTTAAAAAAAGATCCCACCTACATTAGGTCACACCCACAGGAATGGATTAGCTCTAAGGACATTATCTCTTCTGGGGTCCATAATAGCCTCAAACTACCACAAGGGACATGTCAAGATATCCCCTTTTAAGGTGAAGGATAGGTTGCTTCATCTGACCTATCCTACAAACAAAAAAGAGGCATAATGCCTTGTTGGTCTCTTTGGATTTTGGAAGCAACATACTCTTAATTTGAGTGTACTACTCTAGCCTACTTACCAAGTGACCCAAAAATATGTTACTTTTGAGTGGGGACTGGATCCAGAGGAGGTTGTGCAACATGTCCAGACTGCTGTACACACTGCTTTGCCACTTGAACCATATGACCCAGAAGATCCAACAGTGCTGGACATATCAGTGGCAAATACAGATGCTGTTTGAAACCTTTGGCAAGCCCCTATAAGAGAGTCACAGTGCAGATCCTTATAATTTTGATGCAGAGCCCTGTCATCCTCTGCAGAAAACTACCTTACTTTTGGTCTTCTACTGGTCCTTAGCAGAGATTGAATGCTTAACCATATGCCACAAAGTTACCATGAAATCTGAATTACCCATCATTAACTGGGTATTGTCTAACCCACCAAACCATAAAGTTGGGCATGCACAGCAACCTTCCATCATCAAATGGAAGTGGCATATATGAGATAGGGTTTCAGCTGGCCCTGAAGGCAGCTGAATGAGGAAGTGTCCCATGGCCCCCACTACTGCCACATTACCTTCTCTTTCCCAGGCCACAGCTATGGCCTCTTGTGGCATACCCTATGATAAGGTTACTGAAGAAGAGAAAACTTGGGCCTGGTTTACAGACAGTTCACCCTGATACACAGGTTCCACCTGAAAGTGGACAGCCATAACACTATTGCCCTTTTCTGGGACATTCCTGAAGGACAGTGGTGAAGAACTTCAAACAGTGCACCTGGTTGTTCATTTTTTTTTTTTTTTTTTTTTTTTTTTTGTAGGATAAATGCCTAGAGATGTGTTTGTATACTTATGATGGGCTGTGGCCAATGATTGGCTGGTCAGGGACTTGGAAGAAACATGATGGGAAAATTCATGAAAAAGAGATCTGGGGGAGATGTATGCAGATAGACCTCTCTGAATGGGTGATAAACATAAAGGTATTTGGGTCTTTGGTGTGAATGCGCTCACAAAAGGTGACTTCGGCAGAGGAAGGGTTAAATAATCAAGTGGGTAAGGTGACCCATTCTCTGGATAGCAATCAGATTCCCATAAGTAAAGTGGCCATGGTGGTAGGGATGGGGTGTATGCGTGGGCTCAACAGTGTGGGCTTTCACTCACCAAAGTTGACTTGGCTACAGCCACTGCTCAGTGCCCAAAATGCCAGCAGGAGAAGCCAACATTCAGTCCTCAATGTGACACCAATCCCTGAAGTGATCAGCCTGCTACCTGGTGGCAGGTGAATTACATCAGACCCCTTCCATCATGTAAAGGTGAGCATTTTGTTCTTACTGGAATAGACTTATTCCAGATACGGATTTGCCTTCCCTGAATGCAGCGCTTCTGCCGAAACTACCATCTGTGGACTTAGAGAATGCCTTATCCACCATCATGGTATTCCACACAGCATTTCTTCTGATCAAGGAACCCATTTCACAGCAAATGAAGTTTGGGAATGGGCACATGCTTATGGAATTCACTGGTTTTACCATGTTCCCCATCATCATGAAGCAGCTGGATTGATAGAACAGTGGGCTGGTCTTTTGAAGACTCAATTTCAGTACCACCTGGGTGGCAATAACTTGCAGGGTTGAGGCATTGTTCTCCAGGAGGCTGAGTATGCTCTAAATCAGCAACCACTCTATGGTTCTCTTTCTTCCATAGCCAGGATTCATGGGTCCAGGAATCCAGGAGTAGAAACAAGAATGGCACCACTCACGATTATCCCTAGTGATCCACTAGAAAAAATTTTACTGCTTGTCCCTGTGACCTGAAGTTCTGCTTGTCTACTGGTCTTTGTTCCAAAAGGAGGTATACTTTCATCAGAAGGCACAACAATGATTCCATTGTATTAGAGGTGAAGACTGCCACCCAGCTACTTTGGTTTCCTTATGTCTCCAAATCAACTGGCAGAGAATGGAATTATTGTACAGACTTGCGTGATTGATCCCGAGTATCCAGGAGAAGTAGAACTGCTACTACACAATGGAGGTAAAGAATTTTCCTGGAATACAAGAGAGTCCTTAGGATGTCTCTTAATACTACCACGCCCTGTAACTAAAGTTAATGGAAAACTGTAACACCCCAATCCAGGTAGGACTACTAATGACCCAGGACCTTCAGGAATGCAGTTTTGGGTCACCCCACCAGGCAAAGAACCATGATCGACTGAAGATAAAGGGAATTTGGAATGGACAGTGAAAGAAAGTACTTATAAATACAGGTTATGCCCATGTGATTTGTTGCAGAAACAAGGACTATAAAAGTTAGAAAATCAAATATCTTTGTTTTCTTCCCTTATAACATAAGTTGCACTAGCCCTTAATTTATTGCTTTCTCATAGTCCCTCCTCAGTCCAAAGACATCAGTGACCTCCTGTGACCTGCGGCAGAGGCCTTCAATCTCTTTCGAGGCCCTAAACCTTTTATTAAAACACCAATAGGTAAAGCAGAATCTGTTCTGAGGGAAGCAGAATGAACACCTCGCTGCCTCCCTCCCTTCTCTTTCCCAGGCCAGCCCCAAGCCACTGCCAAGAAACCACTATGTCTCCCAGAACACACTTTGACCTCCACCTGGCATCCTTGTCCACCTCTCCTTTGCCTAGAAAACCCATCCAAAGCAGATCCAAAGTTACCTCTGTTGTGCAGCCCTCTGACTTCCTCAAACAGAGCTTTTGCCAATGGAGTGGGTTGAATCATTTCCCCCACATAGACACATTCAAGTCCTAAACCCAGTCCTCTGAGTGTGAACCCATTTGTTAACTGGACCTTCAAAGATCCTGTTTGGATGAGGTCACATCGAATCAGGGTGGGCTTAATCCATTATGGATGAAGTTCTTATACGTGGAGGAAATTCGAATGCAGTAACTCAGGAAATTCCAGAAAAGGAGAGAAAGATTGCCATGTGATGGAGGGAGAGATGTATCTACAAGCCAAGGAACCCCAAGAATTGCCTACAAGCCACCATCAGAATGCCACAGAGTTTGGGAGAGAGCATGGCCTGGCGACAAACTGCTGTTGGACTTCTAGTTTCCAAAACTGTGAGATAATAAATTCCTGTTGTTTAAGCCACCCATTGTGTGATATTTTTCATGGCCTTCTTTACTCTACCTGTGTGTGTATCGAAATCTCCCTCTCCTTACAAGCCCCATCTTAACTGTGACCACTTTTTATCTTGAATACATCTGCAAAGACTATTTGCAAATAAGGTCACATTCACAGCTGTGGTGGGGGGTTAGGTCTTGAGTCCATCAACCCACATCAGGGGTATACTTTTTTAGACTTTGTTTGCCTTGTATGCCTTCTTTTCTGCTCTCACAATTGATTGACAGCTTGTGTATGTAGGATTTCATTTCAAAATCATTTTCCCTCAAATATTGTGAGGCATTGCTCCATTTTCTTCTAGGTTCTAGAGTTGATGCTGAAAGGCCAGGAGCTGTGCTGCTTCCAAAGACTTGAAGTGCGATCTCTTATTTCATTTGAACATTTTAGGATCTTCTCTTTGTCTGCAGGTTCTAAATGTTCATAATTATGTGCTTCGGCCGGGGGTTTTTTTGTTGTTGTTGTTTTTTGTTTTGTTTTGTTTTTCATCCCCTTTGCTGGTGATTCAGGGAGTCAATTTTTTTCAATCATTTATTTGCTAGTATCCTCCCCCTAATATTGTCTTAGTTCTTGTAATTTTCAGACTGATCCCCTAATTTTCTTTTATCTGTTTTTCTATCTTTTGGTTGTTTTTGCTCGCCTTTTTGTTCAACCGCAACTCCCAAAGCTTCTCTTAAATTTTCATTTCTTCTATTGTACTTGTAATTTCCAAGAGCTATTTTCTGTTCTCTGAATGTAGCTTTTCCACACATCACTGTTCTTGTTTTAAGCATCTTTTTTTATTTGTATATATGGTTCTCAGACTTCCACATTAGGGACTTTCTTTAACTGTCTAGGAAACCTCTGCTATCCCCTTATATTTAAGATGGAGGCATTAAAAATCCAACCAGAGGCCCCATGTGTGTGAGCAGTGCTGGCCTCCTGGTGAGCTTCACAGCAGCGTGATCTGTGTGGGTCCCACATAGAAGATGCCAAGCCAAACTTAGACCCAGGAAAAGTACCCCAAAGCCCTGCCCTAGCTATACAGCTGTTTTCCTCCACAATACTAAATACCTGGTCCTGGGTCACCCAGAACCTGTCCTATAGGACTCCCCCATCTAGGGACAGACACTTGTACAGCAGAAGGGTGGTGGCTGCTGTGAGCACCAGACACTGGTTCTCACACTCCCTCAATGTATACAGACCTATGGATGTGGAAAGATTGGTTTTCTTGTCATTTCCAAACACTTTGAGGGACATCATCTTGACAGAACATGCAGGGGCCCAGTGAAGGCATTAGAATCATTAATAGACAAAGAGGCAAGACTACAGGGTGGGCCAAGGACTGAGGATGTTCGATATGTCCCTTGCATCCAACAGTGACTGCAGCAAGGTGGGCTCGTTGTTGAGTTTGGGGACAGGGGTATTGGCAGGATGACCTCTCAGCCCTCTAGCATCTGGCTGGATGCTAGAAAGTGGGAAACAACTGAGACAAGAAGGAGGAGAAAAGAGAGAGTCCCAGGGTCCCAGCAGCAGGAAAGATTGGGGGGAGGCTCTGAAAGCATTTCAGGGAACATCCAGTGAATCACTAAAATTTTCTTCTTCCCTGACGTCTGCAAATGCCTCCCACTCCCACTGAAAATCTCCCAATCTCTGAGCAGAGATTCCAGACAGCCAGCATTCCAGCCAAGTATGGTGGGATACCTTCGGGCTGCCAGAAATGCCTCCCTTAGATGATGCTCATCATTCTGCCCCATGGAGCGCAAGTGGACCCAGAGTTCCCTGACCCTCAAGTGTCAAAGCTTGGATCATCATGGACTCCTCTCTCTTCCTTTCTTCCTTCCCCGCACATCTGTGATCCCTGCATGTTCTTCCCTGGGAATATTCTCTGTTCCTAACCACCTCCACCTCAGCTCGGCCTCACACTACCCTGTATGAATGCACCAGCCTCCAGCTTGAGCTTCCCACCTGTCCTCATTCATTCCTGGTGGCAGCCACGAGGGCCACTGCTTGAGTCTCTCTCCTGCGAGAAGCGTGTTGGGGTCCACTGCAGCATTCACCCCGAGGCCCTCTAAGTTGCTCCCAGCCAGTGACTGAGCATGGAGGGGACAGTCCAACGTGGGGCTTCTCTAACGGGCTACCTTTGCTCTTAGATGCCCTGTCAACCCCCCCACCACCACCATAGAATGTCTGAACTGCACTGAAGCCTCAGGCTCCTCCTGCCCAATCCTCCTTTCTTCCCTCCTTTCACAGGACTCAGAGCTGCACCTGGTCTAAAGCCTCTCCCTGCCTGCTCCTGCTCTTTCTCCTCTTTATCTTTCACAGGCATGTCTAACCATAGACTCTTACACTTTAATCCTGCTTGGACAACTGCTTCTTACAGGATCCAAACACATCTCTTTTCCCACTCACAGCATTTCTCTGGTTTCTCTGCCTTTATCCATACACTTCCTGGTTCAAAAGGCTTAACTGGCCTCCTAAAGATGACTAAAGGTGTTTTCAAACATTTTATTCCCAAGAACCCTTTCTTCAAACAAAACCATGTGAAGAAAACAGATCCATACAACCAATAGAAGCAGGACTCTGGCCAGGGA
Source organism: Tolypeutes matacus (assembly GCA_026826555.1). NCBI lineage: Eukaryota > Metazoa > Chordata > Mammalia > Cingulata > Chlamyphoridae > Tolypeutes > Tolypeutes matacus. Next base: position 1,160,195 of record JAKSZT010054308.1, read on the forward strand.
GAGAAAGAGCTGGCAGTTGGGAGAAGAAGGGAGGGGCACTCAGCAGAAGCTGCTGGGACATCACAGGGAACAGTTGTTTTTTAATATGATATTCCCTCCAGCCAGGTGTTTCCACATATTTTTGGTTCTGTTTTTTTTTGTTGTTGCTGTTGTTTTAAAATTTTATTTATTTAATTAGTTGCATTTATCCATTTCTCCCGCCCCCCCACCCCCATTTTTGCTGTTTTTGTGTCCATTCGCTGGGCAATTCTCTGTGTTTGTTTCCTGCCCTCACTTCTCATCCTTCTCCTCCTGTCTTCACCAGGATTCGATCCCTGGAACCTCAAATGTGGGAGAGAGGAGACCTACTGCCTGCGCCATCTTAGTTCTTGGTGGGTTTTTAGGGTTTTTTTTTTTTGGCGCGTCTTGTCTTGGCTCTCCCTTGTGTCACTCTCCTGTTATGTTATCTTCCTGCGTGGCTTGGCAGGGCCTGATGGCAAAGCCACATGTGGGGCCTCGGGGGCTCACCTGCTTGCAGGGCCTGGCGGCCCACGCGCCTTCTATATTTTTCTTTTTTTATTTTTACCGGGAGGTCCTGGGGCTTGAACCCAGGTCCCTCCATAAGGGAGACGGACGCCCAACCATTTGAGACACATCCAACCCCTGCTATATTTCTTAAGGTTGACCAAAGATACCTAGAGTTACAGTCATTTCCCATATAGGATGGTCATATAATAAATCAGGCTTAGTTTTTAGCACCAGTATTTTAAAAGTCAGACATAGGGAGGAAAACTAGGTCTGGGGATACATGCATGGTTTCTAATATAGCGAATGTTTAGCCTACCCTGATTATCACAAAATCAGGACAGCGAGAATATTCGCAGATCTTTGGTTTTATAGCCACATAATGTTAATTAAGTACTTTCTGTTGAATGCAAAAAATCTAACTCTGAAGTATAGGACTTTTAGTAACTTCAGAAGGACAGGTGGAGAGTCTAAGACCTGGCTTCCCCTCAGAGCTGTGCCCAAGAAGGGGTCTCAGGGCACCCTGGTGGCAGCATGGGTGACAGGAATGGCGAGCTTCCCTGCCTCTGCCTAGAAATCCAAAGATGAAGCTTCCAAGTGGCACCTGCACTTCACTGGATGAGACAGTGACACAAGCAGCAGCCAGAGGGAACATAGGATGTTTTTGCCCCAAAGAGAGTGAAGAGAGTTCCAGAAGATTGCTGTCTGTTTGTGTTACTCTTGCCCTAACCAAGAGCAGATGCATTACTGAGCTGATGAGTCACCACAAATGATTGTCCAATTGTCAAAGTTTGGCACCACTCTGTCTAGAACAGCAATTCTCAGATGTGCTTTAGGTACCATCTGGGTCAGAATCCCCTAATGGTTGTTAAAATACAGATCATGGGCCCCATTCCAGGCTTACTAACTCTTACTATCCAGGGAGAAGTCTAGGAATTACATTTAAATAAGCTTCTTGGGTGTTTTTGTATCGCTGAGAAGACTGAAACCACTAATTAGAGTTTAAACTCCCCAAGGCCAGGGTCCATGACCCTTGTGAAATATCAGCACAAATGGGGTCCAAGACTCCACCACCATCAGGGACATGCAAAAGAAACAGAAGACAAAAGCTGTCTATACAAGGGGACACCTCTGTGCCAGGGCCAGGACCCTGAGGTGGACCCTGGGAGGGTCTGCAGACTCTCCCTCCACCCCTCCACCACACTGAGCTCCATGGATCCCTGAAGGGACCACGTCCCTCTAGGACTCCCTGCCTTTGTCCTTTCCGTCAGCTCGGTCTGCTCTCTGAAGCCCTCCTGCTCACCCGGTGGAGTTCTCATTCTTTCCAGACTCCTCAGTGCCCACATCCCTACTTTTGAACCCCCATATTGAATTGAATGTAAGGCTTTATATCTTTCAATTATCAAGAAGCTAATGCAGGCCAAGACTAGGTATTATTCCATTTTGGACCCTCATAACCAGGCAGTTTCTGACACAGAAAAGGCAACCCAGCAAAATAATGAAATACGTAGTGAAGTAATACAAGCAGAAGAACTGGCCCTAGAGTCAAGAGTGCTAGTTTCAGGTCCCAGCTCTACCATAAAGCCTCTGTGTGACTCAGGACAACCACTTACCTCCCGGGTCACAGGTTCAAGAACATCATAAGACATGATGGGGATGAACCTGCTATTCAAACACGAGGAGGAGGTGTGATTATGGACAGATTTAGAGATTGAGGTCACAGGAACCCACCAAGGAAGCAGCAGGCATGTTGAAAACAGCCCTGGACTAGGAATCAAGAAACCTGGATTCTATTAACAAATTGTTCCTTCTTATTGATGAAGCAGTACAGGAGAGGCGCAAACATCTCAGAATCTGGAGGGATCCATTTAGATGGGTTACTCTTTGATATATGACCACAGCACTGGCAAGAAGCAAAAGGCTGGGAAGCGAGGAGAATGGATTAAGAGTTTTATAGAATTGGACCAAGAAAAGAGATGTCAGGGAGACATGGACTAAGCAAAAGGGCATTCCAACAAAATTTCATCATAGTGATTAATAGAGAACAGACTTAAGAGGTTAAAAAAAAAAAAAAAATGCTTACAGAGACCATAGCTGTGCCTCCTTCCCAGCGACATACCTGGTGTGTGTGGAATCTCAGCCAGCGCCACTGGAGGTCTTCTAGATGGAGAAGGAAGGACAAGCCTCACCTGGTCTCTGAGTGGAAGCTGGATGAGAGAAGTACGGACAATGTGAGGGTCTCAAAACTGGAATGACAATTGATTGTTTTGTTCCATTTAGTTTGGGTTTGAATTTTTTAAATGGCCATTTTATATTTTGGGTTGCACACTTTCAATGTGTCTGTGTAAGTTTTAGGAACACTGACTTCTCAGTTTTGCATTAAAACTGTGGAAGATGGTGACCCTGGGTTTTTTTCTTTGTTTATATGTGGCAATAAAAATCTTTTTAAATGAGCCAAAGATGCTTGGGGAATATATAAAGGTGAATAACTCATTATATCTCAATTGGGCTGCTGAACATGGGTTCCTTTGGGTTGTGGACAGGTCAGTCAATTTTTTTTTTTTAAGATTTATTTTTTTTTATTTATTCATTTCTCCCTACCCCTTCGTTGTTTGCACTTGCTGCATGCTGTTTCTTTAGGAGGCACCGGGAACTGAACCCAGGATCTCCGACGTGGAAAGGAGGTACCTAATCTCTTGAGCCACCTCCATTCCCTGCTTTGTTGTGTCTCTCATTATGTTTTTTTTTTTTTTCTTGTGTCTCTTGTTGTATCATCTTGTTTTGTCAGTTTGCAGCACCTGCCCATCACATCAGCTCACTATTTTGCTCATTTTCTTTAGGAGGCACCGGGAGCCTCTGCTCCCTGCTTTGTAGTGTCTCATTATGTTTTTCATCTTGTGTCTCTTGTTGCATCATCTTGTTGTGTCAGCTTGCCATGCCTGCATGTCATGCCAGCTCACTGTCTTTTTTAGGAGACACTGGGAACCAAACCATGGACCTCCCATGTGGTAGGCGGGAGCTCAGTCACCTGAGCCACATCTGCTTCCCAGGTCAGTCAATATTGAGAGAGAGTCTTGGAAAAGAGATTGTTCTACATTAACTTTGCTTTTTTACCTTTGGATTTTATGAAGGAGGATCCAAATGAGTCTACTCACTTTAAAAGGTTATTATGTTTCTTAAGCCTCTTTTCATCTAGAGCAGCACCTCCATTTTTCATGGCTTTGTCTTGCTGAAGAAATCAGCCAGGAGTCTTCTAGAATGTTCCATATTCTGAATTTGTCTAGGTGCCTCCTCGTGGTGTCTTTTAACTTATTTATCAATCCCCTGCATTTCGTACAAATGGAAGTTAGCTGTAAAAACTGATTAGATTCAGTTTCAATTCTGTTGGCAAAAACATGTCATAAGTGGAGCAGGTGTGGTGTCCCACTTTTAGTGGTGCTAAAGCAATGTGGGTTCAGCGGGTGACAGCCTGATCCCTCCATTACAAAGTTCCCCACTGACATTTCACATCATGGATTTCCATCCGTTGATGATCACTGACAAAACAAGATGGTTGTTTCACTAGAGACTCCAAGTGGCAATTTTCTAAATATATCATTCCTTTTGCATTTCTTAGCTGGGATTCCTCTGAATAAAAAAGCTTTCCCTTATTCAATAGGGCTGTTTGGTTATCCTGGAATATAGCTCCTATCACAGAAGCAGAAGAACACCTAATACCTTCACTTTAATCATCAATATGTTTTTTTAACAAATCAATTTTATTGATACATATTAATAAAGCACACAATTTATCCAAAGTGTACAATCAATGGTATTTGGTATAATCAAATAGTTGTGTGTTCATCACTTCAATCATTATTAAAGCATTTTCATTATTTCAATTATAATAATAAACAAAAAGCAGACAAACAAACAAGGAAATTCCTCACCTCTCAATCTATGTTTCCCCTACTGTACATAGCTGCTATATCTGGCTATTCTTGCACAATTATTTATTTGTTTATTAAGCTATTTTATTGAGATATGTTCACATATCATATGATCTATCCAAAACATATAACCAATGGCTTTTTATTTTTAGCTGTTAAAAAGTCCTTTATTATAAAATTATATAATAAATAGAAAAATAGATCATAAGAAATTACAAATTTTTAAAGATTTTGAAAGGCCAGGTTAGATTCAATATAATCAATTATAAAATATAGATAGCATAGCAACAAACCTTTATAAATGGAAATAATCATTCAATTATAATAGAAATTAACTATAACATAATTCTAACCTTTATATTGCAACTCTAACTATTGGATATAATAATCCCTAAGAATGAAATAAATTATTGGTTTAGTTATTTAATTTCCATTTCAACCATAATTCTTTCTAGATAATCATATTCCTATTTGGGAATTCTTCATACCTTATTGGAATGAATTATACCAGATAACAATTTGCCAGCTTATAATTTTATGAGGCAGAAAAACTCAAAATCTTGTTCAACAGCAGTCATGCTAAATCATAATTGATCCAGATAGATTATTTTAATTAAAGAGTATGAATAAAGAAAAATGAAGAATCCAAAAATATATCTCTTCTCCAGTCCTCCTCAATTAAAAGCAAGTGTTTATTTTGTATGAAAAAAAATACAGAATACTGATCACAGGAACAATTTGCCAGTTGCACTGAGTAATTATTTTTCATATGCTATCATGTTGTTATTTTACATTTATCTAGTCTACTCCAGCTCTTTTTTGGTTACTATTTGCACGGAATATCTTTTTCCAATCTTTCACTTTTAACCTGGTTGTGTCCTTATGTCTGAGGTGGGTCTTTTGTAGACAACATATAGACGGCTCGTTTTTTTTTTTTTATCCATTCTATCAGTCTATGTCTTTTGATTGGGGAGTTTAATCTATTAACATTCAGTGTTATTACTGCAAAGGCATTATTTACTTCATCCATTTTGTCCTTCGGCTCTCTGTTGTCATATCGTTCTATTGTCTGTCTTCTTATCTTTTAGTTTACCCTTCTTAATAATCTTCATTTCTAAACTCATCTCCAATTCTTTCCCCCTTGTTTTTTCCTTTCAGGCTACAGCACTCACTTTAGTATCTCTTGCAAGTCTGGTCTTTTGGTAACCTATTCTATCAGTTTTTGTTTGTCTGTGAAGACTTTGAACTCACCCTCATTTTTGAAGGACAGCTTTGCTGGATACAGAATTCTTGGCTGGCAGTTTTTCTCTTTCAGTACTTTAAATGCATCATTCCACTTTCTTCTCTCCTCCATGGTTTCTGATGAGAGGTCAGCACTTAATCTTATCAAGTTTCCCTTGTATGTGATACTTTGCCTACCTCTTGCTGCTTTCAGAATCCTCTCTTTATCTCTGATATTTGTCATTCTGAATAGTAGGTGTCTCAAGGGTGGGACTATTCAGATTTATTCTGTTTGGGGTGTGCTGTCCTTCTTGGATATTGATACTTCTTTCTTTCATAAAGGTTGGGAAGTTTTTGGTCATTATTTCCTCAAATATTTTTTCTGCCTTTTTTCCATTCTCTCCTTCTGGGACACCAATAATGCAAATGTTTGTACGTTTCATGTTGTCATTCAGTTCCCTGAGACTCTGTTCCATTTCTATTCTCTTCTCTTTCTGTTCTCCTGTCTTTTCCAGTTCAGATGTTCTGTCTTCAAAATCACTAGTTCTGCCTTCAAGCAATTCAAATCTGCTCCTCTGTGCCTCTAATATATTTTGAATCTCATCCATTGTGTCTTTCATTCCTATAAGGTCTGTTACTTCTCTGTGTAGCCTTTCAAATTGTTCTTTATGCTCTCCCAGAGTCTCTTAATATCCTTGATTTCTTTAGTCTTTAAATTCTTTGAAGTGATTTAGGAAAGTTGTGATTATCACTGATTAATTGAATTAAATCTTGTATCTCTTCAGGATATTTGGTTTGTTCTTTTGGCTGGGCCATCTCTTCCTGTTTCTTGGTATAGTTTGTACTTTTTTGCTTATGTCTAGGCATCTGAATATGTTGGTGACTTTATTGATGGCTAATTTCTCTTACTTGCCTATTGATGTTTTTTTTCACAGCTCTTCTTTGATATTTGGCTCAACTTATTCTCAGTCTTTAAAAGTGCCCAGCTTAAGTTTTCACAATCAGGCCAAGGACTCACTAGTGGGGCACAGATTTTCTCCCAAAGGGTTGGATAAAGAGAGCTTGAGCAGTTTTTGTCCAGGCAATTTCCAGACCAGCCAGCAGATGGGGCGAGTTAGCTCAACCTTTCCACAGAGCTGATTCAGTCTCGGCTTTCCTATGTTCTTGAGGAATCTCCAGATTGGAGATTCAAAGCAGGCTTAGCAGGCTGCATTCACTAAAGAAAAGCACCTTTTCCTCTCTTGAAACAGCTGACAGGGAAGAAGATGTCTGCTCCCCTTTCAATCAGCTGGAGTAAGCCAGGGGTTTAACTCCAGCTTAATATATTGGGGGTGGGGGAGGGGAGCCTTTCCCAGTCACCACACAGGCTTGGTAATTCACGTTTGTCCATTTGGCTTCTTCATCTCTTTGGCCCTCACCATCCTGGGAGTTGTATAGCACTATCCTGCTCTGCTGACCCCCAAAGCAGTTCTGTCGGACAGCTTTTGGCTCTCTCCGTTGTTTTCACGAGAGCATTCAGCTCTGCCTGTTACTCCTTTGCCATCTTCCCCCAATGTGTTTTCAAAACACAATGAATATGTAAAAGCCATTGTTTCATAGTATGATAATGATAGAAAATAAAGGAGGGATGGAGGGAGGGGAGAATGAAAAAGAGTGAGCAAATGAAAGACAAATAAAATAATGACTACAAATGAAAGTTTCAAGGCACTGACTCAAGACTTCAAAAATTGATCATGTGGCATCTTCTTTCCATCCCAGAACTTTTTTCCTGCCTACCCCGGTCCTTCCAGGGGCCTACTGACTTTCCCCAGCACTGCCTGAATGCTTAACCAGGAATTCTCTCCACCCCACCACCCCCACTGCCTCCTGAATCCCAAGCCCCAGGCCCCTACTCTTTGCTGTCCAAACTGAAACTAGCTTTCATATTACTTTTTTTTTTAAACTAAAACCTACCTATTGAAAAATAAATATAAAAACTCAGACACTGCCCTAGCACAATTTCATCATCCAGCGAACCTCTCCTTGCAGAAATTTTTCTGTAGTTTTTCATATGATAAGTGATTTAATAAAATACAAAGTCAATATACACGCATACTGTAACTGCATTCTCCACTTGACATTATTTCATTCATGCAGCAAATATTACTTAAGGGCCCACTATGTGTCAGGCACAGTTGTAGGAGCTGTAGGACAATAAGCATAGATTTATATCATAATTATCAGTGATACAAAGCATTCCTTGGCATAAATGTTCCATAATTTGCTCAGCCAATATTTTCTAACCAGACATTTATTAAGTTTCTGATTTTTCACTAGAACAACAAAAAAAAAGTCGCAGTGAAATCCTTGTACTTATTTCTTTGATAAAACCCACAGGTGGCATTGCAGGGGCAATGGTTTTATGAAAGGGAGACACAGCAGAAGCAGCAAAGAGTGCCAAGCCCCACTGCTTCAAGGCAAGAAGTGAGGGCTCCTGTAGAGGTCAGCAGAGGGTGCAGGGTGGCAGCACGGATGGCATGACAAAGCCATGTGTGTCCTCAAACCAAATAATCTCCAACAGTGCATGTGCCTCAAGATACTTTAATAGGGAAGCGGCTGTGGCTCAATCAGTAGGGCTCCCGTTTACCATATGGGAGGCCCCGGGTTCGGTTCCCGGGACCTCCTGGTGAAGGCAAGCCCGCCCGCACGGCGTGGTTAGCTGACCCAGCGAGCACAAGCAGCAAGGGGGGGATAAATGAATAAATAAATAAAATCTTTAAAAAAAAAAAAAAAAAGATACTTTAATAGTCTGGAAACTGCAAAATCTCTCTGAAAATCAGCTATGACTTCAATTTGGGCATAGAACAGGTGATTGTCCAAGAGATCTCCATCCCAATAACAATAACAAAAACAATAAAAATAAAAATACTTGCCAATTACTCTTCAGCAAAAGAATTCATACATTAGCAAGGGCAAAAGCAAGACTCAGTTTGTTCTGACTCAAAACTTGTGCTCTTACCCTTTACTCTGTACTACCCACCAGCAGTCTAAACAGTAACATTGGGCTCCCATTCATTTCCTCGGGCTTCCTTTAAAATTAAAGGACAGTGGCGAGTTCACTTTCTCGGCTGTCTTCCACACAGCTGAGCAGCTGACCTGACACCAAATCCTCTCCAAATTAACTCAGTTTAACCCCAGATTCCTCTGCCCTAGTGAGCTATGGCAGCCTGCCAAGCTCCTCTGGCAGCCTGTAGGAATTCAGGGTTACAGACAAACATGCATGAGCTATTTAATACTGCCAAGGTCCCTGCCTTTGAGGAGCTCCCATCGCTGAGATGACGCAAATAGACAAAACCAGAAAAGCATAATGCAGGTGAGTGAATCATAAACCCCGCCTGAGCACAAGAGGCAAAGGGAGCACCACCTGTGGGTGGGAGATCAAAGCTGAAGTCGGGAGCATGAGTGAGACATTGTGAGCCTCAAAACCTGTGGTTCTGGCCATGGCTCCTCTAAGGTTTATGTTTCAGCCTCGTGTCAGCTGTGCTGTTCATAGCTGAGGAGAGAGCCGTGGTCCAGACTGGAGCTGGGGGATCAGAAGGCCCGAGCGCCCGCCCAACACAGCCACGGGGCCGCCCCCACCGATCCCCAGAGGACCAAAGGCAGGAGGCCGAGGTCTGGACACTCAAGGTTCTCCGGGAGGGTAAGCCACCCCTCCCCAGACAGGGCTGCTCCCTAAGGTGGGAAGCTGCCTGTCAACCACCCCAAAACCAAAGTCCCTGAAAGCCTCATCCAGCTCTCATCTACCTGGCTCCATTCTCCTGGATGCCACCCAAGTTTCAGGGCATGTCTCTGTAAATGTATTTACATCGTACGTGGCAATATAAAGTTTCGCAATCCTGTGAGTGAACTAGATGGCTTCTGGGACTTCTGATTAGCCTGACACAGAGTTCTAACCTGTAAATCACAAACATTTCATAGGAACCGACTCCATGCCAGGCGCGCAGCTGGGTGCTGAAGATCCAGAGGTGCAAACTGCCTCAATCCTGTGGACACTCACAGTCCAGAAGAGAGCTGTTGAAAAAAGTACGTGCAGTGGGTACTGGAAATAAAAATAAGAATAGGGTACAGTGAGGACACGAAAGAAGTTTCACATCCTTGGGATCACCTATGAGTACAATCACCACAGAAAAGGTGGTACTTAGAATTGAAACAAGGTGTTCCTAGGCAGACAAGGCTAAGAAAGAAAATTCAGGCAAAGGAAACAGAACAAATATGATGAAAACAGAAAACACCATGTGCAGTGGGGAAAGACAAGTTCTTGGGACTATGCCCAGAGCTTAGTTGGCAGGAGGGTTCACAGAGAAATGCGATCAAGGAGGCAGGCAGGAGACTGGCCTCAGGGCCCTGGCACAAAAGGACCCATCAGGGATCAGGGCCTGGGAGGCAAAGGGGGCTGATTCTGAACTGGGTGATGCAAGACAGCTGTGGCTGAAGGAAAGATAAAAGGGGAGAAGAGCTGTGGTACGGATGATGGGCAGGAGGCTGCTGAGAGGAGGTGACACCAGCAGGAGCCCAAAGGAAGGGAGGAAGAGTCCAGCTGTGTTTGAGGAGAGCTAAAATGGAGGGTGGGAGAGCAGGAGCAGGAGGGTAGGCAGTGGGGGTCAGAGGGTGGGACATCAGAGGAGAGTCCTGAAGAGGGACAAAATCCACAGCAGTGGATGGGAGAAGCATGTGAATAGGGAGTTGGAATCAGTCAGTTAGTCCGTCAGTCAGTTTGTAGGAGTCATCCACGCGGACAGTTATCTTTCCCCACGTGTATCCAGGTGGGGGCCTGGGATGGGGAACTGCCGGTCAGGCTGGAGGGTGGGTGTGACCAGGCGGTGGGCAGGAGACTGAGACCAGGAGGGTGGGAGTGATCTGGCCGGGTGGCATGAGCACCAAGCAGGGAAAGCAGGGGCACGGCCTGTGAGCAGCACAGGGATGGAGGCCAAAGCTGACCCTGCCGGCCCCCTGAGGCTCTTTCAGGCCTGACCCTGACAGAGAGGACAGCAGGGCAGAGCCCAGTCCTGGGGCCTGGTGCTCTCTGCAGACAGCCAGGCCTGGGAAGGCAGCCTCTGTGTCACTGTGGTTTCTGTATCTCAGTCCCCAGCACGGCGTGTGGCCCAGAAGAAAGCATCACTCAGTGGTCCTTTGCTTCCCCCTTTCCCATTTATCCGGCCAAACTTGTAAGTCACTTTTCATGCATCCCACTCAGAAAAGACTCCCTCCATCACCCACCATCAATGCTCAGCTCACATCGGCCTTAATCAATCCGAACCTTTTACTTGCTTCATGTACGAGTTGCCCACTTCAAAGTAAGCTCTTTCAAATCTTCCAGAGTCCATTTATCTGCGTTCACATTTCATATTTCTCACATCTCAAGTGAGGACAGAGCACAATGACTCTATTTCTCTGTCTCTGTCTCACACTTTCTCTCTCTCTCTCACACACACACACACTCCCTACAGGCAAGCCAATGTTCACACAAACACATCCATGGGCTCCATGGCCCTGGGGCACATGGTGGGAGCCTAGTTCTCAGGATCTTGCTGCCTCTTCCCATTCATGACCATGGCCTGGCAGTAAAACTGCAGGGGTGGGGGGATAAAGAAGAGGATGGGGGATCGTAGGGTCTGCTCCTTCTTCACCTGGCTCTGTCCCCAGCATCCAGGTGAGTGATGACAACTCAGTGCTGCTGGTGGACACCCCACCCCCAACACACTAAAACAGACAAGCACCACTTGGGAGACAAAGAGACCTCCAGATATCAGCTCCACCACCTGAGAAAGAAAAGCAGCCCTATGGCGGTGCTGATAGCACCCAGGCTGACCTCTGAGGAAGCAGACCGCACTTAGGGACGGGGGACAGAGAGCGGCCAGATGCTCGAGACCAGGGAGGCCTCTCTGGAGTAAGTGTCAGCTGGGCTGACCCCCTGGTGGATGATTTACAAAACTGAGAGCCAGGACTGGTCCATTTGTCAGCACATACCACACAAAGTGAAGGACGACATAGCACAGGTATTGGTAGGAGGAGACATTTATTGATTCTTAAGGTCTCTGTTAGCCGCTAGCCTGGGATCCCCGGTTTTCTCCAGGACAGGGCAGAGCCCCATGGCTCTGATTGTGGAAGTCTATGGCAACGTCCCCCAGCACAGAGAGGAACTCGGAAAACTCAATCTTCTTATCCTTATTCTTGTCCTTT
>JAKSZT010054308.1:1202067-1228028 GCA_026826555.1 Tolypeutes matacus
CTTAACAATATATACTCCAGGAGATTTTATTTTTAATACTTTATGATATTTAGGGTAGAGATATAATAAAATGTACTTAATCATTCGCATTTTATTTGTTATTCAGGTCACCTACATCCTTTTGCCGAGAAAAATATTACTGCCATGATAGGAAGGATTAGGAGAGGGCGAAATAAAAAAAGTCTGATTTCAAAGAAGATTGATGGAGAAACTCCTGGGGAAATGGGAAGTTGGAGAGATAAGCCCACATCCTAGGGAGTCACCAGAACAGCTCTGAGGTCCCCAAGATGCAGGAGGAAAAGCTACTGAATGAGCCTGAAGTTTCTGGGGTCAGGAGGGGAACATGTGTGTGCCTGCAGAGTGTTTGTGTGTGAGAGAGAGAAAGGGCGAGACAGAGAGCGTCATCCACTCTGTTGAGCTTTTGTCACTTGTGATGTGAGAAACGTGCACAGTGAAGACGGATAAATGGACTGTTCACATTTGGAAGAGCTTGCTATGGAGTGGGCAAGTCCTTGTGGAAACAACTAAAAGGACAGGGTTGATTAAGGCCGATGCCACTGAGTATTGACTATAGGTGATAGAATGAGTCCTTTCTGAGTGTGACGCGTGAAAAGTGACCTAGATATTTGGCCAGAAAAAGGGGAAAGGAGGGGTCGGATGTGGCTCAACTGGTTGGGCATCTGTCTCCCATATGGAGGGACCCGGGTTCGATCCCCGGGACCTCCAGGTAAAAAAAAAAATAAATAAATAAATAAATAAATAAATAAATAAATAAATAAATAAGAAAAAGGGGAAAGGGGGAAGCAAAGGACCACTGAGTGATGTTTTCTTCTGTGCCACACACCGTGCTGGGGACTAGATACAGAAACCAAAGGGACACAGAGGCTGCCTTTCCCCAGCCCTGGCTGTCTCCAGAGAGCACCAAGCTCCTTGTGGCCTCTCCACTGGGCCAGGGTGAGGGACTCTGCACTGCTGTCCTCTCTCCCAGGGTCAGGCCTGAAAGACCCTCAGGAGGCTGGCAGGGTCAGCTTTGGCCTCCATCCCTGTGCTGCTCCCAGACCACACCCTCTGCTCTCCCTGCTTGGCGCTCATGCCACCCGGCCAGATCACTCCCACCCTCCTCATCTCAGGCTCCCGCCAATCTCCTGGTCACACCCACCCTCCAGCATGACCTGCAGTTCCCCTTTCCAACCCCCTACCTGTATACACGTGGAGAAAGATTACTATCCATGTAGATGACTCCGACAAACTGACTGACGGACTAACTGACTGATTCCAACTCCCTATTGACCTGTTCCTCCCCTCCACTACTCTGGATTCTGTCCCTCTTCAGGACTCTCCTCTGATGTCCCACCCTCTGATCCCACTGCCTGCCCTCCTGCTCCTGCTCTCCCTTCCTCCATTTTAGCTCTTCTGGAACACAGCTGGACTCTTCCTCTCTTCCTTTGGGCTCCTGCTGGTGTCACCTCCTCTCAGCAGCCTCCTGTCTATCATCCACCACAACTCTTCTCCCCTTTTATCTTTCCTTCAGCCACCACGCTGTCTTGCAACACCCAGTTCAGAATCAGCCCCCTTTTGCCTCCCAGGCCCTGATCCCTGATGGGTCATTTTATACTTGCCCCTCAGGCCAGTCTCCTGTCTGCCTCCTTGATCTCGTTTCTCTGTGAACCCCTCCTACCACCTAAGTCTGGCATATCCCAAAATGCTTGTTATCCCCCACACCCCGTGCTGTTTTCTGCTTCCATCTTATTGTTCTGTTTCGGTTGCCTGGATTTTCTTTCTTATCCGTGACTGCGTAGAAACACCTTGCTTCAATTCTGAATCTAAGTATCATCTTTTTTGTGGTGGTTGTAGTCAGTGGTGACCCCAAGCATGTGACAATTTCTTCTTTTGTGTCCTAACTGCACCTTATTCTTCTTTTATTTCTAGCATCCGCGACACTTACTTTTTCATCTGGCCTCTTCTAGATGTGACATTCCAGAGGGTTGCGGCTCTTTGCACCTCTGGATCCTCAGCACCTAGACGCTCTCCTGGCATGGATTAAGAGCTTACAAAAACGTTTATCCATATATAGGTTAGAACACGGTGCAGGCTGATCAGGAGACCAAGAAGCCATCGGGGTTTTTCACAGAATCCACAGAATGGATACTTTCAGAGCCATGCACTGGAACTTGGTGGCATCCAAGGAAACCAAGCCAGTTAGATGAAAGCTGAATGAGGCTGTCAGGGCCATTAGTTTTGGGGTGGCTTACAGGTGGTTTCCCAAGTTAAGGAAATGTGGCGCTTCCAAGGGAAGGAGAAGCCTCATGTGGGGAGGGATGGCTTACCCTCCTGAAATCCTTGAGTGTACAGACCTCAACCTCTGCTTTTGGTTCTTTGGGGATTCCTGGGGGCAGCATAATTGCTGTATTGGGGGCGGGGGTGCTGCATGCTTTTTTGATTCCCCAGTTCCAGTATGGAAAAGAGATTATTTCTCCACTTATGAACAGCAGAGCTGATATGAGCCTGAAACATAAACATTTAGTCAGGCCTATGTCAGAACCTCAGGTTTTGAATTTCACAATGTCTTACTCATCCCCCGACTTCAACTTTGATCTCCCCTCCACTGGTTGTGTGCAATACCTCTTGTGCTCAGACGGGTTTTGTGATTCACCTACCTGTAATATGCTTTCTTGGTTTTGTCTGTTTGTATCCACCCAGAGATGGGAGCTCCATGAAATCAGGGACCTTGGAAGTATCATATAGCTCATGCATGATTGTCTAACTATTCCAACAGGCTGCCAGAGGAACTTTGCAGGCTGTCCTAACTCACTAGTGCAGAGGAGTCTGGGGATTAATTAAATTAATTTAGAGAGAATTTGGTGTCAAATCAACTGCTCAGTTGGGAGGAAGTCAGCGGAGGAAGTGAATTCAGCCATTGTACTTTAATTTTAAAGGAAATCCAAGGAAATGAATGGGAGCCCAATGTTACTGTTTAGGCTGGTGGTGGGTAGTACAGAGTAATGGCTAAGAGCACAGGTTTTTGAGTCAGAACAATCTATGTCTGAGTTTTGTTTTTGCACTTGCTAACGTATGAGTTCTTTTACTGAAAAGTAATTGGCAATTACTTTTTTTTTTATTATTTTTGTTATTGTTATTGGGATGGAGTTCCTCTTGGACAATCGCCTATTCTTTCTGCAAACTAAGGTCATCGTTTTCAGAGAGATTTTGCAATTTCAAGAGTTATTGAAGCATCTTGAGTACACATAGACTGTTGGAGATTATTTGGTTTGAGGACACACATGGCTTTCTCATAACATCCATGCTGCCACCCTGCACCCTCTCCTGACCTCTACAGGAGCCCTAACTTCTTGCTTTGAAGCAGTGGGGCTTGGCACTCTTTCTTGTTTATGGTGTAGCTCCCTTTTATAAAACCATTGCCCCAGAAATTCCGCCTCTGGAGTTTACCAAAGAAATAAGTACAAGGATTTTGTGAGGCTTTTTTTTTCTAATCAAAAATAAAAAACTCAATGAATGTCTGGTTAGAAAATATTGGCTGAGCAAATTATGGAACAGTTATGCTAAGGAATACTTTGTATCATTGAAAATAATAGTATAAATATATGTTTATTGTCCTGGAAAAGTTCAGTATCTGTAACTGTGCCTGACACATAGCAGATCCTTAATAAATATTTTTTGAATGAATGAAATAATGCCAAGTGGAGAAACAGTTACAGCATGCATGTATATTGACTTCATATTTTATTAAATTGCTCCTCATGTGAAAATCTATAGAAAATAATTCTGCAAGGAGAGGTCTCTTGGAGATGAAACTGTGCTAAGTTAGGTCTGTGTTTTAATTTATTTTTCAATGAATTGGTACCTTTTTTACTAAGTGATATGAAAGTCAGTTTCAGTTTATAAAGCAAAGAATAGGGGACCGGGGCCTGGAAGTCAGGAGGCAGTGAGGGCGGTGGGGTGGAGAGGGTCCCTGGGTTAAGCATTCAAGCAGTGCTGGGAGAGATCAGTAGGCCTCTGGCAGGGCTGGGGAAGGCTAAGAAAAAAGTTCTGGGATGGAAGAAGATGCCAGATGGACAATTTTCTGAGTATTGAGTTGGTGCTTAGCAACCTCATTGGTAATCATTAAGTCTTGTGGCTTTCTTGCTTGCTCGCTAGCTCTCTTTCTTTCTGCCCTCCCTCCCTCCTTTATTTTCTCTTTTCCTCTTATGAAACCATGGTTTTTTATATACTCAATGTGTTTTATGAACACATTAATAATGAAAGGAAAACAATTAGGCTTTTCTTATGCTTCTCTGGTACAAACTATATATCAGGATAACAAAACAGCCTTATTGGGATAGGGAAAGTTCTTTTATTCAGAAGAATTCCAGCTAATAAATGCAAAAGGAATTATATAGTTAGAAAATCACCATTTGGACTCTCTAGTACAATAATCATCAATGGATGGTAAATCCATGAGGTGACATGTCAGTGGAGAACTTTTTAATGGAGGGATCAGGCTGTCACCAGCTGAACCCACCATTGTTTTAGCACCACTAAAAGTGGGACAGCCATACACGCACCACTAATGACATGTTTTTTGCTAACAAAATTGAAATGGAATCTAATCGGCTTCTGTAGCTAACTTCCATTTGTAAGAAATGCAGGGATTGAAAAATAAGTTAAAAGACGCCATAAGGAGGCACTCAGCCAAATTCAGAATACAGAACATTCTAGAGGAACTATCTGATTTCTTCAGCAAGACAGAACCATGAAAACATGGAGGTGCTGCGCTACATGAAAAGAGGCTTAAGAAACACAATAACCTATAAAAATGAGTAGACTCATTTCGATTTAGTTTCATACAAACCAACGATAACAGAGCAAAGTTTATGTAGAGCAACATCTTTTCCAAGTCCCTCTCATGATATTGACTGACCTGTCCCCAACCCACAGAAACCCACAAACAGCAGCTCAATTCAGATAGAATTTCAGTCTTTCACGGGCATTCACCTTTATATCTCCCCCAAGTATCTCTGCAATATTTTTTAAGTTTTTGGTTTTTTTAGGAGTTACCAGGGATTGAACCCAGGATCTCATACATGGGAACTCTACCACTGAGCTACATCTGCTCCCCAATAGAGTTGCTTTTTTCAATTGTTTGATTGGTTTGTAGGTGGTACCAGGGACAGACCCAGGACCTCGTAAAAGGGAAGCAGGCACACAACCACTTGAGCTATATCCGCTCCCCTAAAAAGAATTTTAATGCCACATAAACAAAAAACCAGGGCCATAGCCATCCACAGGTCTAATGCAAAAGATGAAATGTCTGTGTTCCTAACACTTACACAGATGTGTTGAAATGTACAACCCAAAATACAAAATAGCCACTTAAATACTTAAAACCCAAACTAAATGGAACAAAAAGCTCTCTCCTCATTCCAGTTTTGAAACCTCACATGGCCCATACTACTCTCAGCCAACTTCTACTTAGAGTCCAGTGTGAGGCTCCTCCTTCCTTCTTCTCCGTCTACAGGCCCTTTGTGGCGCTGGCTGAGATTCCATACACACCAGGTATGTCGCTGGGCAGAGAGCACAGCAATGGTCTCTGTAAGCATTTTTGACCTCTTAGGTCTGCTCTCTGTTAATTACTATGATCAACTTTTGCAGGAAAGCCCTTTTGCTTTAGTCCATGTCTCTCTACATCTCTTTCCCTGACCTATTTAATGGCCCAAATCTATAGAACTCTTGATCCGTTCTCCTGGCTTCCCAGCCTTTTGCCTCCTGCCAATAATGTGGTCATATATCAAAGAGTAACCCATCTAAATGGATCCCCCCAGATTCTAAAGTGTTTGCTCCTCCTCTGGGGATAAATCATACTGCCTCATCAATAAGAAGGAAGGGGAAGCGGCTGTGGCTCAATCAGTAGGGCTCCCGTTTACCATATGGGAGGCCCCGGGTTCAGTTCTTGTGGCCTCCTGATGAAGGCAAGCCTCCCCGCACGGTGTGGTTAGCTGACCCAGCGAGCACAAGCAGCAAGGGGCGTATAAATGAATAAATAAATAAAATCTTTAAAAAAAAAAAAAATAATAAGAAGGAAGAGTTTGTTAATAGAATCCAGTTTTCCTAATTCCTAGTCCAGGGCTGTTTTCAATATACCTGCTGCTTCCTTGGTGGGTTTCTGTGACCCCAAACTAGATCCTCAACTCTGAATCTGTCCATAATCATACTTCCTCTTTGTTTGAATAGCTGGTTCATCTCCATCCTATCTTGTAAAACGTTCATGAACCTGGGACCCAGGAGGTCAGTGGTTGTCTTGCGTCACACGGAGGCTTGGTGGTGGAGCTGGGACCTGAAACTAGCACTCTTAGATCTTGGGCCAGGTCTTCTGCTTGTATCACTTCACCTTGTAATTCATTATTTTGCTTAGGAATGCCTTTTCTTGTCAGAAACTGCCTGGTTATGAGGGTTCGAAAAAGAATAATACATACTCTTGAACTGCATTAGCTTCTTGAGAATAGAAAAATACAAAGCCTTACATTCAACTTAATATGGGATTTCAAAAGTAGGGATGCAGACACTGAGGAGTCTGGAAAGAATGAGAACTCCACTGGTTAAAGCAGGGCTTCAGAGAGCAGGCCAAGGTGATGGTACGGACAAAGGCAGGGAGTCCTAGAGGGATGTGGTCCATTCAGGGATCCATAGAGTTCAGTGTGGTGGAGGGAGCATGGGGAAGTCTGCAACCCACACAAAGTCCACCTCAGGGCCCTGGCCCTAGCAGGGAGGTGCCCCCTTCAACAGACGGCCTTTGACATCTGTTTCCTTTCCACGTCCCTGAAGGTGGTAGAGTCATGGGACCCAGTAGTGCTGATGATTTCACAAGGAGCCTAGACTCTGCCTTTGGGGAATTTATACTCTAATCAGTGGTTCTCAGACTTCCTCAGGGATACAGAAACATCTGAGAAGATTGTTTAAATGTGATTCTTACACTTCTTCCTGGATTGTAAGAGTTAGCAAGACTGGAATGGGACCCACAATCGGTATTTTTACATTTAGGAGATTCTGACCTAAATGGTATTAAAGCACATCAGAGAATTTCTGGTATAGACAGAAGCAGTGCCAAATGTTAACAACTGGAAAAATATTTGTGTTGAGTCATCAGTTCAGGTAACGCATCTGCTCTTGGTTAGGGCAAAAATAACAAAAACAGAGAACAACCTTCCAGAACTTTCTTCATTCTCTTTGAGCCGAAAACATTCTATGCTCCCTCTGGCTGCTGCTTGAGTCACTGTCTCATGCAGTGAGGCACAGGTGCTATTTGGAAGCTTCATCTTGGGATCTCTCAGCAGTGGCAGGGAAGCTCACCATTCCTGTCACACCTGCTGCCACCACTGTGCCCCAAGATCCCTTCCTGGGCACAGCTCTGAGGGGCAGCCAGGTCTTAGACTCTCCACCTGTCCTTCTGAAGTTACTAAAAGTCCTAAACCTCATCCCTAGATTTCCTTCATTCAACATAAGTTACCTAATTAACTTTATGTGGCTATGAAACCAAAGATATGTGGGAACACCTGGCTAGAGGGAATATCATATTTAAAAAAAAAAAAAAAAAATGTTCCCCGTGATGCCCCGTGGCTTCTGCTGAGTGCCCTTTCCTCCTTCTCCCAACTGCCAGCTCTTTCTCTTCCTGGCCAGAGTCCTGCTTCTATTGGTTGTATGGATATGTTTTATTCACATGGTTAGTTTGAAGAAAGGACTCTTGGGGATTAAATGTTTGGAAAACACCTTTAGTCATCTTTAAGAGGCCAATTAAGCCTTTTGACCCAGAAAGTATATGGATAAAGGCAGGGAAACCAGAAATGCTGTGTCTCGAGAACAGAGATGTACTTAGATCCACTTAGAAGCAGCTGCCTAGGCAGAATTAAAGTGTAAGAGTCTATGGTTAGACATGCCTGTGAAAGATAAAGAGGAGAAAGAGCAGGAGCAGGCAGGGAGAAGCTTTAGACCAGGTGCAGCTCTGAGCCCTGTGAAAAGAGGGAAGAAAGGAGGATTGGGCAGGAGGAGCCTGAGGCTTCAGTACAGTTCAGACATTCAATGGAGGATTGTCAGGGCATCTAAGAGCAAAGGTAGCCCATTAGAGAAGTCCCACATTGGACTGGATGGCCCAGCTCTGGTGTCCCCTCCATGCTCAATCACTGGCTGGGAGCAACCCAGAGGGCCTCAGGGTGAACACTGCAGTGGATCCCAACACACTTCTCACAGAAGAGAGACTCAAGCAGTGACCCTCAGTGGCTGCCACCAGGGATGATTGAGGAAAGTTGGAGAGCCCAAACTGGAGGCTGGTACATTCATACAGGGCAATGAGAGGCTGAGCTGGGGGAAGAGGTGAGGTGGGGCAGAGAATATTCCCAGGGAAGAACGTGCAGGGATCACAGATGTGCAGAGAGGGAAGGAAGGAGAGGGAGGAGTCTATGATGATCCAAGCTTTGACATTGGAGGATCAGGGAACTCAAGGTCCATTTGAGTTCCAGTGCCACAGAAGGATGGGCAACAGCTAAAGGAGACAATTCTGACAGCCCAAGATGTCTCAGAGTACCTTGGTGGGTGCTGGCTGATTGGAACCTCAGCTCAGAGATTGGGAAGATTTCAGAGGGAGAGGGAAGCATTCCCAGAAGTCAGGGAAGGAGAAAACTTTAGTGAGTCACTGGGCATTCCCCAGAATGCTCTCAGAGCATCCCCACCATCTCAACCGCAGCTGGGACCCTGGGACTCTCTCTTTTCTCCACCTTCTTGTCTCAGTTGTGTCCCACTTTCTAGCATCCAGCCATGTATTAGAGGGCGAGGGGTCATCCTGCCCATACTCCTGCCTCCAAGCCCACCTTGCTGCAGTCTCTGTTGGATACAAGGGACACATTGACCATCTTCAGTCCTTGGCCCACCCTGAGTCTTGCCTCTTCATCTATTAATGATCCTAATCCCCTCCTTTGGCCTCCTACACTATATGTCAAGGTGATGTCCCTGAAAGTGTTTTGAAATGACCATGAACCTAATCTCCCCACATCCATAGGTCTGTGTGTATTGAAGGAGTGTGGGAACCAGTGGTCTGGGTCTCACAGCGGCCACCTCCCTTCTGCTGTACAAGTGTCTGCCCCTAGATGGGGGCTCCTGTAGGACAGGCCCCCAGTGATCCAGGACTAGGTACTTAGAAGTGTGGAAGAGAACAGCTGAATGGCTAGGGCAGGGCTTTGGGGCACATTTCCTGAGTCTAAGTTTGGCTTTGCATCTACTATGTGGCACCCACACAGATCATACAGCAGTGAAGCTCACCAGAGGGTCAGTGCTCACACACATTGAGGCTCTGGTTGGTTTTTTATGGCTCAATCTTAAATATAAGGGGATAACAGATGTTAACTAGACAGTCAAAGAAATTCCCTAATATGAAAGCCTGAGAAACAAATATATTAATAAAAAAGGTACTTACAACAAGAACAGTGAGGTGTGGAAAGGATACATTCAGAGAACAGAAAATAGGTCTTGGAATTACAGGTACAATAGCAGAAATGAAAATATACAAGAAGCTTTGGAGATGTGTTTGAAAATAAGAGAGAGCAAAAACAACAAAAATATGGAAAATCAGAGAAAAGAAAATTAGGGAATCAGTCTGAAAAGTACAAGAAAGAAAAGTGATTGGACTAGTCCGAAAAGTCCAAGGAAAAACTAAGACAATATGGGGAGAGGATATTAGCCAAGAATGATTGAAGGAAATTGAATCCCTGAATCACCAGCAAAGGGGATGAAAAAAACAAAAGACCCATCCATTATGAACATTTAGAATCCTGGGAACAAAGAGAAGATCCTAAAATGTTCAAATGAGATAAGAGATTGAACACCGCATATCTGGAAGGAACACAGCTTCTGGGCTCTCAACACCAACTCTGCAGCCTAGAAGAATATGGAGCAATGCCTCCCAATATTTGAGGGGGAATGATTTCAAACTGAAATCCTATATACACAAGCCATCAACCAATTGTGTATAAATTGTATATACAATTGTGTATGCCGAAAAGAGGGCATACAAGGCAAAGAAGGTCTAAAAAAGTATACCTCAGATGTGGGTTGATAACAGACTCAATTCCTAACCCACTCCACCTCCCGGAGCTATGAATGTCAACTTATTTGCAAATAGTCGTCATTTGTCATCAAGTTAAGAAGTAGTCACAGTTAAGATGGGCTTTATAAGGAGACAGAGAATTGGAGACACACACAGGCAGAGTGAAGAAGGCCATGTAAAGACAGAGGCAGAAACTGGGAAACTCATCATAGACATAAATATAAGAGTGAAAGTATGAAACCTCTTAAAAGAAGTAAATATAAGACTAAATCTTCTAGACCGTGGATTTTGGTAAAGCCTTCTGAGATATGGCACCAAAAGTACAAGCAACAAAAATTAAGTAAACAAAGTGATTTCATCAAAAGTAAAAACTTTGTGCTTCAAATGATATCATCAAGAAAATGAAGCACAAAGAATGGGAGAATATATTTGCAAATTATATAAAAAGAACTCTTATGACTCAATAATCAAAAGACAACCTAATTAAAAGGGGGAAAAGATATTGTGATGGTTAATTTCATGTTTCAACTTTACTACATTATTGTTTCCAGTTGTTTGATTGACAAGCACTGGCCTGATTGTTACCCTGATAACATTTCATGGGATTAAATTGTTCTCACTTAATTGCATCTGTTATCTGATTGTATCTATAATCAACAAAGGAGGTTGCCTTTAGCAAGAAGAGGAATCTCATCCAATCAGATAAAGTCCTGAAAGGGAGAACTGATGGTTTCAACAGTCAAAAAGAATTTTCTGTCTCTACTTCAGCCAGCCAGCTTCCCCCTGGGAATTCATTGAAACTTTCATTGAACTTCCCAACTTGTAACCTGACCTTTGGAACATGGATTTACCAATCCCCACAGGCACATGAGCCAATTCCTATGAAAATTCTCTTAACATTTACATAGATGCATATGGTTCTCTTTCTCTGGAGAAGACTGTACCAGGAGTGGTTCTTACTTTTTTCCTTTTTTTAAATTTTTTATTAGAGAAGTTCTAGGTTTAGAGAACAAACATGCATAAAATACAGGATTGCTATGTACCATCCTTTTATTAACATCTTGCACTGTTGTGTGGTTATTTGTTATAATTGACACATATAATTGGCACATTTTTATAATTGTATTATTAACTATAGTCCATGGTTTAATTTAGAGTTCATTGTTTGTGTAGTGCAGTTCCATGGTCCAGTATGTCAGGCTGTCCCACTTTTTGGGCCTGCCTACCCCCATCGAATTCATCCTTTTAATGAGACCATGTATCTTCAATATTCTAATTAAGTTTATTTCCTACAGAATCAATGCCTTATTAGTCATGCTGGGATTTCATCCAGTTTCAACCAGGGTGTGGGACCCATCTTCCCTCAACCACAGTAGAATAGCCAGAGGATTTTACACCTTCTCAGGTAGGGCCTACTCCCCTAACCAGCAGAAAGTAGCTACAGAAGAATGATCATTGCTCTTCAGCTACCCCTTAAGAATAAGGGTGTAAACTCTCTGAGGGGGGAGTTGAGTCAGGTTAGTATACTGAAAGAGGGAGGCAGCTAAGGCCTGGCAGACAGCATGGCCGACAGATAATATGACCAGCAGACAACATGGCCAAAGGACCACGTGGACATGAGTCCCCACCCAGAAATTGCCTAAGGGATCTTGCAAGATCCCAACCATGAAAATCTCATTTGGAATAAGAGTCACATTCAGGGTCAAAGGAAGGCCCCGGATAACCTCAGAAGGTCTCACCATTGGCCCTCAGAGAGCTGACAGGTGGGGCAACCTATCAGAACAGCAAACAGCTGGGGCACCACCTGAATATTATGAAGGGGGAGGAAAAAATACTTTCAAAAGCCTTGACCTGGGGCCCCATATGTGGTCTCATTCTGCAGCGCCCCCACGGTCCATGCCTTGGACTGAGAACTTTCCACATTTTCTTGTTTCTTAATAAACTCTTTACTCTCTTGCCTAACCTTTTTTAAAAAGTAAATAAATCAGAGATTTTTTTCAGGCTTTACAGCCTCCCTCCCCAAAGCCCTTGAAGATAATCGGCAACCCATTACTGGGTCCATGGCTCAGATTTGAGCAACTAAACAGGGATAGTACTAAAGAGCTAGAACAACTTGAACCAAGAATCAAAGAATGGCAGTAACACACAGACTTCCACCACTAAATCCCTAAGTAAGACTAAGAAATTGAGCATCAGAGGAAACTCACCATCATAATCAGATGCCTAGATGTAAGCAAAAAATTAGAGGTAGAAAATGGAATCTATGGCCCAAGCAAAGGAATATATCAAATCCCAGAAGAGACATAGGATTTGAGACATTGAATCAACAAGGTTCATACAAATCTGTTAAATCATATCAATGAGTTGAAAGACAATATGGCTAAGGAGATAAAGGACATCAAGAGGACACTAGGAGAGCAAAAAGAAGAACTAGAAAACCTGAATAGAAAAATAGCAGAGTTTATGGGAATGAAAGACACAAAAGGTGAGATCAAACACACATTAGAGGCATACAACAGCAGACACAAAATGATAGAAGAAAGAATAATGGATGCAGAAGATAGAATCGCTGAAATTGCAGAGAGAGAACAGACAGAGAAAAGAATGGGGAAAAATGAGCAGGGGCTCAGGGAGTTGAATGATAACAAGAAGTACAACAACATATGTGTCATGGGAGTCCCAGAAGAAGAGAAGGGAAAAGGGGCAAAAAGAAAATTTGAGGAAATAATAGCTGAAAATTTCCCAACTCTCATTAAAGAAATGAATGTACATGTCCACAAAGCACAGTGTACCCCAACCAGAATAAATCTGAATAGATCTAGTCCAAGACATACTACACAGAATGTGAAATGCCAAAGAGAGAAAATTCTGAGAGCAAAAAGGGAGAAGCAAACCATGTCATCAAGAGATGCCCAGTAAGACTTAGAGTGGATTTCTCATCAGAAATCACAGAGATGAGGATATCTAATTGTATTCCTAATGATATAATTAAGATGCTGAAAGAGAAAAATTTCCAGCTGGCAAAATCTTTATCTAGCAAAATTATCCTCCAACTATGAAGGTGAATTTTAACTATTCACAAATAAACAAAAACTAAGAGAGTTCATCAAAAAGAATCCACCTTTGATGGAAGTATTAAAGGGAGCCTTACAGCATGAAAGAAAGCAAAACAGGAGAAAGAGGCTTGGAGGAGGGTGCAGAAGAGATGACTATCAGAAAGGATAAACAAAAGTGTAAAAAGACAGATGAAAATAAGATATGACATAAGAAAGTGAAAGAATAAAATGGTGGAAGTAAATAATTCATTTACAGTAATATCATCGAATATGAATGGATTAACCTCCCAAATCAAAAAATACAGACTGACAGAATGGATTAAAAAAAAAAAAAAACATGATCCACCCAAAAGGTATCTACAAGAAACTCACCTTAGATCCAGGGATACAAATACCCTGAAAGTGAATGGTTGGAAAAAGATATTCCACACAAAGAGTAACCAAAAAAGATCAGGGGTAGCTATGCTAATATTGGACAAAACAGACTTTAAATGCAAAAAAAAGTTAAAAGAGATGCAGAAGACTGTGATATATTGATAAAAGCGACAAAATACAGGAAGTAACAGTCATGAATATCTATGCACCTAACCAGGCTGTCCCAAAATACATGAAGTAAACCCTGACAAAACAGAAGGGAGAAATAGACATCTCTACAATCATGTGTGGACACTTCAACACACCACTCACACTAGACAGAACAACTAGACAGAAGATGAACAAAGAAAGAGAAAACTTGAACAATATGATAAATGAGTTAGACCTATCAGACATATACAGAATATTGCATCCCAAATCAGTGGGTTATGCATTCTTCTCAAATGATCATGTATCTTTCTCCAGTAGAGATCACATGTTGGGTCACAAATCAGGTCTCCATAAATATAAAAAGATTGAAATTATCCAAAGAAGCTTCACAGATCATAATGGAATGAAGATGGAAATCAATAAAAGATGGGAAAGGGGAAATTTTGCAAATATGTAGAGACTAAACAACACACTCCTAAATGATCAGTGGGTCAAAGAAGAAATTATAAGAGAAATTAGTAAGTATCTCGAGACAAATGAAAAGAGAACACAACTTATCAAAGTTTATACGATATGGAAAAGCAGATGTGGCTCAGGCAGTTGGGCACCCACCTACCACATGAGCAGTCCTGGGTTCCGTTCCCAGTGTGAAGACGAGCAAGACAGCGAGCTGATATGACAGGCTGGCATTGCGAACTGACACAACAAGAAGATGCAGCAAGATAACGCAGCAAGATGATGCAACAAAGAGACACAGTGAGGAAACACAATGAGAGACACCACAAGCAGGGAGCTGAGGTGGCTCAAGCGATTGGGTGCTTCCCTCTCACATGGAGGTCCCAAATTTGGTTCCCAGTGCCTACTAAAAAGAAGACAAACAGAGAGCAGGCAGCTAGCACAAACAACGAGGGGAAGGGTGGAGAAATAAATAAATAAAATAAATCTTTTTTTTATTATTATTTATATGATACAGCAAAGGCAGTGCTAAGAGTGTGGTTTATAGCCTTAAACGCCTATTTATAGGCCTAACTAAACACCTGAAGGAACTAGAAAAAGAACAGCAAACCAGTCCCAAAGAAAGAACTAGGAAAGAAACAATAAAGGTTAGAACAGAAATAAATGAAATTGAAAACAGAAACACAATAGAGAAAAATCAGCAAAACCAAAAGCTGGTTCTTTGAGAAGAGCAATAAAATCAGCAAACACCTAGCTAGAAGAAAAAAAGAAGAAAAAAGAGAAGATGAAAATAAATAAAATCAGAAATAAGAAGGGGGTTATTACAACTGACCCCACAAAAATTAAAAAGATCCTAAGAGGATATAAAAAACTCTATGCCAACAAATTAAAAAACCTAGATGAAATGAACAATTCCCTAAAATTGCACAAACAACCTACATTGACTCTGCAGCAAACACAAGATCTCAACAAACCAAAAGTAGAAAATAAATTATACTAAGTGAAAGAAACTAGACAAAAAGTACTACATATCTTTTTACTCCACCTATACAAAATATAAATACAAATAAACTAGAGAAACAGAAACAGAATAGCCGCTATGTAAAGGAGGGGAAGCATAGAGAGATAGGCAGGTGATTATTAATGGGTAGAGATTTGTCTGTTTTTTGTTTATGTTTATGTTTATTATTCAAATAATGGAAATGTTCTAATCATGACTGATGTGAGATATGTACAGCTATGCAATTATTCCAAATACTATTGATTGTACATTTAATGGGTTGTATGTTTTATAAATATACATCAATAAAATTGATTTTTTTTTTTAAACTCACTAATGACTCCATTTCCAATGATCACGATGGCACTGATTGTTCATATTCTGAATTGGCAGTAGAGACATACAAAATATCACCACTGACACTGCTACTACATGGTTATAGGAGACAAGGCTCTGTGTGACAGTGTATTTGATACCTTAAAAGAGTTTTGTGGAGGTAAAAATATATATATAATGATGTTAGCTGGTTAGTCATAAATATGCTGGATATAGTTATTAAAGAAAAACGTGAGCTCAAGACTTCAAATTCCCAGCTCAGACACCAATGAAAGACATGAGAATTTCTACATATGCCCTAAAAGTAACCCTTATTTCCTTTAGCTGCAGTCTGGAAATTTCTGGAAGCTAGACACAGAGTCTCATTTTGTGGGTGGCTAAACAATGTAAGTTGCATTCCTGACCTTGTAGGGTATCAGCTATTAAAGTGAGGGCATTCATAGGGAAAGAATGGGATCCTAAAAATTGGAACAGAGACATATAGATTGATAATGAAGATGGTAGGGACATTGAAACCCTGGATTCAGATAAACCTTCTTTGCCAGATAAACCTGCAGTGATCTACCCCCAAGGCATCAGCCACCAAACTCCATTATGCCCTCAGAAATCAGTCAGTTTGCCCTCATCTAAAGATATTAATCTTTCTATGTCTGATAAACTGTGATACCTCCCCTGAGAAAGCCTCATTTCTCTATCTGAAGAAATTAGCCCTGTGTCACCAGGTGAAACAGTAATGGAATGCCCTGAGGTAGTTGGCATACAAGATACTGCTAATACCTCTCATGACCCATTCTCATTGCCCCTCTTTCCTTCCCGACCAATAACTAGTCTGAAGTCCACCAGGTCATAAAAGATGAGGTACAAAGTTGGACCCCTGAGGAAGTGTGCTACACTCCAAAAGAAATGCATGGTTTTTCCAATCTATATAGACAGAACTCAGGAGAATATGTGTAGTGATGATATTAAGTGTGTGGGATAATTGTGGAAGGAACATGAAGATGGATCAGGCTGACTTTACTGATATGGATCCACTAAGCAGAGATTCTGGATTCAATGCTTCAGTTCAAAGGGTTGGAAAGGACTCTAACTGTTTGGGTGGTTAGCTAAAGCATGGACCAAGGATGGACTACAATACCTGAAGTCACAATATCAGAAATGCCCTAGTATAATGTAGATGAGGGGATCCTGAGGCTGAGAGAGATTGGAACGACAGAGTGAATTTATTATGTGAGACCTGTTCAACTGTCCCAGGAAATGTCTAGAGGACACAGCTTTCACCAGGACTGTGAGGAATAAATTTGTGAGAGCAGCTCCATTATCCTTGAAGAGCTGTGTGGTTGTACTTCTCTGCAGGTCAGCTCTTGCTGTGGGAACCACTACCACTGAACCTGGATCCTTAAGCACAATGGGGATAAGATCCCAGGTGGGCAGAGCCAAGTGGCAGCACTTAATTGACAAAGCCAAAATGGGCGTGGCCACAGCAATGGGCAGCAGAGTGAAAGTAATAATGAGAAAAGCCTGACTTGCAGAGACCTTTGGCATTGGCTACATGATCACTGGGTACCTACTAAATTCTTACTTGATTTGTATAAGAAGAATTCTAGGTCAAGTGAACAAAAGTCTAACTCAAATTGCAACATTATATACAGGTCCCACCTGAAAGTGGACAGCCATAACACTACTGCCCTTTTCTGGGACATTCCTGAAGGACAGTGGTAAAGAATTTCAAACAGTGCACCTGGTTGTTCATTTTTGTTGGAAGGAGAAATAGCCGGAGATGTGTTTGTATACTTATGATGGGCTGTGGCCAGTGATTTTTCTGGCTGTCCAGGGACTTGTAAGAAATATGATTGGAAATCCTGTGACAAAGAGATCTGGGGGAGAAGTATGTGGATCAACCTCTCTAAATGGGTGAAAAACATAAAGACTTTTGTTTCTCTTGTGCATACGCACCAGAAGGTGACTTCAGCAGAGGAAGATTTAAATAATCAAGTGGATAAGCTGATTCATTCTCTGGATACCAATTAGACTCTACCCAGACTCTCCAATCATTGACCAATGGGTTCATAAATAAAGTGGCCACGGTGGTAGGGATGGGATTTATGCATGGGCTCAACAGTGTGGGCTTTCACTCACCAAAGTTGACTTGGCTACAGCCACTGCTCAGTGCCCAAAATGCCAGCAGGTAAAGCCAACATTCAGTCCTCAATGTGGCACCAATCCCTGAAGTGATCAGCCTGCTCCCTGTTGGCACACTGATTACATCAGACCCCTCCCATCGTGAAAGGGGCAGCATTTTGTTCTTACTGGAATATACATACACTCCAGATGTGGACTTGCCTTAATGCATGCAACGCTTTTGCCAAAACTACCATCCGTGGACTTACAGAATGCCTTATCCACTGTCATGGTATTCCACAGCATTGCTTCTGATCAAGGAACTCACTTCATGGCAAATGAAGTTTGGGAATGGGCACAACCTCTTGGAATTCACTGGTCTTACCATGTTCCCCATTATCATGAAGCAGCTGAATTGTTAGAATGGTTGACTGGCCTACTGAAGATGCAATTATGGCACCAACTGGGTGGCAATAACTTGCAGGGCTGGGGCAGTGTACTCCAAGAAGCTGTGTATGTTCTAAATCAAAACCACTCTATGGTTCTGTTTCTTTCATAGCCAAGATTCATGGGTCCAAATCAAAGGGTAGAAACTGGAGTGGCACCACTTACAATTACCGCTAGTGATCTATTAGAAAAAATTTTGCTTCCTGTCCCTGTGCCTTAAATATGGAGGTCTTTATTCCAAAAGGAGGCATACTTCCAGCAGGAGGCACAACAATGATTCCATAGTACTAGCAGTGAAGACTGCCACCCAGCTAC
Source organism: Tolypeutes matacus (assembly GCA_026826555.1). Taxonomy (NCBI): domain Eukaryota; kingdom Metazoa; phylum Chordata; class Mammalia; order Cingulata; family Chlamyphoridae; genus Tolypeutes; species Tolypeutes matacus. The sequence continues at coordinate 1,220,408 of JAKSZT010054308.1, forward strand.
TTTGGTTTCCTCATGTCTCCAAATCAACAGGCAGAGAAGGGAATTATTGTACAGACTTGGGTGACTGATCCTGAGTATCCGGGGAAGAAGAAATGCTACTACACAGTGGACAAAAAGAACAGTTTACTAGGAATCAAGAGATTCCTTAGGATGTTTCTCTTTTTTTTTCCCCCTATCTGGTTGCGCCACCATCTTTTTTGGTGCGTCGCTTTGCCACATGGGGGCCTGTGACTCACTGCACAGGTCTGGGACGCACTTTTTCTTTTTCTTTTTTTTTTTTTTTAACGAGGAGGTCCCCGGGATCAAACCAGGTCCTCCAAATGGTAAATGGGAGCTCAACTGCTTGAGCCACAGCCACTTCCCAGCATGTCTCTTAATACTACCATGTCCTATAGCTAAAGTTGATGGAAAACAGCAACACCCCAATCCAGGTAGGACTACTAATGACTCAACCTTCAGGAATGAAGGTTTGGGTCACCCCACACGACAAAGAACTATGACATCTTTATTTTCTTCCCCATATTAAGCCCTTATCATATAACATAAATTGCATTTGTCCTTAATTTATTGCCTTCTCATAGTCCCTCCTCAGTTCAAAGACATCAGTGACCTCCTGTGACCTGTGGCAGAGGCCTTCAATGTCTTTGGAGACCCTTCATCTTTTTTTTTTTTTTTTTTTTTTTTAAAGATTTTATTTATTTATTCATTTATCCCCCCCTTGCTGCTTGTGCTCGCTGGGTCAGCTAACCACTCCATGCGGGCGGGCTTGCCTTCACCAGGAGGCCCCGGGAACCCAACCCGGGGCCTCCCATATGGTAAACGGGAGCCCTACTGATTGAGCCACAGCCGCTTCCCACCCTTCATCTTTTATTAAAACACCTAGCTCTTCCCCGTGGTGGCAGTCGCAGCAGTAGCTGCAGTTGCAGTCAGAGCTGGGCCCACCCTGGGGGCCAGTCCCCCAGGGACCCTTCGGTCTCTCCTGTTGCCATCACTGTGAATGAGCCCCTGAGCAGCTGTGTGCCGATTCCGCGCAGATCCCGGGCGCAGTTTCATCTAGCGACTGGGCATCTTTGCAGTTATGGATATTTAAAAGGATCAGGAAGTGTGAGGGGGAGATGCCCTCCTCACTCCCCCTTGGTGCTTGATTCCAGGGATAATTTATAAACTGTAGAAAGTTGTGCTTTTTTTAAAAATAAATCGCATTTGGTATAAACTGTATAGATATTTATAATTTTTTTATCTAAGTGCCAAAATAAATTGTACAAAGATACATAGTTTTATATTGTTGCCATAGGGATTTAAATTTTAATCCAGAAATGGCCATTTGTTCTCTATAATTCATCCTGAATACATCGTTTTGTCCTGGTTTTTGCTTTTTTTAATTAGTCTTAACTGACTTGTTCTGGAGAGATCAGCAGAATAAAAAAAAATTAGGACGAATTCTTTCACCCCGCCCTACACATTAAAGTGTCTTTGGATGTCCTTTCTGTGATAACAAAAGGGGAGTGAAAGCCAGATTAAGGCCTTTATCTCCAGTTAGTGTTATTGCCTTTGGCAGGAATGCCCTCCACCTTGTTTCCCCCTGTGGAAAGAAAGGAGCATTAGACTGGCTTACTGAGAAAGGAGTGGATCCATTGGTGAAAGGCAAGGAGTCAGGATGGACAGCTTTGCACAGAAGCATTTTTTATGGACATATTGATTGTGTTTGGTCTCTATTGAAACGTGGTGTTAGTCTCTATATTCAAGATAAAGAAGGCCTGTCAGCTTTGGATCTTGTAATGAAGGATAGACCTACTCATGCAGTATTCAAGAATACTGATCCTACAGATGTCTATACTTGGGGAGATAATACGAATTTCACCCTGGGTCATGGAAGCCAGAGTAGCAAACATCATCCAGAGTTGGTGGATCTGTTCTCCAGAAATGGGGTTTATTTCAAGCAGGTGGTGCTTTATAGATTTCACTCAGTGTTTTTCTCTCAAAAAGGGCAGGTTTATATCTGTGCTCCTGGACCTGGAGGATGTTTAGGCCACGGAGACGAACAGACATGCTTGATGAGTAAAATAAGGTACAGAGGGGTTAAGAAATATGATGGAGATGAAATATCTAGTCCCGAGGCTTGTGGAAGGACTGAGTGCTCGTAAGTGTTCCCAATTGGCAGCTGCTAAGGATCACACTGTTGCATTAACTGAAGATGGATGTATTTATATATTTGGTCTAAATAGTTCCCATCAGTTAGGAATTATTCCTCCATCTTCCAGTTGTAATGTACCCAGACAGATGCAGGCAAAATATTTGAAAGGGAGAACAGTCACTGCAGTAGCAGCAGGCAGGTTTCACACTGCTGTGGACGAGAGAAGCTGTGTACACGATGGGATTAAACTGTGGACAATTGGGTTATTTTACTAGATCCTAAGGGAACAAAGTGTGTAACTGCTCTTCATCAAGTCTCTCCTCTTCATCATAAAGACATCGCTCTGTCTTTGGTTGCTGCAAGGGATGGGGCCACAGTCGGTGTTACCACAAGGGGATATATTTACTTGCTTGCAGACTATCAGCACAAGAAGATTGCTTCTGAACAAGTAAACTTGAAAAAGGTTCTTGTGTCTGGGGGCCAGATGGAATACAAGGGTGATCCTGAACATTAGAAAGAAAGTGGGGGTCAAAAAATTTGCATTCTTGCAATGGATGAAGCTGGAATGGTATTTTGCTGGAGATCAGTCAGCACCTCTCTAAAGCAATGTCGATGGGCCTATCCACGCCAAATCTTCATTTCTGATATTGCTTTAAATAGAAATGAAAGTCTGTTTGTCACTCAATATGGGGAGGGATTTAGAGGAAAATCGTTTGAAGAAAAAAGAAAAAGTTTTGAAAGAAAGCAGATATTTTATCAAACCTTCATAATTCCTTATCAGATGTGTCTAGTGTCTCTCAAATAAATAGCATATATGAAAGAAATCAACTTGAGAAACTTATTTTTGCCCATAGAGCTGTTAGTGTCAGCCCAGATCCAAGTGGATCCAACTTTGCAATCCTACAGTCAAATCCTAAAGTTGTTATGAAATTCCAGCCGTGTCTTCACATCCTTTTTTGAAGAGTTTGGCAAACTGTTGAAGGAAACAGATGAAATGGACAACATCCATGATGTGACATTTCACGAGTTAGGAGTAGAATCTTCCCTGCACATAAATATATTTTGGCAGCATGGTCTGTCTTTTTTCAGACATTGTTTATTTCAGATGGTACTACTTTAGGCTTTACAGCTATTTACCAGAAAGAGGAAGCCTCTGCAGGGTGCCATCTCTTTGTGATAGAGAAGGTTCATCCTGACTTGTTTAAATACCTTTTACAATTCATATACACAGACACTTGTGACTTTTTGCCTCATGGCTATAAACCAAGAGTAAATTTAAACAAAAAACAAAGAGGAATATCAAGGCACTGCAAATTCTCATTTGAATATTATGAACTGCCCTTAAGATAGCAATCAGAATGTAATCAGATAACATCCTTGGTTTGGTTCCCAGTGCCTCCTGAAAAGAAACAGAAACAAACAAGAAGCATAACAGGAAAGAGAACCAGCTCAGGGAAGCCTATGTGGCTCAGTGGTTGAGCGCTGCCTTCCCACATATGAGGTCCAGGTTTTAATCCCTGGCCCCCCGCCCCCCATACCTAAAAAAAAAAAAAAACCTTTTCCAGACCAGTCCCAAGCCACCGTCAAGAAACCACTATGGGGAAGCGGCTGTGGCTCAATCAGTAGGGCTCCCGTTTGCCATATGGGAGGCCCTGGGTTCGGTTCCCGGGGCCTCCTGGTGGGGGCGGGCCCGCCCGCATGGCGTGGTTGGCTGACCCAGAGAGCACGGGCAGCAAGGGGGGAATAAATGAATAAATAAATAAAATCTTAAAAAAAAAAAAAAAAAAAAGAAACCACTATGACTCCAGAACACGCTTTGGGAGCCAGCACTCTCAATCATAAAGACCAGAGGCTTTGGCCTAGTTGTCACCAGGCTCCACATCCTCCCACCAGGCCATCCCTCCAGCTTGCCTGCTCCACACAATGTGCCGCCCTTACTAGACTCCGTAATACTACCTGGCCGGCACAATAAGAGTATGTGTGTCCAGCTCTGACCCATGCCAGCTGTGTCCTTAGACACACTGCTTCCCTGCTTTGATTCTTAGATTCTGGCAGGGAGAATGGACTTAAATTACATCAATCAGTGTTTTACAGCTTTGTTCCCTTCAGGTAGGTTTTCCTTTCCCCAGAATACTGTCAACATGTTTGCATCTCAGCCCCTGAAAATATTGGAGTTTAACCCCAAAATGCAGGGCCTAGGCTCCTTTCTCAAATATTCAGAACATCGTGGAAGCACAGCTCTCTGATAGTGGCTGCAGGAAATACCAAAGAAATAGAAACCAGGTCGTCTAAGAAGGCAATCTCTCCTGCCTAATGCTGGCTTCTCCCCTCCTTTCTAACTAAGTCCCTTACGGTTTCCTGAACTGGCCAGGCCTTTGCCCACACCTTTCCCTCCACCTGGCATCCCTGTCCACCTCTTCTTTACCTAGAAAACCCATCCATCCTTCTGAAGCAGATCCAAAGTTACCTCTGTCATGCCTCCCTCTGACTTCCTCAAATAGAGCTGTTGCCAGTGGAGTGGGTTAAATCATTTCCCCCACACAGACATGGTCAAATCTAAACCCAGCCCTGTGGTGTGAACCCATTTGTAAACAGGACCATCAAAGATCCTATTTGGATGGGGCCAAATTGAATCAGGGGTGGGCTTACTCCAGTATGGATGAAGTTCTTAAAACAAAAGGAAATTTGGTTGCAGTCAGTTAGAGAAGGCAGAAAGGAGAGGGAGATTGCCATGTGATGGAGACGGAGATGTATCTACAAGCCTAGGACACCCAAAGATTACTGACAAGCCACCACCAGGTCACCACACAGCCCGGGAGAAAGCATGGCCCGGTGAAACCCTGCTGGTGGAATTCTGGCTTCCAAAACTGTGAGAAGATAAATTCCTGTTATTTAAGCCACCCATCCGTGGTGTTTTTTACAGCAGTCCTGGCACAGTGATGGCCAAGCATCAGTGGCATTTTCTTGTCTCCTTGTTTTCCTCATTTTCTTGTTCTCCCCTATGGCGGCACTGAGGCGCTAGTCCCACCTCACAAGTCATTCTTTGAGTGATCTGGCTGGGGTTGCACTTACCATTGGTGAGTCTTTTCATCTGTCAAATGGGGACACTAATACCATGTCCCAGGATTCTGGGGGTCACGAGAGGCAATCAGAGAGAAAGGGCTTGGTGAGGTAGAGAACACTGTACAAATGGAAGAGGTGGCATTATTACTAACAGAGATTCAATATGTGCTTGAATGACTTGTGTGATTCAAGTTTTAAATCTCTACTCTACAGGGTGCAACAAGTTTACAGAAATGGAGGCAGTGCCGCAGTGACAGCTTCACAGGGTGTAACCGGGCTGGAGGGAGAGCCGTGTCAATTAGACAATGGGGAAGGTGGAGCCGGCTCTTCCTGAGGGCAGAGCCTCACTCAGGGAAATATGACCCATCTGCTTTCTGTGAGGAGCCTCTCCAGAGCTTCCAGTTAGTCCTGGATTCCTTAATCCCCCTGAGCCAAAGGCTCCTTCTTGTCATGCCTGAGCCCTTGTCTAGGAGCCCAGTCCACACCTCCATCCTGCCTCTTAATGGGGACAGCTGCTTTCTAGCCTTCCTGCAAACCCATTCTCATAGGTCTCCCTTCCCCTCATCCTGGGAATTCCACTGGCCTCGCTCCTGTGTGGGTCCCTCATTTCCTGGATCCCCTGTCACCTTCCTTAATTTCCTCCGTCATATTTGAGAACATGCCCCAGTAACTTCCAGAGAAAGTGTGCTTGGCAGGGGTTTTAGCTTCCTAGGAGTTCCATATCAAATTGTCACAGCTGGCTGGCTTGAAACAACAGAAATTTATTCTCCCACATTCTAGACCAGACGTCCAAAATCAAGGTGGCAGCAAGGCCATGCTCCCTCTGAAATCTCTAGGGAAGAACCGTTCCTTGCCTTTTCCTGACTTATGCTGTTTCCCGGCAATCCTTGGCTTGTAGCTGTGTCACCCCAGTTTCTGCCTGTCTTCACATGGCCTTCTTCACTCTGCCTGTGTGTGTCTCCAATTCTCCATCTCTGCATTCGAGCCCATCTTAACCGTGACTTCTCCTTAACTTGATTACATCTGCAAAAGCTACTTGAAAACAAGGTCACATTCACAGCTATGGGAGCTGGGGTGGCTTAGGAATTGAGTCTATCAACCCCCATCAGAGGTATACTTTTTCAGACCTTCTTTGCCTTATACGCCTTCTTTTCGGCATACACAATTGTATATACAGTTTATACACAATTGGTTGATCGCTTGTGTATATAGGATTTCATCGGACTCATTCCCCCTCAAATATTGGGAGGCATTGCTCCATTTTCTTCTAGGCTCCAAAGTTGATGCTGAGAGCCCAGAAGCTGTGCTCCTTCCAGATATGCAGTGTGTAATCTCTTATCTCATCTGAACGTTTTAGGATCTTCTCTTTGTTCCTAGGATTCTAAATGTTCATAATTATGTACTTTGGCTGGGCCTTTGGTTTTTTGTTTCCCCTTTGCTATTGATTCAGGGAGTCAATTTCCTTGAATCATTCTTTGCTAATATCCTCTGCCCATATTGTCTTAGTTCTTACTTGGAAATTTCAAACTAGGCCTATCATTTTTCTTTCCTGTACTTTTCAGACTGATTCCCTAAATTTCTTTCCTCTAATTTTCCACATTTGGGGTTTTTTTCTCTCCTTTTTGTTCAACCATATCTCCCAAAGCTTCCTTTTTTTTTTTTTTTTTTTTTTTTTTTTGCTATTGTACTTATAATTTCTAAGAGCTATTTTCTGTTCTTTGACTGTATCTTTTTCAACCTCACATTTTTTGTTTTATGTATCTTTTTTTTATTGGTGTATTTGTTTCTCAGGCTTTCATATTAGGGAATTTCTTTGACTGTCTAGTTAGCCTCTGCTATCCCCTTATGTTTAAGATGGAGGCATTAAAAACCAACTGGAGGCCCACAGTGTGTGAGCAGTGCTGGCCTCCTGGGGAGCTTCACGGCAGCGTGATCTGTGTAGGTCCCACATGGTAGATGCCAAGCCAAACTTAGACCCAGGAAATGTGGCCCAGAGCCCTGCCCAAGCCATTCAGCTATTTCCTACGTACTATTGAGCACCTGGACTCGGATCACTGGGGGCCTGTCCTACAGGAGCCCCCATCTCGGGGCAGACACTTGTACAGCAGAAGGGAGGTGGCCGCTGTGAGACCCAGACCACTGGTTCCCACACTCCTTCAATACACACAGACCTATGGATGTGGGGAGATTGGGTTCATGGTCATTTCCAAACACTTTCAGGGACATCACCTTGACAGATAATGCAGGAGGCCAAAGGAGGGGATTAGGATCATTAATAGATAAATGACTCAAGGGTGGGCAAAGGACTGAGGATGTTCAATGTATCCCTTGTATCCAACAGTGACTGCAGCAAGCTGGGCTCGTTGTTGAGTTTGGAGACAGGGGTATTGGCAGGATGACCTCTCAGCCCTCTAGCATCTGGCT
>JAKSZT010054308.1:1248028-1460340 GCA_026826555.1 Tolypeutes matacus
TCACGACTGCCAAAAGTTGGAAACAACCCAGGTGTCCATCAACAGACAAATGGATAAACAAACTGAGGTATAGTCATAGGATGGAATATTATGCAGCTGTAAGTTGTAAAGTATCTGACAAAATGGATGAATCTGGAGACTGAGGTATAGTCACAGGATGGAATATTATGCAGCTGTAAGTTGTAAAGCATCTGACAAAATGGATGAATCTGGAGGACAAATACTGTATGATTGTGTTACTATGAACAAAATATATTGTGTAACATATTGTATGATTCAAAAAAAAATTTATATGTATCCAGTAAACTTAACTGAGAAATGTATGTTTTTATTCAACTGTGTTTTCTTTTTAGTTTTTATTGTTTATATTTTCAGTTATTAAATGTACAAAATTTTTTAAATGCAGAAAAAAAAAAAGAAAAAATAACTTGAGATGCTCTAAAAGCTTGTGGATCATATATGAAAGAAATTTGGTAGAAGTTTTTCTAAATTAGCAAAAATAACAAGTTTACATGATATTACAAACAAGCGTGAAGCTGAAAACAAAAGCTTTTCTAAGTGTCAACAACAAAATAATTTCAGTTAACAATATCAGAGGAGAGACTGAATTATACTTCTAGTCCCTCCACGGAAAATTATTTTACAAAATAGTTGTCATAAGAAACAATAGGGGACAGATGTGGCTCAAATGGTTGGGTGTCCATCTCCCATATGGAGGAACCCGGGTTCGATCCCTGGGACCTCCCGGTAAAAAAAAAAAAAAAAAAAAAAAAAAAAAAAAAAAAAAAAACCAAAAAAAAAAAAGAAAAAGAAAAATTAAATAAATAAAAAGTATATAGTTGGGTTAGCCAGTTAATAAAAATATTGTCATTTTTGTGGTATTTGTCAACTTTTGAAACTTATAATTTGCTGTGATTTCTTTTCTCATCTTAAATAAAAATTATCTTTCATGTTTAATTTTTCATTTGTAATTTCATATTCTTTTTCTTAAAGGAAATTGTTTACATTTCAGGACCCACAAAATCTGGATGCAACCCTCACACTCTTGCCCATTTTTCCCTGGGCAAAGCTTGTATTTCTTATGTCTTTTCAGCTGTCAAATTGAGAAATAAACTACCTGCTTCGCAGCGACAATGGATGTGAGAGCACCTGAAAAAGAAGAAAGTGCTAAATAAATACAGGGGGACGGTATTACTATTGTTGACAGATTCAGGAGACACTGAGTGAGATCCCAAATCTCCCCTCTAGGGGCGAAACCCAGTGAACTCAAGGTGGTACTGCAGTTTCAGCTTCCACAGGGCGTTAACAGCCCAAGACTGAAGATTAAGGTCGTCTTCATAATGAGGAAGGAGGAGCCCAGCCCTTAGGGGAACTGAACTTCCTGGGTCGTTTTCAGCAAAGGGGACCAGGAGCCACCAGCTCACATCTTACACCTTTACTCTCTCCTCATCAATGTGAGCTCAGGGATTCAGTTCATACCATAAATCGGCTGGAGGCAAACACAAGGAAAACGACCGGTTGTGCTCCTCACCACACCGAATTCCACCCAAAAATAGAGCCCACAACATCGCCTCATTTAATTATCACCCTCACCCCACACACAAAAAATAAAACTCTATCAATTCAAACCATGCCCATGAAGTAAACTCAAGATTTGCATTTTTTTTAATGCATGTGCTCATTTCCCCCCAGGACTGTGCAGGAGCTAAAAATCAGGGTTTGATTTGTAGCAAGAGGACTTGTGTGCATTTGTGTCAGTCTGCCCAGCTCCAAGAGGCTCGAGAGTTACCAGTTCATGGACCCAGCAGTTCCCCCTCCCCACCCAGCTCTTCTCAGCCCTCCCCACTGACTTGTGGACAGGTCTTCTCTCCCCTGCAAGGCTCTGGAGGGCAGAGCCCTATGGCTGGCTTGTCTTTGGAAACTCCTCTCCCTTTTTTCATTTGCGGAAGAGTCTGAAGTTGCACAGGTAGTTCAGTATAGCGATCAGGAGAGCCTGGGCTCTGGATCCTAAACGTCCACGTTCAAACGCCAGACACATGTTTACTCTCTGTAATCTTGAGCAAGTTACCTAACCTCACTGCGCCTTGGTTTTATCATCTGTAAAATAGGAGATCTATACTATTGGGAGGATTAAGTGAGCTAATACTGCAAAGTACATGGAACAGTGCTGAATGTGTAATATCTGCTCATATTTGTTTACCATATCCTTGCTCTGGAGGTGTTATATTTTAGAGGAAATGGCTAACAAAACATGGGAGCAGGGATTTCTATCTGTTTTGTTCATTGCTACGTTCCCAATCCCTGCAATGGTTCCTAGCACATAGTAACAAAAAGGAGACCAAGGCCTCCTGGTCTAACTAGAGAGCACCACTTCGGCAATCTGTGAGAACACAATCATTTGTTCACTTAGTCAACAAGTATTTATTGAGCACCTATTATGTACCAGGCACTGTTCTGGACCCTTTTGATACATTTATGTAAGTAATTCTTCACTTGCTCCACCTGTCCTAATGAAGTTCTCAGGTGCCCCCCTTTCATTCCAGCCCAGGTTCTGAGACACAGCACCACTTCTCCACCCAGAGCCTTGACCTTCACAGCCTTCATCCTTCCGTGCCCCAGAGGTCTGAGGGCCTCAGGATTATGCATAGGTTAAAGTACAGGACTTCCTTGGTTTGGATCCCCTCCCCTCAAAAAAAGAACTGCTTCTTCATCTTCTCAAGCCACTATCTCGGTGTCACTGAGCCAGCACCTCTCCCAAAGCAAGAGGCCACCAGTGAGCTCTGCAGACCTCTAAACACTGCCCTGTCTCCTGGACATCAGACCACTTAATTAGTTTACCCCCTCCCAGCTTTTCTACAACAGCGACAGCATAAGCCTGCCCTCCACTCCACTCTCTCTCCACCATCTCAGCCTCCTGAAGTAGGTGCTGTACTCTCTACCTAAAATCCCTTTCCTCATTTTTCCCCAGACCCACAGGTCTCACCAGAACTGTTTTTTTGTTTGTTTGTTTGTTTGTTTTTTTAAATATTGAATTTGTAAAACAGTTCTACAAAGCACTCCCTGCTTCACCCCACCCCAACCCCAAGTCCTCCTCTCTGAGGCAACCATTTTTAAGACTTAACCATTTCTTCTTGTATTTACCTCTATATTTCTAAATAATAGACTTCTATTTATTTACTGATTTTCCCATTTTTATGCTATCTAATGACTTCCTACAACGGAAAATGAAGATTTGGCTGTTTTACAGCACATGCATGTGCACACACACACCCAATCTCTCCAGTATAGTTATGTCATAATTTTTTGTTAGATCAGAATTCAGGGTTTATAGTGCCGTGACTATATAACCATACTCAATCTGCTTTGAGTATTTTTTTTCATGTACAACTTTTTCCCTTAGGAGTTAATAGCTACATGTTATTTTGTTTGCTTAGTTTTCTCTTTTCCTATCACTAATCCTCGCCAAACTCTCCACCAAATTATAAATTTCTTATCAATTCAGTCAAATACCTTAAATGGTCTATAACTTTCTTTTTATTACTTGGAGGCATCCCTCCTGAAAACTCCCATTATCCTACCTCAATATGGAGCAATTTCTCTTTAAACATGCTGCAAGGCTATCTTCTTAAGTCTTACCTACACATTCATCCTAGGATTTCCTTTTCCATTTCTTTTGTGTAGCATCCCCTATTTCCTAGATCCTGTGCCTTCCTCTTTCTTGGTTTACTCCTTTGTTTTAGAAAAGCACATCCTCCAGGAATTTTCTGAGAAAGGGTTTTTCAGAGATAAAATTAAAACCTTGCGTGACTGAAAATTTTGTTTCTCTATTATCATACTTGATTGGATAGTTTTACTGGGTATGGAAATGTAGACTATGGAATTTTACTTTCCTTCAGAAGTTTGGAGACACTGCACTTTTTTATTTTAGTTTCCAGAATTGCATTGCACCCTGTTTTATTCCACTGGAAAATTTTTTAATCTTTTTTTTTTTTTTTGGCCCCACTATTCTAAAAATTTATGATGATGTACCTTACTGAGATTTTTTTTCATCCTTTGTGCTTGGCTCTCAACAGATCATTGTAATATGAAAACACATCTTTCAAATCTAACACTTTTCTTTTACCATTTCTTTCATAATTTCATTCCCTCCATTGTCTTGTTCTCTCCATTCTTGGGCTTTCTGAACTGACCCTATAATATTCATTTCTTTTCTTTCCTATTTTCCATCTTATTGTCTTTTAATTCACTTTCTGTTCAACTTTATCTTCTAACACTTGTATTTCATTTTCGTTTCTGCCAATAATGGGGAAAACTTAGAAACAAGACTTTTTCGTAACTTCCAAGATATTTTTCTTCTCTAAATGTCCCTGTTTAATTGCCTCCCATTCTTGTTTTACAGATTCAATATTTTCTCTTATGTTTATGAGGATTTTGGTCTTTTAAAGTTTTCTTCCATTTCCTGCATTGACTCTATTTCTTCCAAGTTCCTTTTATCTGTTTATTCATTTTCTTTGTTGTTCTTATCTGTCATATATGAGGTTCTCCTTAAATGTCTGTCTAACCTTGGCTATCTTCTCCTATTTGAGAATGAGGCACTAAAAAAACTATTTGGAAGCTCTGTGTGAAAGGACAGGGTGTATTTGTCAATTAGTGATCTTCACGATAGTATGATCTTGTTGAGTTGTTTCATGCAGGGCCCTCTTGGGGAGGTCAATTTCCCCAGAGAGGAATCTTCCAATCTCCTGCCTATGGTGAATAAGCCTGGTGTTAATATTCTTGAAGCTGAGAGGGTAAAGGGTCTCATCTCACCCTTTAGAATATAAACTCTTTTTTTTTTTTAGGTGTATAAACTACTAATTAGTAGACAAGACCTACACACGTATCTCTTCTTGCACACACCCACGGTGCGACCATGGCAGCCAGTGGTCTTGGTGTGCTGGCCTCAGACACGGAGGCCCCAGAAGTAGGGCAGCCCTCTGTGGGCCCGATTCTTCTCCAGTCTTCACGGAGCTTGTGGTTCAGACCACTGGCCAGCACCTGGCTGTAATTTTCATCCTTGACATCCTTCTGTCTGTTCAAGAACCAGTCTGGGATCTAGTGCTGTCGCAGATTCTGCGTAACGGTGATCACATGTTCCACCTCATCCTCAGTGACTTCTCCTGCCCTCTTGGTGAGATCTACGTCTGCTTTACTCAACACCACAGGAACTTACTTTTGCCCCACATCCTTAATGGCAGTGATGGCAAAGGCTGTATTCCACCACCCATCAGTGTTGTGTTGCGTACTCACCAAATGTGCTGGGACTTCTCGGGTATCACTAGGGACACGGTGGCGGCAGCAGTGGAGTGTCGGCCTCCTGTGGAAGAGCAGTGTATAGACTCCTACCAAATCCCAATATTCAGTACAGCACTTCTGCCCCAGCCTTGCTTGGGGTCCCCATTTAGAGGCTGCTAAGCTAAGGGAGTGGCAGTAATCTGTCTGCAGAAGTGAGCCCACCTGCATGTCATATAGACTCTCAATCAGTCTTCCTATCACTGGCACAGCCACACTTGCCCTTATGGCAGTTCAGTGTAGGGTCAAGCTCTGAAGTCAGATTTCCAGCTTCAAATCCAGTCTCACCACTCATGAACTTGAATAAATTATTTAAATTCTTTTTCATCACCTGTAAAAAATCAGAATGAAGATGGTGTCTCTATTATAACATTGTTTTGAAGATTAAATGCATAATAAATGTAAAGTGCTTAGAAGAGTAGCTAGCACATAGTAAATTTTCAAAAAATACTGGGCGATATTAGTACTAGTGTTGCTGTCGTTGTTTCTGCCGCTTCTCTTCTGTTGCCTCCTAATTGCTCTTCCTCATTCTCTCGCCCTCACTAGTCCCACTGTCCAATCTTCAATCAGTGACCTCGTCAAACACATCTAATCAATCAAGTCTAACCCGATATGCCCAGGACTAAGGAGTCTCCCAGACATCTGGCTTTCAGTGCTCAAACCTAAACATCCCAAACAAACAGAATGAGCTGGTAAACTCACTCACCTACATTAAAAAATGAAAAGGCTTATTAAAAGAACTATATACCATGACCAAGTAGGATTTATCCGGAATGCAAGGATGGCTTAACATAAGAAAATAGGGAAGCGGCTGTGGCTCAATCAGTGGGGCTCCCGTTTGCCATATGGGGGGCCATGGGTTCGGTTCCCGGGGCCTCCTGGTGAAGGCAAGCCCGCCCACACGGCGTGGTTGGCTGACCCGGAGGGCACAGGCAGCAGGGGGGGGATGGATGAATAAATAAATAAAATCTTTAAAAAAAAAAAAAAAAAAAAAAACATAAGAAAATAAACCAATATAATGCACATTAATAGAATGAAGGAAGAAAAATCACATGATCATTTTAATTGATGCAAAAAAGGCATTTGACAAAAATCCACCATTTCTTGACAAATGCACTAAGAACACCAGGAAGAGAAAGGAACTTCCTCAGATGATAAAGGGAATATATGAAAAACCTATTGCTAACATCATACTCAATGATGAAAGACAGAAAGACTTCTCCTTAAGATCAGGAGCAAGAAAAGGATGCCCGCTTTCACCAGTGCCATTCTACATCATACTAGAAGTTCTAACCAGTGCAATTAGGCAAGAAGAAAAATGAAAAGGAAGAAGTAAAACCATCTCCATTTACAGATGATAAAATCCTATATAGAGAAAATCCCAAAGAATCCAGAAGGAAGCTTACTAGACCTAATAAATGAACTCAGCAAAGTGGCAGGGTACAAGACCAACACACAAAAAACAGTGGTGTTTCAGTACACCAGCAATGAATAATTCAAAATGGAAATTAAGAAAACAATTCTATTTATGATAGCATCTAAAAGAATAAAATATCTAGGAATAAATTTAACCAAGAATGTAAAAGACGTGTATACAGAAAATTACAAAATTGCTGAAAGAAATTAAAGAAGACCTAAATAAATGTCAATACATCCCAAGTCCATGGATTGGAAGACTTAATTTTTTTTTTCTTTAGGAGGCACTGGGAACCGAACCCAGGAGCTCCCATGTGGGAGGCGGGTACTCAACTGATTGAGCCACATCCACTCCCTGCTCATTTTGTTTTTGCTTGATGTCTGCTCATTGTTTGCTTGTTGTCTTGCTCATTGTTTTCGCTCATTGTCTGCTTATTGGTTTTTTTTTTGCTCATTTGCTCATTGTTTTTGCTCAATGTCTGCTTGTTGCCTGCTTGTTGTTTGTTTGTCTTCTTTAGGAGGTAATGGGAGCCAAACCTGACGTCCCATATGGGAGGCAGGTGCTCAACTGTTTGAGCTACATCCACTCCCTGCTCATTTTGTTTTTGCTCATTGTCTGCTCGTTGTTTGCTCATTGTCTTGCTCATTGTTTTTGCTCATTGTCTGCTTGCTGTTGTGTTTTTTTTTTTTTTTTTGCTCATTTGTCTGCTCATTCTCTGTTTGTTGTTTTTGCTCGTTGTCTGCTCATTGTTTTTGCTTGTTGTCTGCTCGTTGTTTTTGCTCATTGTCTTCTCATTGCTTTTGCTCAATGTCTGCTCATTGTCTCCTTGTTGTTTGTTTGTCTTCTTTAAGAGGCACCAGAAACTGAACCTGGGACATCCCATGTGGAAGGCAGGCATTCAACTGCTTGAGTCACATCAGCTCTCCCTAAGATGTCAATACTATCCAAAAATGGCAGAGACAGGCCATTATACATTTTGTCAAAACCTATAAAACTCTACAGTGCAAAGTATAAACCATAATGCAAACTATAGACCTTGGCTAATATCAAAGCTTCAATATTGTTTCATCTAATTGTAATAAATGTACCAGACTAATGTAAGATGTTATTAATAGGGGAAAATCTGGGAGGGGGAGAGGGTAGGCTATATGGAAATCCTTTAAACTTTTGATATAGTTTTTCTGTAGTCTAAAACTTCTCTAAAAATAAACTTATTATATTTTTAAAAATATTATCCAGGGGAATGGATGTAGCTCAAGTGGTTGAGCACCTATTTGCCATGTACAAGGTCTGGGGTTCAATCCCCAGTAGCTCTGAAAAAAAATTCAGCTCTCATAGGGAAGTGGATATAGCTCAGTGGTTGAGTGCCTGCTTCCCATATACGAGGTCCTGGGTTCAATCCCTGGTACCTCCTGAAAAAATAAAAATAAAAAAAATAAAAAATACTATCCAATGCAATCTACAAATTCAACATAATCCCAATCAAAATTCCAGCAGCTTTTTTTTCAGAAATGGAAAGCCCAATCATCAAATTCATATGAAGTGGCAAGGAGCCTCAAATAGCCAAAACCTTCTCGAAAATGAAGAATAAAACTGGAAGACTTATGCTTCCCAATTCCAAAACTTACCATAAATCCAAATAACATGGTACTGGCATAAAAACATACAAACAAACCAATGGAATAGAATTGACAGATCAGAAATAAACCTTCACATCTGTGATCAAATGATTTTCAACAAAGATGCCAAGTCCACTCAATTGGGAAAGAATAGTCTCTTCAACAAATGATACTGGGAGAACAGGATATCCATAAGCAAAAGAATGAAGATAGACCCCTATCTCACAACATATGCAAAGCTAAATTCAAAATAGATCAACAACCTATGAGAGCTAAAACAATAAAACTCTTAGAAGAAAACATAAGGAAAAATCTTTATGACCTTGGATTTGGCAATGGATTCTAAGATATGACACCAAAAGCATGAGCAACAAAAGAAAAAATAGATTATTGATATTTCATCAAAATTAAAATATTTTGTGCATCAAAGGACATTATCAAAAAAATTAAAAGGAAAACCTATAGAATGGGAGAAAATATTTGGAAATCATATATTTGATAAGGACTTAATACCCAACCCAATTTTAAAATGGGCAAAGGACTTGAATAGACATTTCACCAAAGAAGAGATATAAATGTCCAATAAGCACATGAAAAAATGCTCAACATCACTGGTCATTAAGGAAATGCAAATCAAAACCACAATGAGGTACCACTTTACACCCACTAGGATGGCTATTGTTTGTCAAATGGAAAATAAAAAGTGTTGATGAGGATGTGGAGAAATAAGCTCCCTCATACATTGCAGGTAGAAATGTAAAATAGTGCAGCCACTGTGGGAAACAGTTTGGTGGTTGCTCAGAAACTTAAGTATAGAATCACCATATGACCCAGCAATCCCACAACCAAAAGAATTGAAAACAGGGATTTGAACAAATATCTGTTTACCGATGTTCACAGTAGCATTTTTCACAGTAACAACATTTTACTCAGCCACAAAAAAGAATGAAGCTCTGATACATGCTATAACATGGATGAACCTTGAAGACCTCATGGCTGAGTGAAATAAGCCAGAGTCAAAAAGACAAATATTGCGTGATTTCACTTATATGAAATACCTAGAATAAGCAAATACATAGAGACAGAGAGTTTATTACAGGTTACCAGGGGCTAGGGTGCAGTGGGAATAGGGAGTTATTGCTCGATGGGTACAGAATCTCTGTTTGGGGTGATGAAAGGTTTTGGTAATAGTTGATGATGTTGGTAGCACAATATTATGGATATAACTAATATCACTGAACTGTACTCATGATAGTGGCTAAAATGGGAAATTTTGTGTTGTGTATGTTACCATAATAAATTTTTTTTTTTTTTTTTTAAGATGTAAAGGCTTACCATTTCTCTTTAAATAAAGTGCAAACTCCCTGCCATTCAAAGCCCTGGTTAATCTGCCCTCCAGGCTTGGGCCTCTCTCCTCCCTCCTCACTGCACTTCATCTGCTCTGGCCTTCTTTTAGCTCCTCCATCACAAACCATGCTCCTTCCCTCTACAGAGGCTTCCCCTACGCTATTCCACATGCCCAGAACACTCTTCCACCCTGACTACCTTGTGCCAAGAAGACCTTCCCTGAACCCCCAGATAGGGTCACTGTCCTGTAGGAGAGACTTCCCAAGGAATAACAGAGAAGAATCTCTCCTGTTCACAGCTGCATCACCAGCAGCCAACGCAGGGCCTGCCACACAGCAGGATCAAAATGTCTCCCTGCCAAATTAAGTCTTTAAAAATGTAAATACTCCTTTCTCATCTGCTGACACTTGGTGGTTATTAATTGGCAGCCAGCTGAAAGCAAGGCCCTGGGAAAGGCAATAACAGATATTGGAGAGGACGTGAGGGAGAGATGGGTGGGGCTCAGGAGTTACTTTGCCTCCTTCTCAGCTCTGCTACGAAGAGGACTCCATTGAAATCACTGTCATCCCTAAGCATTTCTTAAAATCCCTTCTCATCACGGGGATTAGGAACCTCGCCCTCCACACCCCTTTTCCCAGCCCAGGACCTTGGCAACACCTGCCTGGCCACAGGCACAGCCCTACTTAGGAACAGTTCCTGTGGAGGTTTGCACTTGGGGCTTGGCACCAACGCAGGGTGTATGAGCTGCCTGCCTAAATCTGCCTTGGCTCAATCTGCCACTGTGCGGCCCAGTCCTAGTTCCTACCTTCCCCCACGTTCCTTCTCATGCCCAGGCTGTGCTCAAGCCGCCCCAGAGCTGGGTATTCCCCGTTGCAGCCCTTCCTCTTCACCCAAGACTGGCTCCAAATTTGGCTCCAAATTCAGCTCCAAATTCTCCAAAATCTGCTACGCGTGATGCCCAACTCCACACCATCCTGCATCTGACAGCCCTGCTGCTAGGACCTCACCCTCGATCTGCTGTCCAGGTGCTGCTCCAGCTGCTGCCTCCTCAGCAGAGACTGTACCTTCCTCCCTCAGACTAGATCACCTCCAAGGGCAAGAGCTTCCTTCCCTCACCTGGGTGCTCCTGGGGAGCAAGGGCTACATCCCTCCACAGCTGGCAGCTTATTCGGGGCAGGAGCTCAGTCTCCCCACTCAGAGTGGGGCTCCCTGAGGGCCCTGGCCAAGTCTTTTCCTCCCTCTGACTCTCTCTTCCAGACCCTAGTTCAGACCTCTAGCCACAGGGTGTCTTGAGAATATAGAGCACAGGAGATAGTGTGGGTTCATCGTAGCCCTTCGGAGAGTAAAGGTTGGAGGAGAAGTGGAAGAAGAACCCCATTATGCCAGCAAAGAAAGGAAATGAACAGCTTTGCAGCTCCGCTAAGCCATAAATTCAGAAGAGTTCCCATCTGGGCTCCTGATAGAGGGTTAGACGTGAGCTCCAATGTCCAAGGCTCCGATGAGGCCGACAGTGGCTGTGGCCTTGGTGAGACCTGTTGTGGCCCAGCTCAGCAAGCCTCCTCCAGGGCTATCCTGGTTTCGTCGACACTGGCTCTCAAGGGAGCACGAGAGGGAGGATGGGGATTATTATTTACACAGAACTTACTACGTGCTGGACAGCACACATTGCCTCACACTCCCCAAGTCATTACAGGCTATTTCTGACTATTCTGAAATAGTTCTGGGAAGGAAGAAACAAACCACCTCCCCTTTTTCCACTTAGAGGTCTACCAAGGCCCTCTATCAAGAGCACCCCCCTCCAGGGTGTTTTCTCTGGCCATCACCCGAGAGCTGATGTGGATGTGCTCATTCAGTCAGCAGCTGCTGGCAAGCTGCTCTGGACCAGGTCTAATCCAATTAATGCTCCTCCACCTCACCCTCAACTTGGCTGAATTTGCACTTAACCACGTTCAAAGGACGCACAAATCTGACAACAGAAGCAGCCATCGATTTTTTTAAAGGACTTGACCTAGGGATTCAACCAAAACACCATACAAAAATCTTCCCAAAAATTTTTACCAGAAGCCATTTCCTTTCCCCAAAACTCCACTGACTCAACATTTACAAAAATCTCTCCAGCTCTCTCTTCCATACAGTTTCCTCACGGCCACATAGCTCTCCCTGTCCCTTTGTCCTTCACTACATCAGCATTCCCAGCTTCACGTAGCCACCAGGACTCCCATCCCTCCAGCCGCGGCCAGGCGCCCCTGGAGGGCAGAGAGATCCAGCAGCTCCATGACCCCTGCCTCCTTCACTGTCTCCATATGCAAGAGCAGAGCACCATGCAAAGGTTAGGTCTCGACAAAGTTTAGTTGTGTTCTTACATGCTAGCAACAAAGAGTTTAAAATTTTTTAATAATGTCATTTGCTATAGAATGAAATATTAAAATATCTAAGACTGAGCCTGACAAAAATACACCCATTCTGAAATGTATAAGGAAGAGCCTACATAATTTTGAAAAAGATGAACATGGTGGTAGACTTGGCCTACTGGATGGGAGACTTTATTATAAAGCAGTGGTCATTAGGATATTCGAGAAGTGGCACAGTGACAGAGACACAGAATGACAGAGAGATCCCAAAAAACTACACATAAATGGAAACTTGACCTGTGACAGGGGTAGGACATTGCATGGGGCACTGAAAATCAGTAGGAAACGACAACCCAGTCAATAAGCAGTGCTGAGATCATTTATTATCCATATGGGAAAAAAATACATAACTGAATTCCATCCTAAATTGCACCACATACAAGAAATAAATTCCAGCTGGTTTAAAAGCTTAAAAGAAAAAAAAAAGTGTAAACTTTAAAACTTTTAGGGAGGGAAACAGATGTGGCTCAAGAGGTTCGGCGTCCGTCTACCATATGGAGAGACCAGGGTTCGATCCCCGGTACCTCCCGGTAAAAAATAAAAAAAATTAAATTAAAAAAATAAAAATAAAAATAAATAAATAAATAAATAAATAAATAAAACTTTTAGGGGGAAGCAGATGTGGTTCAAGCTATTGGATTGGCCTACCACATGAGAGGTCCCAGGTTCGGTTCCCAGTACCTCCTAAAGAAGGCAAGCTGGTGCAGCAGGCAGGCACAGCGAGCTGATGCAACAAGACACAACAAAAGAGACACAGAAGAGGAAAGACAATGAGAGACACAACAAACCAGGGGGCTGAGGTGGCTCAGGTGATTGAGCACCTCTCTTCCACGTGGGAGGTCCTGGGTTCAGTTTCAGGTGCCCTCTGAGAAGACAAGCAGACACAGATAGCACACAGCAAATGGACACAAAGAGCAGACAGCGAGCACAAACAACAAGGGGGCGGGGATAGATAAATAAAATAAATCTTTAAAAAAAAAACTTTTAGGAAAAAAATGTGAGAAAAGATCTTCCTCACCTCAGGGTAATGAAGGCTTTCTTAAGCAAGGAGTGAAAGAACATAACCCAGAAAAACAAAAGACTTCAATACATTTAAGTTTAAAATTTTTGTTCATCAAAAGACATCGTTAAAAAGGCAAGCCATAGGCTGGGAGAAAACATTTGTTATGACTAACAAAAGTATAATATCCAAAATATAGAAGGAACCGCAAATTAGCATGGAAAAAACAAACAACCCAATAGAAAAAAATGTTTAAAAGATAAGAGCAGGCAGCTGTCAAAAGAAGAATATTGGAAATGCAAGTTTCAAATATTTCACTGAGAGATAAGATTAGCAAAAATATTTAATCTGACAATGGAACATGTCTCCAAAGAATAAGAGCAAGAGAGACTCTCATACACTGCTGGTGGGAGTATAAATTTACATAAACTCCTTAGAGAAAAATTCACCCTAGAAAGAAATTCAAATATAGCTGAAAATGCACATTCCCTAGAAAATCTTTTGCACATGTGCACAAAAGAAATAGATGGAAGAATATTAATGGGATTATTGTTTGTAAGAACAAAACAAAAAGGAAAAAGTCTATTTGCCAGGAGATAGGAATAAACAGGAGAACAAATAAATTGCAAAGAAGTCATAAAATGAAATACAAAACACATTACAGTATTATGGAATAGTGAAAATTAATAACTAGCACTATACATATCAACATGTGTGAATCTCACATAGATAATGCTAAATAAAGATAAATCAAGTTTCAGAAGTATATGGCCAGTCTGATTTCATTTAGAGAAAAAAATTTTTTTTTCATTTGGTCTGCTTTTTTTTTTTTTTAACTTTATTTTGTACATTTAATAATTGAAAACATAAACAATTAAAAATTAAAAAGTAAACACAGATGAATAAATATATACATTTCTCAATTAAATGCAATGGATACATGTAAATTTTTTTTTTTTTAATCAAACAATATATTACACAATATATTCGTTTCATAGTAATGCATTCATACAGTATTTGTCCTTTTGTGTCTGGCTTGCTTCACTCAACATAATGTCCTCCAGGTTCATCCATGTTGCCATATGCTTTATGACTTCATTTCTTCTTACAACTGCATAATATTCCATCGTGTAAATAGACCACAGTTTGTTTATCCATTCATCTGTTGATGGACACCTGGGTTGTTTCCAACTTTTGGCAATGGTGAACAATGTTGCTATGAACATTGGTGTGCAGATGTCTGTTCGTGTCACTGCTCTCAGTTCTTCTGGGTATATACCCAGTAGTGGTATTGCAGGGTCACGTGGCAAGTCTATATTCAACTTCTTTAGGAACTGCCAAACAGTCCTCCACAGTGGTTGTACCATCCTACATTCCCACCAACAGTGAAGAAGTGTTCCTATCTCTCCACATCCTCTCCAACACTTGTAGTTCTCTGTCTTTTTAATAGTGGCCATTCTGATAGGTGTGAAATGATATCTCATTGTAGTTTTGATTTGCATTTCCCTAATCATGAGTGATGTTGAGCATTTCTTCATGTGTGTTTTTTGTTTTTTTTTTTTTTTGCCATTTGTATTTCTTCTTTGGAGAAATGTCTATTCAAGTCTTTTTCCCATTTTTAAATTGGGTCGTTTGTCTTTCAGTCTGATTTCATTTAGATAAAATTTTAAAACATGCAAAACACAGTGGAAATGATAAGCACCAGATTCAGGATGGTGGTATCTTTGGAGTGGGACTGAGGATTCAACTGCATTTGTAATGGTTTTTATCTTTAAAATTGGTGGGTAATTGGGCATTCTTTGTGATATTTATTTTTATATATGGAGAGAGGGAGTGTGTGTGTGTGTGTGTGTGTGTAAGTCCTATCTTGCTTGGTCTACTTTTCTTAGACCGTATGAGATGAGGTCTGGTCAAGCTCTCCTTGCTATAGTAGCTGGTAACACTTCTAGAAGGTCACCTCATGGATATTTTATGGGGCTCTAACCTTCTTCCCTATCGCTGGGGTAAGAGCAAGTAGCAAGCAAGTCTCCTTTAAAGGATGGGGGTGTTTGCCTCATCCAAGTGTTAATCACCCAGAACACCAAGAGCTGCTGAAGTAGACTGTGAGTGAGAGACCAAGAGACATCTGGATGGACAAAAGGACATTCCCCTTCAGCAGCCCTAACCCTTGAGCCCCCTTGCATGACTTCTTGCTCTCAAGTCACCAGGAAAAAAGAAACCCAGATAGGGTTGGGTCTCCTCATGCAAGGACTTGAACACGGTAGTTAAATCACAATTAGAAAGTTCTGGGAAGCAGGCACACCCTAGAAAGAAATTCAGAAATTCCAGTGTCTTTATGTGTTTAAATGTTATGTGTCAAACACCAAGCTCATGAAGCAAGTCCTGTGCACAATGGAAAAATGTGTGAGACTCTGCCCCTGTGCTGAGAAAACTCAGTTCAGTTGAGGAGGCTGATGTGTGCAAGGCCAGGATACAGACCACTTGCCCGGGTTTGCATTCTGATTCCTCTGCTTCTCGCCCTGTGACCTGGCCAAGTGACTTCTCTGAGCCTCGGAATAATAATATTCACTTCACAGAGTTGATAAGGATTAAATAAAGCAACACGTATAAAGTGGCTTGCACAGGTGCCTGGCACAGAATGAGCCCTCAGTAAATGGTTTAATGGTGGAAGTTGCACTAGCTATGCACCGCAGCACGCAGCGACTGATTCCCTCAGAATGGACATGAAATGAGAGATGGAAGAGCATAGTTCCTTGGGCCATCTTGGTTCCTGTGCTGAACTGAGAACATTCATGACAAAGTAACATCATCATACAACACAGTCCCTCAACCCAAGCCAGAAGCCTTATCTGGGGCTCATCTGAGGAAACAGTCACCCTTCTCAACAACTGAAAAACTTGTCTGTGTTAGACTTATTGAGAAACATTATGGCAGTCTCCAGTGGAGACATCCTAGAGGATTTTCAAAGCTACAAATGGCTAACATTTTTATAGGATGTACTTTGTGCCAGGCACTGTTCTAAGTGCTTTGTATCTATGAATCCATTTAATCCTCACAACAAAATCATCACTCCCCCTTTATAGATGTGTAAACAGGGTCAGTGGGTGTGGTGGATTGAATTATATACCCCAATTGTAAACAGGATCTCTTGAAGATGCTATTTTAGTTAAGGTGTGGCCCAACTGATTGAGGTTAGGCCTTAATCTGGATTACTGGAGTCCTTTATAAACCAAATAAAAATTCAGACATAGAGAGGGAAAGCCACAGGAAGGAGCTGGAAGCCAGAAGTTAACAGAACCCAGAAGAGAAAGGAGAAGACATCACCATGTGACAGGAAAGCCAAAGAACCCAAGGATTGCTGACCAGCCAAAATGCTACTGTCCCCAGAAGGAAGCAAGCCTTCTGACCTCTGAAACTGTGTGCTAATAAAATTCCTGTTGTTAAGCTAATCCATTGTGTGGTATTTGTCTAGCATATGGGAAACGAAGACAGTCTTTGGTACTGGACAGTGGATTTCTGCTGACAAATACCTTAAAATTTGGAAACAGCTTTGGAATTGGGTAATAGATAGAAGCTAGAAGAATTGTGAGACAGTTGATAGAAGAAGCTTAAATTGCTTTGAAGAGCTATGGTAGAAATACAGACATTTAAGTTACTTCTGGTGAGGTTTTGGAGGGAAATGATGAATGTGTTATTGGAAACTGGGGGAAAAGCGATCCTTGTTATAAAGTGGCAGAGAACTTGGTGAAATTGTGTTCTGACGTCAAACAGAAGGCAGAATTTGCAAGAGATGAACTTGGATATTAAGCTGAGGAGATTACTAAACTAAGCATGGAAGGTGCAGCCTGGTTTCTCCTTGCGGGGAAAGGATAGCTGAGAATTAAGGTCTTAAGCACAAAGGAACCAGAAATTAATGATTTGGAAAATTCTGCTTCTATCCAGATAGTGTGCTCTGAGACTAGGGTCAAGGCAGCTCTGTGAGAGGCCTCCCAGAGCTTCCAGGCAGTGAGTCTCCAGAGCACAGGGCTCCACGAGAAGGTTTAACTGAGCAACACTCTGATAAAGAGAGGGTAGCTGCTAATAGATGCAGACATCTCAGAGAAAGTCGGGATTGGAAATGAAGTTATCCAGGAAGAATCTGTGGAAAGTCCTCTTGAGCGATGGTTTAGACAACCCTCCCCCCTTGACCTGCACACAAAGCCAGAAAGCCAGCAAGGGATTTGTGAGATTTGTATGAGCAGAAGCAGTGCCTGAAAGGGACAGAGAAGGGATGAACTGAAGGAAGGCTGACTTCAAGGGCAGAAACATGGAAGCAGAAGTCTACACTGAAAAGATCTCTTCAGGCCAAGAGAGAGGGCCCACCCTTGTGTGTGGAAAGTCCAGGTCCTGCTCTTGGAGAGGGTAGGGCATACACCCCAGTTTTCAGGCAGAAGGGAAACACCACACCAGGGCTCAGACAGGGTGGAGACTAGGTCCCAAGCATTTGGGGAGAGGGTGGCTGCTGTGCAAGTGCTTGGAAAGGGTGGGGCCACCTGGAGGGCAGAGCATCAAGCCACCGAAGACTCTCAGACATGGAGGCCCAATAGAGCTGGTCCTGCTGGGTTTTGGACTTGCTTGGGACCCAGACCCCTGATTTCCTTCCAATCTCCCCCTTCTGGAATGGGAACGTCTGTCCCGCCATTGTATTTGAAGACAGATTCATGATGTGTTTTCTAGGTTTCACAGGTCCAAAGACAGAGAGGAATTGGCCCCAGGTTGAACCACACCTATAGCCGATTTTGATGAGATTTTGGATTTAGAGTTGTTACCTAAATTGCTTAAGGCTTTGGGGATGTTGTGATTGTGTGTTGTGTGTGTGTTCTGTGTCTTGCATGTGCAAAGAACATGTTTTGTTGGGGGCCAGAGGACAGACTGTGGTGCATTGAATTATATACCCCAATTTAGACATGTTCATGGCCTAAATCATTGGGGTTAAGTAATTTGCCCAAGATCACCCAGGTAGTAAATGGCAGAACTGGGTAGTCTGGAACTAAAGTCCATGCTCTTACTTATTGGAATCTGCTACTTAATTTAAATATGCTGGGAAGCGGCTGTGGCTCAATCAGTAGGGCTCCCGTTTACCATATGGGAGGCCCCGAGTTCGGTTCCCGGGGCCTCACGGCGTGGTTAGCTGACCCAGCGAGCACAAGCAGCAAGGGGGGGATAAATGAATAAATAAATAAAAATAAAATAAATATGCTTATTTTTATGTCCTATGCTACCCACCTTATGAGCCATGACTCTACAGCAGCAGAAGTGGCAATGGGTGGCAGTGGTAGTGACGGTGGGAAGGTGGTGGCGAGACTGCAAATAGTAATCAGAGACTTCAAGGGCATGAATGGGTCCATTCAGCCACTAAAAGGATGCTGCAGAACTTGAGGGCCCTGAAACTGAACCTTGAAACTCATTAAAGTTCTAACTTTATCCTAAAAACAGAGTCAAGCCTTGTCTTTTTCCTCCTGAGCCCAGAGTTCAGGAGGTGCAGAACCCTCTTGGACAAGTACAACTGGGTTGAGACACTGACTGGACAGGCTGAAAGCTGCTCCCGTAATTTCCTCACCTACCAACATTCCTCCTGCTTGCAAACCGGAAGAGAAGCACATCAAGGGCCAAGCCTTTCCCTGCAGGCCAAATGGAATTACCACTTTCGGGAACTCCAGAGACATGCAAATTCCTTCCCACTGGAGGAAATGCCCCTTCAGGTCTACCTGGATAGGCCCCTGACCAGGAGCCCACCTTGAGGGCTGGGAGCCAGGGCTGGGGCCAGGTTGGAGGCCCCTCACCAGCTGTCACCATGTCTGAAAATCCACCATTTGGGCTTCCTTCCTTGCGTCTGTCCTGGTAGCCTTCCACAGATTATAAAACCTCTTTATCCCACCTAGTTCTCACAACAACACACAGGATGGTCCCAGCCATCCCTAGAGCCTGATGTCGGTCCCTCTTAATGACTAAATGCGGTGGGGCCCGTTGTGTTTTGGTTTCTCACTGTCCCTGCTGTTGTTAGCCCTGCACCTGGTCAAAGGAGGAGCAATACACTTCTGGAGGTAAGAAAAGAGGGGAAATGAACATTCACTGAGTGACAATCAGGTACCATGCATTGTTTTAGTTCCCCAGATAATACCATTTGGTATTATTTGCAGATGAGGAAGCCAAGGATTGAAAGCAGTTTAGCGGATATGTATGGCAAGGGATGGATAGAGGGATTGAGGGGAAATTGCTGCAGGGTGGGGGTGGGGGGGGCTCTTTTGGGAATAATGAAAATGCTCTAATATTGATTGTAGTGATGAATGCATGACTATGATTATACCAAAGCCCACTGAATATACGCTTTGGATGGATTGTATGGTAAATGAATATATCTCAATAAAATTGCTAAAAAAAAAAAAAAAATCAGAGGTTAGCTCATTTGTCCCAAGCCACACAGCTAAGAGAGGCTGGGCTGTGATTCAGTCTGGAGTCGGTCTGTCTCCCAAGCCCTTACAATGCTGCTGTTTTACAGATGAGGAAACCGAGGCTGAGAAAGACCAGTGAGCCTCTCAAGGCCACCCTGCTGGTGAGTGGCAGAACTAAGACCTAAACGCAGGGCCCTTGGCCCCTAGCCAGGACACCCATGCCTTTTGGGGGAGGCAATACCTGTGTAATTTGCTGACCACTTAGCTGGCCAGCCCAGAGGATGAGGAAGGCACTGAAGGCTCCCCAGTTCTCTAGGGTGGGGATAGGGGCTCCAGGTGTACCGATGTCCGACCTTACCCCCAAGGATTTTTAAAGAATCCCATCTCACCTCCCCCCACCCAGCTCTGGCTCAGCCCTGGGATAGTGCTCACGGTGAAGGTGAGGTCCCCACTCAAACGCGTCGGCCCCACAAGGGCTCTGGGAACTTCTGAAGCGGCAAGATGTGCTAACCTGAGGGGCCTTGCTCTTCTGCCACCTGAACTCTCAGCCAGTGGCCCTCCCACCAGGGCCCCTTGGGCCCACCCCTTCAATCCCTGCCCCACTCATCCCCCCGCGGAGCACCCTTATAGAGTCACGCTCCCCGAAAGACTGCCCACAGTGAGAGCCCCTGGTTCCCAGCCTGTCCTTATCAAAGCATCTTGTCCCTTTTCCCCCCACAAAGGTGGGAGCTCCCAAGGCCAGGGCCATTCCCTCCCCGTCAGACAGATGGCTGGACCACGCCCCTACTGCCAAGAGCAGGTGTTCAGATCTGGAAATGCGAGAGGAAGATTTGTTCCGGTCCCTAATCCTTTCCAAATCTGGTTTCCACCCACCCCCAGGAGGGCTTTTTCCCGTAGAGAGGGAGGGATTCTGTTGCCAGCAACTCGGGGCCAGCCTCGCCCTGCAGATTCAAAGCGAAACCTCCCTTGTGGTTGAAACTGGCAGGAGGACAAAGGAGACCAAGGTGGTGTGGTCCCCAAGTCTAAGCAAACACTAGCACCGGTGGGGTGGGGCATCCCGCACACACAAACACACAAGCCCGCTCTTACAGCCCACAGCTCTCTCCTTCCTCCTGCCCGCCCCAGGGCTCACCTCTCCTCCCTGCACCCCATACCTCCTCCTCCCTTGGGTTTACAGCAGTCAACCCAACCGTCCACCAGTCCCCTCTTCCTCCTTTCTTGCTAGTGGAACTACTTTCCATGAAAAAGACTGAAAATGCCCAAGACTTGCTTTCCAAGCCTCCCTTGCATCTGGAAGTGGCCAAAGGGCCCAGTTCTGGCCCCTGATATTAAGGAGACGTTCTGGAGGGTTTATGAGAAAGAGCCTCTGCCTTGGTAAGAAAAAGCTGTTGGAAGAAGAAGCCCACTGCCCTCCCTTCTTGCCTTGGATGGTGTCATGGGAGGGGTGTTTAGAGTTGCTGGAGTGTCTTTCTTGAGGGAAGCCAAAAGAATTGCAGAGAAACTGGCAGAATTAACCAAACCAGGAACCTCTTACATCTAGATTTCTTATTACATGAGAAAATAAGCCTCTGTTTATAAGATACTTTATATTAGCTATTCTGGGTTTTTGCAACCAAAATGATACCAAGTGGCCCAAGTTCATCCTCCAAAGACTAAATGCAGAGGGACATTCCCCTCCCGTTGCTACCCAGAATCAGACATCAACCCTAAGTCCCAAAAAGGCACTCTATGGCTGAGTACCTGCCTCCTCTTGTAACATTAAGAGAAGAGATTGGGCAGATATATGGAAATATGAATTATATGAATCAGATAATTTGACCCTAAAGGGAAATTGGGATGATAAAGTAGAAAGAAATGATGCCCAGGTTATCGAATTTGGTGTTGCCTGTTGAGGCAGCAGGTGTGATATTTGACCTCTTCCTTGTATAACTTCCCCCTCCTTATTAGATCACTGCTTCCCACGGTATCAACTCGAATCCCCCTTTGCCTTGGCATTCAAGACCTTCCACGGCCCAGCTCCAGCACCTCCAGTGTGACAAGTCTCACAGTGTTACACACAGGCCACAGGCCCACCTCCATGCTTTCCTTCAGGTTGTGCTCCATCTAGAATGTTCTCCCTCCTTCTCTTGTCTCTCCATAGGGAGACCCACCTCCAATCCCATATCAAGTTCCACTTGCTCTGTGAAGCCTCCCTCTTCAGCAACCCCCCAGCCCTCTTCCTTCCATGAATGCTTACAGATTTTATTTCCTCCACCACATCATTCAGCCTGTACTTACAGTCATCATCACTTAACTACCATGAACATTTATCGTGTGCCACAAAAACCAGGACCCTACCCCTAGAGTCATGGCTCCAAAGGAAAGAGATGATAAAGGCCACCCTGACATTCAGATTCTTCGGCTTTGTGGGAACAGGGTCTGTCTGCCTCAATGCTGACTCAAAGAAGGACCGGTTTGCAAAGATTTTATTTGTGAACAACATGTTCTCCAGAACCAAACCAATCCAGATCCAATCTCCCGTCATCCAAACAAGCCACATCCCATTATGAACAACTAACATCTTAGACAAATGGGGGCAGCATCTGGTATTCACTGTGCCATGCCTTGAAGTGTCAACTCTGACATCTGTGGTCCCTAACACACAAACACCGCCTCCAGCCATCTCAGACTTTTCCAGCACCCGCCTCCAAAATATTTTAAGTTTTTATGTATTTTTCTCAGCCCAAAGTAATAAGTTAAAATTTCTAAATTGCATTTGCAACCTACATGTCAACCGGGATCCCCTTGCCCATCGCTACCACCAGCCTGACTCACCATATATGTTCAAAGCCTTCCCCAAAATTCCTATGAATTTTGGAAACCTATATTCTTGTGCTCATCTCTGCCCCTGGAACAGGTTTTCATGCATGAAATATCCATCTTACACTGTGAACAACATTCAAAATTCAAAACTTCTTTGATTTCCATTCAGAGGAAAGCAAAAACAGACCCAAAAAAAAGCATTCATGAAAGTGGATGATTTTATTAAATACTTAGAAAAGAGAGTCTCAAGGAAGGGTCATATCAGTCAAGAAAGAAAAGCTAATAGACTTTCCTAAGATTAGAGAAAACTCAGAATGCACTAGAAGACTGTATTCTACATCAAAACTAGGTGTTACTAGAAGGGGATGGAGACAGTCACTAGAAGGAAAAGTCAACCTCCCCCACCCAGGATCCATTAAGACAGAGGCTGGTGAACTGCCCAGAAGATCAAGCAAACCTCCCCTCTCTACCAAAACCAAGACGTGAAGAAGGATGGACACGTCCTAACTCCCTTCGCTTTGCCTCCACTGGTTCCCACCCAGCTCCTCCCTGCCCTCTTTCTGAGCACCCTCTGGATCTGAACCAACTTCCGTCCTCTTTCCCTCCCCCTCCACCATCCTTCTCTCCTAATAAGCACCACTGCTGCCCTCTCCTGACCTATCTTGGCAACGGCCCGAGGCTTCACTCCAGACAGCCCCCTTGTCCTGCCTGCTCCTCTGAGTTGAGAAGACAGAAGCCCCCATCCTCACGCACACCACACCCTCAACTACTACTCCCAGGAGGCAACAAACACATTGTCACCCCATTGGCATCAGTCTAGAGGGATGAGACCGATGCTGGGGTACTGGCACCCCCAGAGCAAAGCTGCATGATGTGCTTTGTGCCATTAGGCTCGGGGCGGGGCCTGTGTCTTCTCCCTCAGAGAAGGACCTGGGCCTCTCCCCAGAGACTGGGACCTTCCGGGGTCACTCTGGGGCCAGGGCCGTAGCCCCTCCTCCTGGGGGTTCCTCAGGCCAGCTGCAGGAAAGTTAAGGCAGCAGGGGGGCCCCAGCAAGGGAGAACCTCAGCTGGCGAGGACCGGCGGGCCCCAGAGGACAGGTGGTCAGGGTCCCACCTGCTCTAAACTGCACTTAAGCAAAGAGGAGCCGCTCCTAAGATGCGCTGAATTTTTCCCAGAGACAAATCTCATTATCAGAGGTCGGGACAGAGAAACCCCTCCCTGGCCACTGGCTTCCCCACCCACCTCCCTTGAGAGCAGGTCATGGCCTTGCCCCCTCCCCAGGACCCAGGGCCTTTATTACGCCAATGGCCCTGCCTCCACCCCAGCTGAGGTGGGGAGTCTCCTCCAACAACTCAGACCCCCATCACCTTCTTCTACAATGCAATGGTTGAGCCACCCAGGCAGACACGAGGAAGCTTTGAAGGTCCTCAGCAGGAGCCCAGGACCCAAGCCCAGCTCAGGGGATCCAGAGACCTCAGAGAAGTTTGGGGTGACACAGTTCTGAGAGACCAGGAGGGAAGGGTCTCCTGCCAGCTCAGATCAGGGTTGGGCCCCACCTCTGCCTGTCTTTTCTCCCAAATGCCTCCTCTCCTGCTGCATCATTCACTTGGCACCTGCTGGGGTGAGGTTGCCGTGGGCGCTGGAAAAACAGAGCTAAACAAGGCAGAGCCCTGGCAGAGCTTATTATAGTCTGTAGATGAATACGGACAATTGGGAAATCATTCTTGATTTTTCCTTTTTTATTATTTCTTTTTTTATTTTTTATAACTATTTGTGTCTTTGTGTTTTGTTTTGTTTTGTTTTGTTTTGTTGTTTGTTTTTAGGAGGCAGCAGGAACCAAACCTGGGACCTCCCATGTGGGAAGCAGGCGCTCAACTGCTTGAACCACATCCACACCTCACTTAATTTTTCTTTTTCTTATCTTTTTTTATTAACTATTAAAAATAATCCATGGTCATCACACTAAATTTGGACTCTAGAGAAGCACATAAATTAGAAAATAAGAATATCCATAATGTTTTGTTTTGTGGTGCTTCTTCCATTTTTATATATATTTTCATCAGACTTGCAGGCACAAAGCATTTTAACAACTAAATAGTTCAAAAAAGCTGATGCTGAAAAATAAGAGTTCCCTGCCCCATCTGCAGTCCTCCCCATCAAATGCAATCATTTAAATGATTTCTCATTCAATGTATTCTTTTTAATCGTGTGGCTTGTGTGTCTATTACTCAATGTATTGACTTTAGGCAATCTCGTTTACTCCCTACAATGAAGAAGAATTTGACCCTCCTTTGTGTTGTGCTACTTCCCAACTCCCTTTCCTCTATTCCTCCCAAGATTTGATGGTTTCATTATGATTTTTTTTTTTTTTTTTTTTTACAGAATAAGGAGCCAATGCAATGGCTAGTCTTTATTCGAACAAAGGAAACTTTACAGTGCATTCTGAATGCATTGGTTCAGGGACTCATCAGTGGCTCAACTGGTGAGGCACCAGCTTGTAATGGGTTCCACAGCTAGGGCATCGCTGGGCCTCACCTTTGCGCAGCCAGAACCAAATGACGGCACTGTTGTCCTCTTCACAGATGCAGCCCACTATTCGCTTGTTGGTGATGGAGGGGACTAAATTAGGGTCTTCTTTGGTGCCTGCAGCTGCTTTGGGGGACAGTATATTATATGGGTCCAGTCCTTTCCGTGCAGCCATCATGACCTCCCTCTCCAGCCCTGTTGCCTGCTCATCATCAGTAGGAACACCACCTCGAGACGCCATGGACCGCACGGCGACCTCGCCACCGGGGCCCCGGGCCCGCAGGGCCTGCACGGCCAGCGATCCAGCTCCGCGAAGTAACCTTGACGCCATCACGCCACAGGCAAGAAGCAACACTCCATTATGATTTTAATTCTTCTCTTGACCTGGCAACATTATTAGAGTTTGTAGCACGTAATAAGCCTAAGCCTCTCTTTGTTTTCAGCAGCTTCAGTTGGCATCTCTTAACTCTACTTTCTATAAGAAGAGAACATGAGCACCTTACACTTCCCTCCAGTTTCCTCCCACCTTCTGTCAGTTACAGCTTTACATTTACATTATCGTGGGATTATTGACATGCTCCTCTGGAGTCAAAATTAGGTCTTCAGGTTTGGTTTATAGGTCTCTTACAAACAATTGAACCAAAAAAAAAAAAACAATGTTAGCTTTAATATGACAACATAATTATTATTTACTACATAGCCAGAAGTTGTTAAGGTGACATATCTTTAGCAAATGACTCAGGGTCACAACCTCTCGTCTCTTAATGGAGAATATTCTTAGCATCAAAGCCAAAGAAATTCTTTTTTTGTTTTTACTCCACCAATTGCTCAAAATTATGCCACATTTTAGTGTGGTTTATATCTGGACCACAGCTTTCTTACTGTTTTCTGTTTTCTCTGAAGTTCCTAGCTGCTTTTCCTATTTCTTATTCAGAAAAGAAACCTATGCTTTTTACATCAGATCACTAATACCTTCTAACTTCTTAATGTATTATATAAATTTTTCTAGAAACCCACTTATTGAATCTCTCTGAAGATGCAGTTTTCTTCTGGCTCCTGAATTTTCTCTTTTTATTCTAGGGTCAGTGGTTATTCAGTTTCTTAGTTTATTCTTTCTCTTTTGTGCTTCTTCATATTTTGGTGATTTTATAGCCATAGGAATAAGATATTAAATGAGTTATTCTAAGCAGCTCTTACAGTAGATATGGGTTTTCTCTGGTGCTGTGAATGTATATCTATTTTTCCAACTAGTTTCTCTCCTGCATAAGAAAGTTGCCTAGCAGTACCATTTATGTATCAGAGGTTTTTCAACTGGCAAGCTTCACCTGAGAGCGAGTTGACAAGGAACTAGATGTTAATCTGGGAGTTGCCCTCAAATGCCAAAACTAAGAAGGCTTTATACTAGAATGATGAGAAAGACGTTTCAGAGTGTTTGTTCATCTTCTTTATAGAAGAGCTGAAGCAGGCAGCTATTGCTCAGCAAGCAGGTAAAGGGAGTGAGGAGAGAGGTGTGACTGCCCTAGCTGCTCCAGAGACAGCAGTTAATCCTCTCATTGCCAGCTTCCTTTCTCAGCCTCACCCTCTATTGCCAACTCTGATGCCCAAGTCTCTGGGGTTCCAAAAGGTAGATCAGTTCCCACCTCCACCCCAGTCCTTTCCAGGCACCATATTCTATATGAGGCTCCCTCCCCATCTCTTTCATCCACCAGCACACAGCCTTCAGCTTTCCATCTTCCAGAAATGTTTAAATCTCTCACCCACTATCTGATCCATCTCACATCATCATTGCTGTTATGGGTTCTCCCTCTCTCTCTCTCTCTAATTCTCTCTCTCTGTCTCTAACTCTCTCTCTCTTTCTCTTTTCTTTTGCTTTTTCTTTCTTTTTTTTTTTTTTAGGTACCAGGTCAGGGATCAAACTCAGGACCTGGCATGTGGGAAGCCGGTGCTCAACCACTGAGCTACACCAGCTCCAATATATTCTCTCTTTAATGAAATCTCTGGAAGGAGAAATAAACACAAGCATCAGTCCTCAACCTGTTATTTGGAAACTATCGCCCACTATGATTCATTGGCTGAATTTCCTTCCAGGCTTTTTTCTAGTCATAATTTTCCAGTTTATGTTCCATTGGATATTAATTTCACAGGAGATTAATAAATTATCTGGGGGGGGGGAGTGAGGACTAATGATCTTGGGAAATTTCTCCCTCTTAGAAATTTACAGTACACATTAGCATAATGTATCAGTCTATATTCAGATATAGAAGCATCAGAAACTGCCTCAAGCAGATTTGAGGAGGAAAAGATTTTATTAAAATGGCATTATATACAGACAGACAGAAAGGAGATTACAGGTTATTGGGGGCTGGAGTAGGGAGAACAAATGGAGAGTTATTGCTTATGGGTACAGAGTTTCTGGGATGATGAAAAGTTTTGGTAATAGATGGTGGTGAGGGCAGCAAGATATTGCAAACATAAGTAACATCACTGCATTGCACATAAAAAGTGATTAAAATGAGAAATTTTGTATTTGCATATATGTTACCATAATAAAACTTTTTTACAAAAACTTTTCTTTACATAATATTAGATAACTCACAGATTCACCAGGAAGACTGGAGAACTAAGGCTTAGAAAATGGACAAGAACAAAATATGTTACACAAACAGAAATGTGGCCAAAATTATATCATCAAAGCAATCTGGCAAGGACACAGCTGTCCTTATAATAATCCTTAGGTTATTTTTCCTTATAATTTAATCTAACACTTTTGCCAGAGCCAAGCTAGGCATACCTGTTTTGATAAATTTTGCCTGTATGACAGTGAGCCCCTTTTGTCTATACTCTCATGTATCTTTTTCAGCTGGGAAAGGCTTTATTTCTTTGTGTTATAAGTATCTACTTCAACTCTATTTATTCTGGTGTCTTCCTCAGGAACAAATAAAACCATAGCAGATGGTGCTGCAGGTAGGAGTCCAAGTGTGGATTAAGCCCACCTGGTTCACATGCCAACTCTACATCCAACAAGCTCTGTGATCTTGGGCATGTTTCTTTACCTTCCTAAGCCTGTTTCCTCACTTGCGAAAATGAGGATAATAATACCTTGCAAGGATTAAATATGATGTTTATAACGTGATTAAGCACAGTGACTAGTACCTGACAAGTATAAGGTTGCAAGGTACCTGGAGTTTTACCTTCTTATTCAAGCAAACGGGGGGAGGAAGGAGAAGAAGACAAAGAAATGATTTTTTTATGAACTTCAGATTTGCTTTATCTTAATTTGTACTTGATACGTAACCCACAATGCTTAGAATAATTGTGTTTTTAATGTTTACCTCTGTTAAGAATATGCTATGACCCTGTTATATAATCCAAGAATTTTGTGTGTGTGACGTGAATAATTTCCTCCTCTAATTTTTCTGGGGGCAATGAAGATATTCAGGTATTCATGTGTATTAGTCAGCCAAAGGGATACTGATGCAAAGTACAAGAAATCTGTTGGCTTTTATAAAAGGTATTCATTTGGGGTAAAAGCTTACAGTTACAAGGTCCTAAAGAGTCCAACTCAAGGCTGCTTTCTCACCCAAGTCAGTTGCCACGTTTTGAAGCAAGATGGCAGGCGATCTCTGCCTGGTCTCTTGGGCCTTCTCAGTTGCTCAGCTGCTCTGTTTTCTTCAACTGCAAACTATCAGGCAAATGGCTCATCTCACTTTCTGGGGCTTTAGCTGTTTGAGCCTTTTCTTTCTGTCACATGGCAGGACTGAAATGACCAAGTGCTCTCCTCTTCCGTGTCTTCCTGAGTGACTCAACCCGAGCTACACCTTACTGACGTAGCCCAATCAGAAGCCCCAAATTGATTTTATCAAGTAAACTTAATCAAAGGACCCTCATCGAATCTAATACAATCAAAGGGCATCACACCCAGAGGAACAGGCCGGTTTACAAACATGATCCTTCTCTTTTTTGAGATTCACAAAAATAATCTCAAACTGCCACCTCATGTTAATTACTATGCTGACTCATGTAAAAAAGGCGAGTCCGTGCAGTGGATGCTTTGGCTGTGGAGGAAGTTGTGGCTCTTGTTATCACTGCTGTTTGTCCACTGTTTTTCATGCACCCCCTCCCCCTGCCTCACCCATTCCCATGGCCCTGGCCTCGTGACCGACGTCAGGCGTCCCCGACATGCTCATCATGGCTACTGCTATTATCACAGTCGTGCCAGGTTCCTCTTCCAGGCTTCCCCTTCTTCTCGCTTATACTTACTTCTTGCCCTGTGGTTCTTTGGGCATTGTGTTCTCCTACTGGATATAGAAAAACTGGAAAGAGTAAAGAGGAGTTCAGGGGGGCGGATGTGGCTCAAATGGTTGGGCGTCCGTCTCCCATATGGAGGGACCCGGGTTCAATCCCCGGGACCTCCCGGTAAAATAAAAAATAATAAAATAAAAAGAGGAGTTCAGGGTCCTAGCTGCCTCAGATAGACAAGAAGACAAACACAAAAATATAAAATAAAATAAGATAAAATCAAATAAGCCCTCCCTTGGAGTTGTCTGGTTAATAGTAACCCCATGAAGGGAAGCGGCTGTGGCTCAATCAGTAGGGCTCCCATTTTCCATATGGGAGGCCCCGGGTTCAGTTCCCGGGGCCTCCTGGTGAAGGCAGGCCTGCCCGCACGGCGTGGTTGGCTGACCCAGCGAGCACAAGCAGCAAGGGGGGATGAGTGAATAAATAAATAAAATCTTTAAAAAAAAAATAATAACCCCATGTAACCAAGGGAATGACCCTCTTTGTCCATTTGGGGGTGCGGGAGAGCAACCGCCCCTACCATAGACAACCACCTGTCTAGCTGTCCACACCCCCACCATCCACGTAGGCCATTTAAGTCTGGGTTTTTTAATGAGGGAGTGGGATGGGAGGCTCAGAGAAGTCTCCAAGTCCAGGGCCACCCTCCTGCTGGACCAAGAGATGGGAGTGCTGGTCAGCGC
Organism: Tolypeutes matacus; assembly: GCA_026826555.1. Lineage (NCBI taxonomy): Eukaryota > Metazoa > Chordata > Mammalia > Cingulata > Chlamyphoridae > Tolypeutes > Tolypeutes matacus. The sequence continues at coordinate 1,277,893 of JAKSZT010054308.1, forward strand.
TGAGGTGGGGCCGTCTAGGGCTTCTTCTGTGAGCGGGGTACCGTTCGCCCAGTGTCAAGTCTTTGGGAGGTGGGGAGAGGGAGAGAGCTGGACTCAGAGAGGGGTTACATAGGCTTCCAAATCTTTATTATCTTTACACCTCCACCAAGGCCTTTTAAAATGCAAGAGCCTTTGCCTTTTCTCATTCTGTGCCTACCACATCCATTAAAGCCTGGGAGACATAGTCCAGCTGGCTGTATGGTGGAGGGGTGGGGTACCACTCAGTGCAGCCCAGAGGAGGGGGGGGAGCAGAAAGAGACCCCCACTCCTAGTCTCTGGGTCCACTCAGGAGCAGACCCTCTAGGATAGGGGTTCTCAAATGTGGGTCCCTGGGACCACAATACCAGCATGGCAACTTCCTAGAAATGAAAACTCTTGGTCCCATCACAGACCTACTGTGTGAGAAATTCTGGGAGTGGGGCCCAGTAACCCATGTTTTAATCAGCCCTTCAGATGATCCTGATGCACACACAATTTTGGGAACCACAGCTCCAGTACAAAATGTCTTCCCACACTTTCACATTTTCGGAGGAAAGAAATATTCTAAGGACAGAAGAGCAGGGTGCTGATGGATTTGCTCAGGCCTTGGATTTAGTGTCTGTCAGCCTGGGTAGTTGTAAAGATTCTGCTCTTCTCTACACCTTCATGAATGGTTTCCTGAGAATTTGGTGATGTCAAGAGCTGCAGCCCTGGTGCCTTTTGAACTGGAAGCTCTCTTTTAATTCTCACAGCTGCTTTGTGGGATGGGCAATTTTGTCCCCATTTTACAGGTGAAGAAACAAAGTCTCAAAGAGGCTAGCTGCTCTTCCTAAGTCTAAGTGCAACCCCCTCCCTCCTCCAATGCTATGCTGAGCACAGCCCTGCATCCAAAGGCCAGGCACAGCGTGGGAACACCTGGATTTGCATCTCACACTTGCCACTAACCTGAGCCACAGGCAAGGCACTTCCCCTCTCTGAGCCTCCGTTTCCTCACCTGCAAAATAGGGATAAACCTGACCAAACTACCCACCTCATAGAGTTGTTTAAAGATGAAAAGAGAGAAAGGACATTAATACAGTGGTTATCTTGTGCTCACACCCAGTCGTATGTGTGTGAGGTGTGAAGAGGGGAGAGGGTGGTAGGAGTGGGCAGAGGACAGTGGCCCAAGCAGTGCAGAGGGGGCAAAGAGTCACCAAGGGCATATGCCGCTGTGACAGAGTGAGAACATGAGGGCTCCTGAATGGATGTCTTAGTCAGCACTCTTTTTTGGCTGCAAATAACAAAACTCAACAAAACTAGCTACGGGGTGGGGGGGGAGATGATGATGATGACATCTGACATCACTGGAAAAAGCAGAGGTCAATTCAGATACTCAGATGATGTCATCTGGTTTCTAGACAGCTGGATGGATCAACAGATGCTCTGTCTCTCTTTCTTGAAAGGTCTTGTTCTCTCCCACCTTAGAGGGGACACAGACAGCTCCAGGCTCACATCCTCCACATGTGGCAATCCCCCAGGAAAGAACCCCGAGTGGCCCAATTTTGGTCAAATGCCCATCAACGACTATTATGGCCAGGGTGATATCACCCACCAGAGCTGGATTTGAGGCTTGGAGAAAAAGGACACTCTGACACTCATTTGTGAAAAGTTGGCATTTATTGCAGTAGACCTAGAGAACTCGGTTTCCACAGAACAATCGGGAGGACATCAGGCTGGAGGGTGTACACTGAGCAGGTCCGCAGGTGGCCCTTTTATCCCCAGCCTTGACTTACTGAAACTCCAGCACAGTCACCTGACAGTAGTTGCAAAAACTGCCTTTAAGGAAACCACATCACCGGGACCTACCCTCCGGGTTCCAGATATAATTTCCTCCCAGCTACGAGCCCATCCTGCTATGTCACCCCCGCATGCAGAGGCACATCGCACCCAAGTCAGGATGGCGAGTCGCGGGCGCGGCAGGCCTGGAGGCGCCCAGCATCAGGGGCAGGGCTCTCTGCCCACCACGGTGGCCACTGGGAGCACGGCCAGAAGCGGGTGGAAGTGGGGAGGACGCGTCCCTGAGGAACGAGGGACGAGGTTACCAGAGGGAGGAAGAGATAAGGGTCAGAGCTGTGTGGACGCAAACGAGCGCGGGGACTGCCCTGAGCGCGCGCTGAACTCACCGGCCTTTCACACCTGTCACCTGGTCCCGCGCGATTCGCCAGCTTCCCGCCGCCGGTCTCTTTCACCCGCTCCCTGAGCAAGGGTTTCCGTTTCCAAGGCCAGGGCCACGGAATTTTTCGCCAAGGACTCCACAGAGCACCGGAGTTAGCCGCCTGGCCCAAGCCCCGGTCCCGAGGCCGGGAGGTGAGGAAGAGGGAGGGAAGAAACCCACCCCCGACCGGGCAGTGAGGACGCAGGCCCCTCCCCGCAGGCCCCCTCGGCGCCCGCAGGACCCTCCCCCGCCTCCGCAGGCCCCCTCCCCTCCCCGCAGGACCCCTCCCCTCCCCGCAGGACCGCTCCCCGCCCGCAGGACCCCCCCCCGCCCCGCAGGCCTCCTCCCCTCCCGCAGGCCTCCTCGGCGTCCGCAGGCCCCCTCCCCGCAGCCGCGGCGCTAGCGCGAGGGCGAGAGCACCGCTCTGCGAGGTCAGACTGAGCCTGCGTCCCGAGGACAGCGTGGGACCAGGCTACAGGGAACCCGACCGTTCTCCCTCTCGGCTTTCTCCTCTTCCAAAACCCCCTCCCCAGGCGCCAGAAACTGGCTTCACTTGTGCACGGAATTCCTCACCTCGCGTCTCCCCTCCCACCCTCCTCCTGAGGCCCCCAAACCAGCCGGTTTGCCTGCACCCCACCCCCAGCCTGCTGACCCAGCCAGGCTTCGCCACCAGGCAACAGAAACACCAAATGTGACACTGCTGTGGGGAAGTAGCTCCTGCGGCTGACCACTACTCCATGCTACCTTATTAGTCCTAGCCCTATAAGGTAGGTCGATAATTACCCCTACTTTAGAGAGGAGGCCATTGGGAGAGAAAATAAGATCACAACCAAGAAATAGGAGAGCCAGGATTCAAATGCAAGTTTGTCCTGGGGACCCAGAGCCAGGCTCCCTCACTGCTCTCAGGCACCCCTTCCTCCCTCATTTCACACCTGGAAAGCCTCCTGGACACAGACCACGCCCCCAGGCCTGTTCACTCCTTTTCCAGAATCCATTATTCATTTATTCATTCCACAAACTCCTATGTAACAGGATGCTAAAACATCACTTGTCCCACTATCTCCTATTTTACTGTGGCCCCTAAGCTAAGGACAAAGGGTAAGTCTCTACGCATTCCAGAGTTTTTTAATCAGCTATAAAAAATTTTCTAGAAAGAAGATGAACCAAAAACACAGTCCAGTGACTTTATCCATCCCACACTTCAAAGAAAGGAGAGGCTGTGGGATAGCTAGAGAGAGAGCACTGAGCTGGGAGGGTGCTGGCAGTGGTGCCATTTGTTCCCCAGCCCCACCCCCTCCCTGCCATGGAGGAGGGCTAAGTGCTCCCCTACACCTTCAAACCAAGTGAGGGGAGCCTTAAGAGAACCACTCAGAGAGGTTGGCCTGTGTGCTGTGGAATTGGGGGCATGAAGGAAATGGCTCCTGACTGACACCTAAAAATGTTAAAGCCAAGAGGCAGGCTGTCCCAACAGCAGATGAGGAGAGATGCTGTGAAAGGGTGAAGCTGCACTTCCACTGATGGGGGGCGGGGGGGGGAGGCAATTGCCTGGGTCCTGTGGACCAGATGTGGATCCCCAGAAAAGGGGGACTGTCTGCAAGACTGGGTGACTGCAATAAAGAATCCACATGGGGGAGCGGATGTGGCTCAGGTGGTTGAGCACCGCTTCCCCCATGGGAGGTCTCGGGTTCCGTCCCCAGGACCTCCTAGAGACAGGAAAATGGACAAGAAGCAAGCAGACAAAGGGACCAACTCAGGGGAGCCAATGTGCCCCAGTGGTTGAGCGCTGGCTTCCCACATACGAGTTCCCGGTTCAATCCCTGGCCCCAGTACCTCAACAACAACAACAAAAAGAATCCATGTGGAGACTTCTGCTGGAAGCAGGGTCTGACAGGGGTCGTAAGTGATCAACTGAAGGAGGCATCACTGCATCAGGAAACTGCCTCATAGATCATGGGTGGGGGGAGCTCTGATGAACCTGCAAAAGTTACCCCCTACCCCAAGAGAGTCAGCATTTGAACATCCACCATCCACCAATGAGGACTCCAAGGCCAGACTATAAACACGTGGGTCAACTGAGACCTTTGGGACAGATCGAGTTATGTACCCCAACAAAGACATGTTCTTAATTATAATCCACATTCCATGGGTATGAGTCTACTTATAAGTAACACCCTTTGAAGATGTATTCTCAATTAAGACGTGGACTTAGTTTGTGAATGGGATCTTCTAAGGTCCTATTTAGGTATGGCCAAACTAAATCGGGGTGGGGAGGCCTTAATCCATATTACTGGAGCTGTATAACAAACCAGAAGTCAGAAAGCCATACAGTGGCTCGAGGACGTAGCCGTGTGATGGGGGACAGCGATGCAAGTCAGGGAATCCCAAGGATCACAGTAAGCCAGCACCAGAATGCTACAGGCTGCAGGGAGAAAGCACGCCTTGATTTTGGACCTCTAGCCCTCAAAATCTTGAGACAGTAAAATCGTGTTGTTAAACCAGTCAGTGTGTGGTATTTCTTATAAGAGCTCTGGCGAACTAAGACACTCCTTTAGAAGAGCCAGAGGAGACAAGGTGATGGGGAAGGAGTGAAGAGTCAAGGTGAGAAACAGTGAAGGGGCTGCCCATACACACCTTCCCCCCTGCCTGGGGTAGGCCTGGCTGGGGCAAGGGAGAAGCTTTGAATGGGGTGAGAGATTGAGTCTTGGACTAGATTTTTCAGTACTTGAAAAATAAGACTGTTTAATACCTGGTGGCTGTCCAAATAATGCCCCCAGAAGATGTCCATACTCTAATCCCTGGAACCTGTGATTGTTTCCTCACATGGTGTTTTTTGTTTTGTTTTGTTTTGTTTTTAAAGATTTTATTTATTTATTCATTTATCCCCCCTTGCTGCTTGTGCTCGCTGGGTCAGCTAACCACGCCGTGCGGGCGGGCTTGCCTTCACCAGGAGGCCCCGGGAACCGAACCCGGGGCCTCCCATATGGTAAACAGGAGCCCTACTGATTGAGCCACAGCCGCTTCCCTTCACATGGTGTTTTAATTTCTTAGGCTGCTCAAGCAAATACTGTGCAATGGGTTGGCTTAAGCAATGGGAATTTCTTAGCTTACGGTTTTGAGGCTAAAAGAAAAAATCCAGAGCAAGGCACCATAACCATCAAGGCACTGCCTTCTCCCCAAAGGCTGCAGCATTCTGGAGCTGGCTGCCGGTGATCCTTGGCCCTTGGCTCCTCTGTCACGTGACAATGCACATGGCAGTGTCTCCTGGGCTCCTCCAGGTTTCACTGATTTCAGCTTCCTGCTTCCTGTGGCTTTTTCTCCCACTCTCTGAATTTCACTCCACTTATAAAGGACTCCAGTAACAGCATTAAGACGCATCCTGATTGAGGTGAGCCGCCCCTTAGCTGAAGGAACCCCACCAAAAGGTCCTGCTTACAATGGGTTCACACCCACACGAATGGTTGGATTAAATTTAAGAACATGCTTTTCTGGGGTACATACAGCTTCAAATGGCCACACATGACAAAAAGGACTTTGCAGATGTGATTAAGTTAAGGATTTGAGATGGGGAGAGTAGCCTGGATTATCTGGGTAGACCAAGTGTCATCACGAGGATCCTTATAAGAGGGTGGCAGGAAGGGCAGAGTCAGAGGTGAGAAGCAGAGGTCAGGGTGCTTCCAGCCATTAGCCAAAGAATGTGGGCGGCCTCTAGAAGCTGGAAAAGGCAAGGAGCAGATGCTCGCCCAGAGCCTCCAGAAGAAATGCAGACCCACAGACCCATTTCAGACTTCTAACTTTCGAACTGCAAGATAATAAATCGATGTTGTTTCAAGCTACTGCGTTTGTGGTCATTTGTTACCACAGCATTAAAAAAAAAAAAAAACCTTAATACAATCCCTAAGAGTGACTGGAAAGGCTATGGGACCTGCCAAGATTTCATCTAGGGATGGAGAAAAATGATGACAGAAAGTGGGTTTACTGGGGAGTATTTGGAAAGAATAGTCTTATTTCTACTCACACTCCTTCACATCCAGTGCATTTAATAAACTGGTTATAATTCAGAAGCACCTGCTACGTGCCAGGCAGGGAGCTACGCCCTCACGGAACTTCCCTTATAGTGGAATTCCAGCTCTCATGCCTGCCCAGAGCCGTGCTCCCCACTGGCACCTCGGCAGCAGGACTGAGCCCTCACTGAACTCCTGGGATGGCACCTCACCCTCTGCTTCCCAGGCTTGGCCCGTGCAGTCTCAGGGATCTACCTGTTGTGCCCGAGCGCAAATATTCAATTTGGTCATCCCTCTGCCTCAGAGCCATACTCATTCTCCAGGATTTGTGTGAGTCAGATTCCCTCCCCAGCCCTTTATCCCACAACCACCCACAATGTGGACATTCATTCATCCATTATCAAGGGTTGACTTAGCACCTACGATGGGGCAGGTCCTGAGCTAATTAAAGATGAGGATAAAGTGGTCACTTGCTCTGAGTAGTTCACAGTCTGGGTACCAGGAGAAGGGTGGAAAAAAGGTGCAGTGGGGTGAGTACAGGCCTATGAACAGGTTGTTACACTACAGTGTCATAAGGAATATTCCCGAGGAGTGTATCAGGTACCATGGCAGGTAGGAGCAGAGGGCACATACCTGCACCTAGAGTCTGAGAAAGACAGGAAGCAAGATTTGATCTGCATATAGAAGCCTGGACAGAAGACGAGATAGAAGAAACTACACGAACGAAACATGTTAATGTGAAACGGCTTGGCAAGATCAAGAGACCAGGGCAAGCGTGTGGCATGTGGACAGCACTACTTCTTTCTGCCAGCAGAGGGAGCCCTTTGCAAACTGTGCGGGTAGGAGGAATGAGCAGGATTCTGCAGGATTAGTGGGTGTTTTATCTCCAGGTGGATGCCACCATCAGGTTTGGTTTTTTTGTTGTTGTTGCTGTTTTTGTTTTTGTTTTTGTTTTCCCATACCTCTTAGCAAACAGGTTTTTCTAAATGAGGAACATGCATTCTTCAGTTAATACAACTTCACCGTCCTCCTTGTAAAATATTAACACTGACCTTCTTAACTAGGTTTTATTCCACTTGTTTCCAGTTTAATCTTTCAAAGGATCCCACATGACCTGTGATTCCTTTGACTAAGCTATCAGGCCAAATAGCACCTTGCACCTACAACTTCTCATAAGCCCAAGTTTCTCTCCAGATAAATGGGGCAACGGCTTCATTTGTCTCCATATGTCCAGGAATAGCCTGCCCAGGACACAGATCTAGTCCAAGGAAAGAGGCCAAGTTGCTGAGAATGAAACAGAAAAAGAGATTGAGACCAAACTGTGAAGGGTCTTATGTGCAAACCTAAGAGTTAGGGCTTGTTCTACGGACCTCGTAGAAAGCCAATTCAGGGTTTTAAGCTTTACTTGCCAGTGTGGAAGACAAACTGGGGCCAAGAAGTCTAATTCAGCTTTTTCCTAACACTGTGGGGCTGCCCACATTAGGGCAACGTGCCTTGATCCGAAAGAGGAGCAGAGGAGTCTGGCTTCAGCTCCAGCCAACAAGTCTCTACCAGGGCTGTCAGGTTGTCCCAGGCAATCCAGTGCCCCCAGCAGGACCACAAGGAGTGGGGCGGAATGGCCAGTAGGGGGCGCCAAAGGACCAGTGATTGGAGGGCTCAAGGCTGGTCAGCACCTCTCCCCTACTTTGGGGGAAGGGAAGACTTTCTAGGCTGCAGCCCTGGCACCCACCCACCCCAATCCTGTGGACTTCATCGTTCCCGTCCCTCAAATGGGAGAGCAGAAAAGAAAGGGGGGACATTTTTCCCAATTTTAAGAAAATTGGATTTTTCTTTTCTTTTCTTTTTTTAAATAAAGATGCTCTTCCCAGATTCTTGGAGAAGCTTTTACTTAAGAAATTCAATAATTTTTTTTTTTTTTTTTTTTTTTTTTACTGGGAGGTACCGGGGATCGAACCCCGGTCTCTCCATATGGTAGACGGACGCCGAACCTCTTGAGCCACATCCGTTTCCCTCAATAATTTATTGATCGAGTTTTGGATGATACATTTTTCATAAACTACCACCATGGCTAGTAAGCTACAAACAAAGGACACTTGCCAAAACAGAACATGATAGGACAGCTGAGCTCAAATCATTGATCTGGTAATAATTCACACTCCTGAGAATTATTCGTAAGCTAAAAGTCATATTTTTAAAAATATATTTACAAATAATGTGTAAGTGAGGGGAGGAAAGGACACCCAAAACAATCTAAATGTCCAGTGCTAAGGAATAGGAGCAGTCGCTGGACGTCAGCAGGAAGGTGCTGTGTGTTGTTAAAACGGCAATCGTGTATTTGTAGGAAGATTAGGTAAGAAAACGGAATTGCCTGTCTTTGGTGCATTAAAAGGAGTTTTTGACCCCTTTTGGGGGGCAATTTCCCCAGGGCAGACCTTAAACATCTTCCCTCACCAGAGAGATGATGGGTAAGTACATGAGAGTTATGTGATTGTTTCCTTGCTTATTATAAAGAGTAATAGCTATTACAATGCCTGTTTTCTATATTTCAGTATTCTGGTATATTCTGTAATTTTTAGGTACCAGAATATTAGTATTTTTGTTGGTGTAGTAATATCATATTTATTTAATCTGAAACCTTAACCATTTATATATTGAGATGTACCCAAGAACTGCAGCTTACATTAAAGTTCAAATCAGGAGAGCAGATATAGCTCAGTGGTTGAGCGCCTGCTTCCCACATACAAGGTCCCAGGTTCAATCACTGGTACCTCCTGAAAAATAAAAGTTCAAATCAAGCAAAGGTTTACTCTATTAGAAATCATTCTTCTACACCTCCATAATCCACAAAGGAGGAAAGAAAATGCCAACCAACATAGCAAAGCCACTAGCAAGCAGAATTAGAATATTTCAGTACTGAAATGTGCACCAATTCCTCTGCATTGTAATCTCTATTCATAGGTAAAGAAACTGAAGAAGACCAAGAAAAACTGGACATATGTCTTTAAAACAAAAGCTATGGCTCACTATTTCACAAAAAGTCTGCAGTCTCTGAAACAAATATACATATTCAAAAGCATCTCATACTTAATCAAATAAGAAATAGGGTTATTTGAAGATGGAGTCAACTGATTCCGCACTCTGCCCCCACTTAAGTGTAAAAGCAAAATATTTTTCATATATGGAAAAATGTCCAGAAAAATGCACTCACAGGTCAAGACTAGCACCTTTGCTACACATTGCTTTTTATGGTAGTACTTTTTCGAATTAATATCATTTCATCTTCATTTCTTCAAAGTTAATTAAATTTTCTTTATTTTTATGTAGTGGTTAGTTTACTTTTTGAGTAGTATATTGATTTTATCTATTAACTGAGATCAGAATAGTAATGTATGTTTAATGTTTATACTTGAAATTTTTGTGTTTTACTTGACGTTTTTGTAGTGTGTTTGTAAATCTTTTATTCAAAATATATTAAATATATAGTTTTGGTGGTTTTAATGTTATAAATTCTGAAAACTTTTAAAAAGAATACAGGTTTTCACCCCATATTTTAATAATGTGTGAAACAAATACCAAAATACGGGTAACAACATTTTGCTCCTATCACTAAAGATATGAGAAACAAACTGGAAATATCTATGTTAGTAAGACAGAGTTTTGCATTTTTATTGTTCATGTCATAATGTCTTTATAAAAAAAAAATTTTTTTTTTCAGAACCATTTATCTCTTTCTGCTTCTCTGAAAATCTGCCTGTTTTCATATGGCTTCAGAACTGCTGGGTTTATTGCACCTTGCTCTCGTCCCTCAGGGAAGGTGGGTTTTGATTGTCCACCACAGTGGGCAGATCTGCTCCCACCCAACCACCAACCTTCACCCCACAGAGCACAGGCCTCCCTGCCAGGCAGCTGCCTCCCCCAGGCACCCCCGCCCAGGCCTGCAGAGGCCCCCCAGCCTCCCCAACCCACACCGCGCCCCACCCCCCAAAGTTCAAGATGAATAGGATGGTTTCCATCTGCAGTGCATTCAGCTCTCTGGCTGTGCTTGGCTCTTTTTGTTCTTTGCGTTCTTGTTGTTTTAATCCAAATAATACCAACACGTGGTGACAAACTGAATCCTGCATTCTTTTGTGCCATCCCTCCCTACTCACATTCCCAGCCGCAACTGCTTTTAACTGTTTCAGGCTTGAGTCCTTCTGATGGCTACTTTCACAACTGTAAACATTATGTTCATTTTTCTAGTACTTGATCTATCAACTTTTTGGTGTTAACAAATAAAATATACATTTAGTTATGGGGAAAAAAGTCAACTATTACCTTATAATGAACAACTTTCCTCTGCCCAGCCCTCCAGGCCCACTTCCCAGAGTCATCCACTTTAAACGCTTTCACCTGCAGCTCCTAGTCTCAGCCCTAATCACCTCAGCCTTGTCCTCACCAGAGCCCGGGATGGCCCCTCCCCAGGCCACCAGAGTGGCTTTCTCCGCCTTGGGGAGTTGATCATTGCTTGGCTCCCAGCTGCCCACACCTTTAAGCTTTAAGGGATCCAGTGAAGGAAACATGTCTCTATTCTCTTTCTAGTTATTCAATAAAATTTTAGTACTATAACTAAGTATTTACTATGTCATTAATTTATAAATTACTTCCTGTTAATAGTAAATGTTATGTGGTAACTATGTTAATACTTATTTCCTATGTTATTATTTACAATTGTAATGATAATTATTATCCTTTACTATGAAACTGTGCTGAGTATTATAAATACGTTACTTCATTTAATTCTCACGACCTCCCTAATAGGAAGGTCTTTTTATTTCCAGTTTTACAGAAGATGAAATTGAGGCTCAGAGTGGTTAAGTAACTTGCCCATGGGCACACAGCTGGCAAAGGCACAGTGAGGATTTGAACCTTATTCCAAAATCCAGGCACTGAACATCGCACTCTACTGTACCCCTACGAGCCTGGTGTGGATGGCTGTGCTGGAGGAACAGGCACATACCTGGGGACAGACAGACAAGCACGGAGCAGATGACTGTGCTGCAGCGCCAAGTGTTGCTGCAGAAGCTTGGCGTGGGGATCCCACGCAGTGAGCTGCGTTCTAGAGCCCAGTCCCGTAGACTGCGCAGCTGGTTACCCATCATGACAAAGAATGAGATCCCCTCTCCTTTCATTTCAGGAAAAGATACAGAGATTGGAAAGAATCTGTTTGGAGCTTTGGCCAAATTCCTCCATAGTTCAGAAAGAACTTACACAGCTAGTGAGGTGACTCTTGTAAAGTAAACAAGACAGAGCTGTGCCACTAATGCCAGGGTTGCTCCGTCACAAAGAAGAGTGTCAGTGATGCTAAAAGCCATCTAATTTGATCTACTTTTCAATTCACTGAGCTTCCAGGACCTGTGGAGGCAGGTTCTCAATGGAGAGTCTATGTTCCAGTGTACCTGTCTGTGGACTGTGTAAATCTTTTTAAAAAATGACTTACCATAGACACTTGTTTTTGTTTTGTTTGTTTTTTTTTTTACCGGGAGGTACCGGGGATCGAACCCCGGTCTCTCCATATGGTAGACGGACGCCGAACCTCTTGAGCCACGTCCGTTTCCAATAGACACTTGTAAGAGAACAATTCTACAGATATAATGAGTGATCCATGAGTAAATATGGGTTGTGAATATCAAGAACTGAACCCTTATATGGAGCCCCTACTGGATTCCCAGGATGCCCACTGGACAGCACTGATGATGTCCATATGATACAACCTAGAAGAGGTACAAGAATCAGTGACTCGTGAAAAGCATGATGAAGTCATGGCAACCTATCTGTTGCTGGGTTACAACAGACAGGAGCAGGACGTCTCTGCCATCACCCTGCAGACCCAGCCCTCACATGATCAGAAACAAGCTGTACTCCTTCCCCACACCACCTGGAAGAGCACAGCATGCCTGCCAAGCCCATGCTGCAAAGATACCATGAACCTGCAATTCTCCCCTCTGATTCCTTATCCAAAAACATTAAGGAATACAGGGAGTTCAAGTGCCCTGAGAAGTACCAGAGTTCAGGAAGGAAGGCCTGGAGCATGGCCACTATTGCTGCCTGCCCCCGGCCAGGCCAGAAGGGGAGAAACCCACCCCTGTCCCCTCCAGGCACAGCCTCTCCACCTGCACTAGTCAACTCTGCAGTATTCCTCTTCTGGACTTAAAGACAGAAACCTGCTGGTGGATGCTGATGGGAATTTCAACCTTACCAATTTTGGCTTGGAGCAAATCAGATTTGGGAGCATTGAAGCTCAATAGACTCATCCAGGATACCTGGTGGGGAGATGATGCTGGACCACGGCCATCCCAGGGAATGGAGAGAGTCTGCAGCTGCAGGCAGGATAACCCCATCCATCTTATCCATGGGACATAAGCCCCCTCTCACTTGGAGGTGGAGTGGACATCACCATCCCAGACTCCTCAGGATTGGGGGAAGAACTATGGACTAGAGTGGACTTACTGGTATTCTGTTGTAGACATATTGTGATTCACGCCATGGAAGTAATTACAACATTCATGTGGAGCCAGTGGCCACCAGATGCTTTGGGGGCAGGGAGAGGGAAAAGCAGTTGTAATACAGGGGCTTTTTGGGACTTGGGAATTATCCTGAGTGGCATTGCAATGACAGATATAGGCCATTTTACATCAGCATATAACATGCAGAACTGTGTGGGAGAGAGTGTGGTCTACAATGTGAACTATGGCCCATGCTTAGTGGCAAAGCCCCAGGATGTGTCTATCCATTGCAGGCGATGTGCCACACTAATGAAGGATGTTTATGTGGGAGGTTGTGGGAGGTGTGGGAGGTGGGGAACATGGGAATCCCTATAATTTTTATGTAACATTTATGTAATCTAAGTATCTTTTTAAAAATAAAAGAAATTATTATTTAAAAAGGTTAGATGTGCCAAAATAGGGAATTGTAAGCTGGGGAATTAAAAATCAAAGTTTGTCCTGTAACTCCCCAATTTAAACCTTTTAACAGCCTTAAAATAAGAGTAATTAATCCAATTACATGCACAGCCGGGGAAAGAGAGAAATTGAGAGGTGAGGAATTTCCTTGTTTGTTATTATTATTATTATTGAAATAATGGAAGTGCTCTAATAATTACTGAAGCGATGAATGCACAACTATGTGATTACATCAAATACCATTGATTGTACACTTTGGATGAATGTATGCTTTATTAATATGTATCAATAAAATTGATTAGCTAAAAAATAACAACAACAAAAAAGTCATGTAATTTGATGTCTTTGAATAATAAAGACTACGCTTTCCACCCTAGGTAAATACCCAAGAGAACAAAAAACAAATGTCCACACTAAAACCTGTATAGGAATACTCATAGCAGCACTAGTCACAATAGCCCAAAAGTGGAAACAACCCAAATGCCCCTCAACAGATGAATGGATAAACAAAATGTGGTGTATATACACGATGGAATATTACGCAGCTGTAAGAAGAAATGAAGTCGTGAAGCCTATGGCAACATGGATGAACCTGGAGGACATTATGTTGAGTGAAGCAAGCCAGACACAAAAGGACAAGTACTGTATGAATGTGTTACTATGAATCAAATATATTGTGTAACATATTGCATGATTTTAATAAATTTATATGTATCCAGTAAAAAAAAAAAAAGAAAAGAAAGAAATACCACCAATAAGTTAAAAAAAAAAAAAAAAAAAAAGTGGTGTATGCATACAATGGAATATTACTCACCCATACAGAAGGATGAAGTACTGATACTAGCGGCAACACGGAGGAACTTTGAAAACGTGATGCTGTGTGAAAGCAGGCAGTCACCAGTGGCCACACATTGCATGCTTCCGTGTATATGGAATGTCCAGCCTAGGCAAATCCATGGTCATGGAAAGTAGATTAGTGGTTGCCAGGGGCAGGGGGGAGGGGAGAATGGTAGTGACTGCTAATAGGTAGGGGTTTCTTTTGGGGATGATGAAAATGTTCTGGAATTGGAGAGTGGTATAGTTGCCCAAGTCTGTGAACGTATTAAAACCACTGAACTATACACCGTAAAATGGTGAATTTTATGATAGGTGAATTATACCTCAATAATACCGTTATTTTTTTTTAAAAGAAAGGCTAGATAATTTTTTTTGAAAAGGAAACATTGCCTGTGATAAGATGTGCTTGCCTCTAGACAGCAGACACCCATTTTGCCTAGGGCCTATGAAAATGTTTTAATTTCAATTTCCTTTAAAATCAGAAGAAAAAGTGAACATAATAATAATGCTGATTAAATGATAATTTCTCCATCATGGCTTATGTTTGTCTTTATAGTAATACAGTGATAAAATATTTTTTTCTATATTTATTTTATGGAGGAAAGAGCCCCAAAAGGCAAAAGTGCCATGAAAGTCATTAGCAGCCCTGCTTCTAGATAATTCATGAGGAAATCAGTTGCAGCCTTCCCACGCTGAAGAGAGAGAAATGGAATTGGAATCATCTTTCTCCAACCTCACCTCGCCGGGAGCTTCCCAGCTGGCAGAGCCTGGCCTCTGGAAGCCGAAGCCCTGTTAGCATTCTAAAGGGGTTTGTTTTAGATAAGGAGAGGGGTGCAGTCTCTCAAGGGAGAAGGGTGGCGGCTGTGAACTTGGGGGCCTTGCAGGACTCTTGGGGAGGGTGTCCATTGAAGGGCAGCACCCCTGTGGCACCCTCCTCGCCTGGACACCTTTCGATTGAGCCTGGAGGCAGAAAGAATTGCTGTCACTCTCGGCTTCTCGCAGAAGAGGGCATAATGGGGCGCCTCGGGACCCAACCCACCTTTCTAACTTTCTCCAAAGAGAGGGCTGGGTTGTGTCCCCTGGTTCTGGGAGGACACAGGTGAAGGAGCTGGGCACTCAGAGGACATGGAGCATGTGGCTCACTAAGGTTTCTCTTTCTCTGCTGCCTGCTCCCCTGCCACCCCCTTCCTCTGATGAAGCAAGAAGAACCCTAGCAGGCAGCCTCACCCCTGACTCCAGTAGGCGCTGCCATGGGCGAGGGTAGGGGCGAGGGCACTTCCCCTCACCCAACTCCCCCGTCAGGCTTCAGGGGGTCTGTCCAGGACCACAGGCCTTCTGGCCACCGAGGTGCCAAACCCAGGGCATCCTAGACGCTTCCCCTTCCCCGGCCCCTTCTGCCATGTCCAACCAGCCCTGCATGTTCATCTTCAGACACACCTCTGCCACCTTCCCAGCACCTCACTCCACAGGTGAGGTCCTCGTGCTCCCACCTGCACGGGGCACCAGCTGCTGCACTCCTGGTCCACATTCCTCAGGCTCCAGGTCTCTTCGAATTCCCGGGGGGCCTAAAGTCACCCCTCTGTTCAAAACCTCAACACCCCCCCACACATCCCACAGCTTAGGGAAGAGCCTTCAAGCACTCCTTTAGCCTGAGACCCCTTGCTTAAATTAGACCTTATGAGGAAGCTTGATATATGAAAAAGGTACAGCTCTGGCTGAAAGGAGGTGAGGGGCCAGGAGCCCCACCCATCTGAGCCCCCCACCCTTCCCCACGGGGTAGCGCCTAAGCCACCTCTGATGATTTGTGAAAGCTATTTTGGTTAAAATCCAATGGATCCTATCAGTCTGACAAAATCTTTGTTAAAAGCTACTGCCAGGCAAGGCTGCTCTCATTTACTACTAATGGGAAGAACAAATTGTTATTGTTGAGTGGAAAGTAGTACATCAATCGCTATTTAAATTAAATATTCATGTACCTTGCCACCCAGGAGTGCCTCTCCTGGGAATCTGTACTATAGAAACAAAAGCATCAGTCCTTAAGGACGGGTTAACAAAGATGTTTATTCAGCAATATTATTATTGTTTGCAGTGAAAAAAATTGGAAACAGAGTGGGAAATGCCCATCAATAAATGGGAAATGGCCAGATAAATTGTGGTGTTTCCATACCATGGATAAATATACAGCCATTAAAAAGGATATGGGGGGAGAGCTGATGTGGCCCAGTGGTTGAGCGCCAGCTTCCCACATTCAACGTCCAGGGTTCAATCCCTGGCCCCGGTACCTCAAAAAAAAAAAAGGATTTAGGGGAAGCGGATGTGGCTCAAGCGATTGAGCTCCTGCCTACCACATGGGAGGCCGCGGGTTCATTCCGGGGGAGTGGGGAGAAATAAATAAAATAAAATAAATTAATTAAAATAAATAAAATAACATTTTTTTTTTAAGTATTTAGATCTCTACCAGTTGTCTTCAAAGGATTTTCAAGGGATATTGTTAAAGCTCTGATCCTAAAGGATAATAAAACTTCCCCTATCTCCATGAGAGGGCCAAATGTCCACTAGCACAAGGTCCCTGGGTTAAGCTCCAAAATGCAGGGGTGACTGGAGAGCTGTCTCCCTAGGTATTTACAGGTCAAAAGGGATGGAGCCCAGGAACTCCGACATGCCTCTGGTTAAAGTAAAAGCCAGGGAAGTGGCTGTGGCTCAATCAGTAGGGCTCCCGTTTACCATATGGGAGGCCCCGGGTTCGGTTCCCGGGGCCTCCTGGTGAAGGCAAGCCCGCCTGCACGGCGTGGTTAGCTGACCCAGCGAGCACAAACAGCAAGGGGGGGATAAATGAATAAATAAAATAAAATCTTTAAAAAAAAAAAAAGTAAAAGCCAAAGAGACCCAGAGCTGTCTGGCTCCCGGAGAGATTTTATTTACATTCCAAAGGGTGGATGTTAGTATTCAGGCCCTTCACATTCCCAAGAAGACCCTTTCAGAAGGGAAGGGAAACAACCACCTAAATTCCCCTTTATAAGCAGAGAAAAATCCTTTTTCCCCATCTCTCGCCTATGGAGTATGGGGTCCTCGAGTAGGAAATTTGACCTGGCTCTAATCGAGTTGCCCCTGGCAATTAATTAATTGCAAGGTGATTAATAAGACATTTTTTTTTTTTTTTTTTTTTTCCGGGAGGCCCACGGGGATCGAACCCAGGTCCCTCCATATGGGAGATGGACGCCCAACCAGTTGAGCCACATCCGACCCCCTAATAAGACATTTGTCTCTGATCCAGAACACTTTGCATGTCCATTCATGATAAAATTAATAACGGTAAATATTGAAATCCCAATACTGAGAGAGAAGAGATGTGTGGGATAGGAAAGGTAAAGAAAAAGAGAGAAAGAGAGAAAAGAAAGTTTAAAAAAAAAATTCTTCCTTTAAAAAGCAGCATCAATAAGCCAGCATCTACTATATGATCCCATTTTTTGTAAATATCTTTATATTTAAAGAGATGCATGGGGAAGCAGCTGTGGCTCAATCAGTAGGGCTCCCGTTTACCATATGGGAGGCCCCGGGTTCGGTTCCCGGGGCCTCCTGGTGAAGGCAAGCCCGCCCGCACGGCGTGGTTAGCTGACCCAGCGAGCACAAGCAGCAAGGGGGGGATAAATGAATAAATAAATAAATAAAATCTTAAAAAAATAAATAAATAAAATAAAGAGATGCATGAAAGGATATAATCAAATCATTAAAGTGATAATTTCATGGAGATGGGATTTCAGGTGACTTTTTTCCCCTTTACATTTTTTAATATTTTTCAAAAATTTTTAGAGTGCCCATGTTTATCAGTATAATCAGAAGAAAAAAGTATTTTCATTGTGAAAAATGAATTTATGAAAGAAGCATTTGGCTGGGGCCACGCTGGGCTGTGAACAGGCCAGCTTGCACAGCACCTTGTACCCAGCCCTGCCTCTCTGGAAAGGTGTGATCCTGGCCAAATTAAGCCACCAAATTATTTCCCTCCTCTTTGGAATTCTAGCACTTCCACTGCAGAAGGAGAGGGGTGGGAACTATTATTATTAAAAAAAAAAAAAAAAAAAGGCATCAAAATCCTTATGTTGGTTTTTAAATGAATTTAATGATTTTTTTAGGGAGAAACTTTACATATAATAGATAAAAGTGGGAGTGTCCCAGACAGAACCAGGAAGAGGGCCCAGTGCCCTGGCCACCCGGAGCCCCCTTACTCCCTTCCCCTATATGTTGCTTTTGTGTAAATGAGAAAAAGGTGTCTCATCCTCCAGACAGATGCAGCCCTGCACCATGGTGGCAACTTGGCAAACACTACCAGGGCTGGACTTAGGCCCCCATCCCCACCCACCCCTGGCAGGGCCTGACAGGGCCTTTTCATGCAGGACAAAAATTGTATGCCTGTTCTCAGCAGTGCTGCCTAGAGTACCTCCAGGGAATACAGCTGTGACTCACTGGACTAGACCATCTCTAAAAACCCACCCAGCACAGGTGTCCTGTAGTTCTTCAGACGTACAAGTCTCACTCCTGGGAGTTTGTGTGTAATTCAAGACACTTGGATGGGAAGCGGCTGTGGCTCAATCAGTGGGGCTCCCGTTTACCATATGGGAGGCCCCAGGTTCGGTTCCCGAGGCCTCCTGGTGAAGGCAAGCCCGCCCGCACGGCGTGGTTAGCTGACCCAGCGAGCACAAGCAGCAAGGGGGGGATAAATAAATGAATAAATAAATAAAATCTTTAAAAAAAAAAAAAAGACACTTGGCCAGAGAGGTGTGATATTTGGTGACTTTCACCAAGGGCAGGGAAAACCTGGGACCTGGCTTAATCCCCAGGGAAGAGCCTGGAAACCCACAGCAGAGTGAGTGGGAAGGCAGGGAACCCTGATCTGTCACAGAGATGCCAGGACCTGATGCTACCTAAAGTTACCGTAGATTTATTGAATGAGACCTGACAGGTAAATCACCTGCCAGAGGGAACTGAGAACATGCCCTGAACCAAAATCACTGAAGAAAGAATTTGGGCATTGCCTTCTGGCTTACAGTGCCCATGCCCTGGCCCCAGAGTTGAGACCTGGCCTGCAGGGCTGATTTAATGCAAACACTTGTTTATTCATCTAGTTTGATCCATCCTAAACCCAACAGACTGTTGTTGTAGGCCAGTGGTTGTCAAGTTCTGGGATCAGCTATCTCAGAAGAGCCTGAGGATCCTAATAAAATACTAGTTCCTGGCCCCAGCCCAGATGGACTGCCCTATCAAAATTTTGCATGCTGCTTCGGCATCCATCTCACTTTGGCTGAGCCACGTGCCTGAACAGTGGCCTAGTTAATAAACAGCTTTCCAGCCCTGGGACATAAACTTTCCCAGAGCTCAAACCCATATTTGTGGCCACCACATACTCCACCACAAGCCTCACCCAAAATAACAAGCTAACCATCCCCACTGCTCCCAGGCCCCCAGTCCCTTTACTGCCTAGCATGTGTTTGCTTTAAACGAGCCAACCCTTGACTCCTGCTGGAAATCTACTAACCTCCACCCTTGGACCTCAATAAAGGCACAAGCTCCTGGGTCCTTCTTGTGCTGCTCGTGTGCTGTCCACCTGCTAATTGAGCCACGAGACCCAATCACCCTTCCCATAGACCCTTTGGGGCACCCCTCTCTCTCTGGGCCCTGTGAGCAATGCACTGTACTTTTCTCATGTGTTATTGTCTCTGTCTCCCATTATGTTGTACCTGACCTCCACCCAGACCCAAATTCAAAATCTAACTTAACTGATTCAAAACATCTGCTAAATCAGATTCTCGGGGAAGGGAGAGAGGGACTAGGAACCTACCTTCCAATGACTTCAGTAATACTGAGTGAAAGTGGGTTCTTTTCTCCTGATGCAACTTTAAAGCCAATTCCAGAGACACATGGGTTTCAAAGAGAGAAAGAGTTTATTTGGTTGCACAAGCAAAGGAGCACAGTGGCCTCATGGTTCAAAACAGCCTCTCTGATCTGCAGAAATTCTAATATTTTGTAACATCAGGGTCCTCATGAATAATTGGTGGGAAGCTGGACACAGGTTCCTTCGTTAATAAACATTAAGGGGGGGGCGGATGTGGCTCAAATGGTTGGGCATCCGTCTGCCATATGGAGGGACCTGGGTTCGATCCCCGGGACCTCCCAGTAAATTAAAAAATATATATAAATATAGAAGGCGCATGGGCTCCAGGCTGTGTGCCGGTGAGCCGCCAGGCCCCGGGAGCCATGTAGCAAGATGATGATGTAACAGGAGAGAGACGCAGGGGAGAGACAAGACAAGATGCTCTGAAAGCTCCGAAAACCATGAACGGAGGTGGTGCAGATGGCAGAACACCTCTCTCCTACATCGGAGGTCTCCAGGATCGAATCCTGGTGAAGACTGGAGGAGGAGGATGGGAAGAGATGGCAGGAAACAGACAGAGAATTGCCCAGCAAATGGACACAAAACAGCAAATGGGGAAGGGGGGGTTTAAAATGGATAAAGTAAATAAATACATCTTTAAAAAAATAAACAAAACATTAAGGGGTTGAAAAAGCTGGAGGTGGACCCCAAACCAGGCAGAGTTACAAAGTTACAATCATTTCAGAGATCAAAGTTCTAAGATAGGGAAGTACAGAGTAGAGGTCAGTCACAAGGTTTTCCATATGGATATTAAATAGGAGGGTGGAGTGGTTACCATCCCAGTAGGAAGCATACGCAAGGGTGAGCCTAATCCATGAACAAGGTAAGTTCAGTCTAAAATTACCATCACAAATGTAAGCATACACAAGGTTGAGGTTAAGTCTAGACTCTAGAGTAACCATAAACAGGGGTGAGACCACTCTGGCTAGCTTCAGTAATTTCAGGTATTAACGTTTTGCTATTTTATAATATAAAGGCATCTATATAATGATTTATTCATCATAATTATTTGTCCATTCTTAACCCTCAGTTATACCTCCTCCCTCTCTGTTCTGTAAAATTCCCAATTGTGGGGATAATCTGCACATCAGTTCTTTCTGGCTTCTTCATGCTGAAAAGGGGCATTGTCAGGAAGTGGATGTGGCTCAAGCAGTTGGGTGCCCACCTACCACACGGGAGGTCCTGGGTTCGGTTCCCCATGCCTCCTAAAGAAGAGCAAGAAGATGAGCTGATGCGATGGGCTGGCATGGTGAGCTGATGCAACAAGATGATGCAGCAAGAGGATGAAACGAAGAGAAACGGTGAGGAAACACAATGAGAGTCACAACAAGCAGGGAGCAGAGGTGAGGAAGCAAAATGAGAGACACAACAAGCAGGGAGCAGAGGTAGCTCCCAGAGATCCCAGGTTCGGTTCCCAGTGCCTCCTAAAAAAAAGGAAGATGAACAGAGAGCAGACAGCCAGGACAAAACAATCTAAAAAAGGGGGGCAGGGGAGGGGTGTTGTCATTCTGAGTAAAGGAATGCAGCTGGTTGTCCTCCTTGACCTCCTGGGTCCCAGGGCTTGTCTGATATAGAAATAATCCAGACATTTTCTGAAAAATAAACTTAAAACATAAATATAGGTTTAAATAACCATGTTATATTGGGGAAATAATTTTATAGCTTTTCTTAGAGCCTAGAATATTCTTTGGGCTTTCCTGCTGGCTGAAACCTACATAAAAGTAACCTCCAGAATGACGTCTCAACTCTATTTGAAATCTCTTAGCCATTAAAACTTTATTCTGACCATGGAGGTGAGAAGACAGTGGTATGATACAATTAGGAAACTGAAAGAGAAAAACTGCCAGCCGAGATTCTTTATCCAGCAAAACTGTCCTTCAAATATGAAGGTGAATATAAAGTATTCACAAACAAACAGAAACTAAGAGAGTTTGCAAAAAAGAATCCACCTTTGCAGGAAATATTAAAGGAAGCCTTAGAACCTGAA
The DNA here is from genome assembly GCA_026826555.1 of Tolypeutes matacus. NCBI lineage: Eukaryota > Metazoa > Chordata > Mammalia > Cingulata > Chlamyphoridae > Tolypeutes > Tolypeutes matacus. The sequence continues at coordinate 1,299,794 of JAKSZT010054308.1, forward strand.
AGAAAAAGACAGGAGAGAGAGGCTTGGAGGAGAGTATAGAAGAAAGAAAAGCAGAAAGGATAACCAAAAGAGTAAAAAGAGAGACAAAAATATGACATATGAAAACCAAAGAATACAATGGAGGAAATAAATAGTGCATTTTCAGTAATATCATTGAATATGAATGGATTAAATTCCCCAATCAAAAGATACAGGCTGACAGAATGGATTAAAAAACATGACCCATCCATATGCTGCTTACAAGAAACTCACCTCAGACCCAAGGATACAAACCGGCTGAAAGTAAAAGGTTGGAAAAAGATACTCCACGTGAATAGTAAACAGAAAAGAGCAGGGGTAGCTATACTAATATCAGACAGAACAGACTTCAAATGCAAAAAAGTGATAAGAGATGCGGAAGGCCATTATATATTAATAAAAAGGATGCTCCTCCAGGAAGATATAATAGTCATAAATACCTACGCACCTAACCAGGATGCCCCAAAATATATGAGACAAACTCTGGCAAAACTGAAGGGAGAAATAGACATTTCTACAATAATCGTCGGAGACTTCAATACCCCACTCACATCATTAGATAGAACAACTAGACAGAAGATCAACAAGGAAACAGAGAACTTGAACAATATGGTAAATAATTTAGACCTAATAGACATATACAGAACACTGCATCCAAACACAGCGGGTTATATATTCTTCTCAAGTGCCCATGGATCTTTCTCCAGGATAGACGACATGTTAGGTCACAATTCAGCTCTCAATAAATATAAAAAGATTGAAATTATACAAAGCACCTTCTCAGATCATAATGGAATGAAACTAGAAATCAATAACAGACAGGAAAAAAGTAAATTTGCAAATGTGTGGAGACTGAACAACACACCCCTAAAGATTCCGTGGGTCAAAGAAGAAATTGCAAGTGAAATCAGTAAATATATTGAGACAAATGAAAATGAAAACACAACGTATCAAAACTTATGAGATACAGCAAAGGCAGTCTTGAGAGGGAAATTTATAGCCCTAAATGCCGATATTAAAAAACAAGAAAGAGCTAAACTCAAAGATTTAACTGAACAACTTGAGAAACTAGAAAAAGAACAGCAAACCAATCCCAAAGCAAAAAGAAGGAAAGAAATAATAAAGATTAGAGCAGAAATAAATGAAAATGAGAACAGAAAAACAATAGAGAAAATCAACAAAACCAAAAGCTGGTTCTTTGAGAAGATCAATAAAATTGACAAACCCCAGGCTAGACTAACAAAGAAAAAAAGAGAGAAGATGCAAATAAATACAATCAGAAATGAAAGGGGCGGAATTACAAATGACCTCATAGAAATAAAAAGAATCATAAAAGGATATTATGAGAAACTATATGCCAACAAACTAGACAACCTAGATGAAATGGACAAATTTCTAGAAATGTATAACCAACCTACACTGACACAACAAGAAATACAAGAACTTAACAAACCAATCACAATTAAGGAGATTGAATCCGTCATCAAAAATTTCCCAGCAAAGAAAAGTCCAGGACCAGATGGCTTCACAGGTGAATTCTACCAAGCATTTCAAAAAGAATCAACAACAATCCTGTTTAAGCTCTTCCAAAAAATTGAAGAGGAGGCAAAATTACCCAACACATTTTATGAAGCCAACATCACCCTAATACCAAAGCCAGATAAATATTCTACAAGAAAAGAAAATTACAGACCAATCTCTCTAATGAACATAGATGCAAAAATTCTCAACAAAATACTTGCAAATCGAATCCAACAGCATATCAAAAGACTTATACATCACGACCAAGTGGGATTTATTCCTGGTTTATGCAAGGCTTTCAATATAAGAAAATCAATCAATGTAATACACCACATTAACAAATTGAAGGAAAAAAAACACATGATCATCTCAAGAGATGCAGAAAAGGCATTCGACAAAATCCAACATCCTTTTTTGATAAAAAAAAACACTTCAAAAGATAGGAATAGAAAGAAAATTCCTCAATATGATAAAAAGCATATATGAAAAACCCACAGCCAACATCATATTCAATGGGGAAAGGTTGAAAGCTTTCCCCCTAAGATCGGGAACAAGACAAGGATGCCCACTGTCACCATTGTTATTCAACATTGTACTAGAAGTTCTAGCTAGGGCAATTAGACAAGACAAAAAAATTAAAGGCATCCAAATAGGAAAAGAGGAAGTAAAACTCTCACTGTTTGCGGATGACATGATCCTGTATTTAGAAAATCCTGAAGTAGCCACAACAAAGCTACTTGAACTAATAAATGAGTTCAACAAAGTGGCAGGATACAAGATCAACACGCAAAAATCAGTAATGTTTTTGTACACTAGTACTGAACAATCTGAGGAGGAAATCAGGAGGAAAATTCCATTTTCAATAGCAACAAAAAGACTCAAATACCTAGGAGTTAATTTAACCAAAGAAGTTCAAGACCTATATGCAGAAAACTACAAAACAATGCTAAAAGAAATTTTAAAAGACCTAAACAAATGGAAAGACATTCCATGTTCATGGATTGGAAGAATAAATATCGTGAAGATGTCGATCTTGCCCAAACTGATTTATAGATTCAATGCAATACCAATCAAAATCCCATCAGCTTACTTTACAGAATTAGAGAAGGCAATTACCAAATTCATCTGGAAGGGTAAGTGCACCCGAATAGCCAAAAGTATTCTAAAAAAGAAGAGCAATGTGGGAGGAATTTCACTGCCTGACCTTGAAACATATTACAAAGCTACAGTGGTCAAAACAGCATGGTACTGGCATAAAGAGAGACATATCGCTCATGGAATAGAATTGAGAATCCAGAAATAAATCCTCACCTATACAGTCAACTGGTTTTTGACAAACCTACCAAGCCCATGCCTATGGGAAAAAAAGTCTCTTCAACAAATGGTGTTGGGAGAACTGGATATCTATAACCAAAAGAATGAAAGAGGACCCCTATCTCACCCCCTATACAAGAATCAACTCAAAATGGATCAAAGATCTAAATATAAAAGCCAGGACCATAAAACTACTAGAAGAAAATGTAGGGAAACATCTTCAAGACCTTGTAGTAGGTGGTGGTTTCTTGGACCTTACACCCAAACAAAGCACGTGCAACAAAAGAAAAAATAGATAAATGGGACCTCCTCAAAATTAAACACTTTTGCACCTCACAGGACTTTGTCAGAAGAGTGAATAGGCAGCCAACTCAATGGGAAAAAATATTTGAAAATCACATATCTGATAAGGGTTTAATATCCAGGATATATAAAGAGATGTTACAACTCAACAATAAAAAGACAAATGACCCAATTAAAAAATGAGCCAAAGACTTGAATAGACATTTCTCCGAAGAAGAAATACAAATGGCAAAAAAACACATGAAGAAATGTTCAACATCACTCATGATTAGGGAAATGCAAATCAAAACTACAATGAGATATCATTTCACACCTATCAGAATTGCCACTATTAAAAAGAAAGGGGAAACGGATGTGGCTCAAGAGGTTTGGCGTCCGTCTACCATATGGAGGGACCAGGGTTCAATCCCAGGGACCTCCTGGTAAAAAAATAAAATAAAATGATGGTAACTGTAGCTACCTTGTAGAATTGTTGTGAGGATTGAATGAGTTACTATCATACATACAAAGTGGAAAAAAAAAAAAAAAAAAAAAAGACAGAAAACTACAAGTGTTGGAGAGGGTGTGGAGAGATAGGAACACTTCTTCACTGTTGGTGGGAATGCAGGATGGTACAACCACTATGGAGGACTGTTTGGCAGTTCCTAAGGAAATTGAATATAGACTTGCCACGTGACCCTGCAATACCACTACTGGGTATATACCCAGAAGAACTGAGAGCAGTGACACAAACAGACATCTGCACACCGATGTTCATAGCCACATTATTCATCATTGCCAAAAGTTGGAAACAACTCCTTGAGGCTTTCCCTTGACCCCAAACAAGATCTCATTCGATTCTCATTTCAAATGGGGTTCTCGTGGCTGGGGTCTCCCACGGTCCTTCCGGCAGCCTTCTGATGGGGTCTTTCCCTCAGGGGGTTTCCAGGCAGGGTTCTACGACCACATGTTTCGCAGCCATGTTTTTCTGCCAGGTCTTAGACTGGTCTTCCCATTCCCTAAACTAGCCTGCCTCAACCCCCCGCAGAGAGTTCACACCCTTATTCTTAAGGGTGCACTGAAGGATGAGGTCATTCTTCCGTAGCTACTTCCTGCTGGTTCTGTGGAGTAGGCCTTGCCTCACAGGGTGTAAAACCTTCTGGCTGTTCTGTCATGGTTAGGGGAAGGCGAGTCTGGCACTGTGGGTGGAACTGGATGAAATCCCCGCATGACTAATAAGGTGCTGATTCTGGAAGAAATAAACTTAACTAGAATTTTGAAGATACATGGTTCCACTAAAAGGAGGCTGGACCACAGAGTAGGAAAGGCCAGGGGCCCCCAAAGGCTGCATCCTCCCGAAGTTCACTTTGCAGGTTTCCAATGTCGTCTAGGACTATTCCAGAGCAATTTACACAGAGAGCACTCCTCCCTGAGGAGCAGGCACGCTCCTCCCTGTGCTGCTGGCGGCGTGTTTAGTGCCCTGCGACTTTGCAGCACCACAGCGGCAAGAGAGTCCGTTTGCTGTCTTAGAGCTTCTAAGGCACGGCTAGTTTCTTCTATGCTGTTGGTTAATTCTAGAGAGAGGTTGTGGTAGACCAGCGGGGTTTGGTATAAACTGCCAACCCCTGTTCCTACAGTGGTGGTTATTACTAAGACAGCTAAGAGTGCGGTGAGAAGAGGCATTTCCCTTTAAGCTATTGTATAGGGAGAAACTACAGGAAATGGAAACAGACAAGATTTCTTAAGGGGTGCCTGGCTTGTCCTCCCCCTAGCAATAGGCATTTGGGCTAGAGTTGGCTTTGACACAGACACTACTTAGCTTTGTCTCTTGAAGAGGTATTTCAGACCACCCAATGACTGGCACTCCTAAGTCCCGTCAGGTGCTTCCAGGGTTGCGGTTGAAGCAGGATCTCGATGCCTTGGAGCCCTAGCTGGGGTGGCCCCAAGGTGGCCACGGCGACTGCCACAAGGCAGTCTCACCTTACCTTCGACTCCTTGATAGCTTGTGGCAGTTGTTGAAGAGAGAAAAGGCTGCTTCTAAAAGAGAATTCATTGGGGTTTGGGATCCTAGTGCTAGCTTTTGGAGCTGCCTTCTGTGAAATTGGAATGATAAATGATTTTACTAACCGTCTTGATTTGCTTGAAGTTCTATTTTATCCAGGGAATTATAAAGAAGAAACAGAGGCTAACTGAAGCAGACTGACATATCAATAATCCTTTTTGGTGCTGATGAAAACCTCTGCCCCAGCCTGGGAGGAAGAGTTCAAGCTGACACCAGCAAAGTCTCCTGATCTTCACCAAATGGCCACAATCTAACTTCAATATCCTGCTTGCTAATTAATGAACTGGGCCTCAAGGACACCCTGCCCAAACAGCCCCCATAGCCCTGTAGTAACCACAAATCATGTCCCCTTTATCCCTCCCCATTCCCCCCACACCTTCCCTTTGTCTCAGGCAGCCCTATAAGCTGCTCGCCCAGCTCAGCCCTTCCACCAGAAACCTCTTTTGGTGCTGCTCCTGCATTAAGGCAACTTTAGCTCACTTACTCTGCACCCCTCCCCCTTTTTTCAAGTCTGTTTGTTTTATTTTCAGTACATTTCTTTTTTTTTTTCTTTTTTTTTTTTTTTTTTACCGGGAGGTCCCGGGGATCGAACCCGGGTCCCTCCATGTGGGAGACGGACGCCCAACCAGTTGAGCCACATCCGACCCCTCAGTACAACATTTCTAATATCTGGAGCTAACTGGCTGATAAAATAGGTTTTTAACATAATCTGTCCCTCCGGTGAGACTGGATTAAACTGGGTATACTTTGTCATAGCTTCCACTAGCTTCCCTTGAAACAGGGCAGGATTTTCCTTTTCTTTCTGGGTTATTTCTTGCAGCTTATTATAGTTAACAGACTTGATGACACACTTTCTCATTCCCTCTAATAAACATGCTATCATACGGTCCCTTTTCCTTAGGTCTGCTTGTCCTGTTTGGTGGTCCCAGTTAGGGTCAGTATTTGGGACTGCCACGAACCCCTACAGCATATTGGGCCACCATCTTATCAGCATGTCCTTGGGCCTCCTCCCAAATGCAGCATTTTTCTTCAGGGATGCAGCATGTGGTTAGGATAACCTGCATATCTCCCTATGTTAGCTCAAAATCTAGGGTCAACTGCTGGAATTCCTTGGTAAATTTAGCTAGATCCTCTGAAAATCACCCCAACTGTTTGTTACACTGAGCAAATCTGCCAGGGAGAAAGGAACATGGACTGCGGCCATGCAGTCTTACAGAAGATCAGTTTCTCCTTCCTCAACCCTTTGGTGGACAAGGTAATCCAGTTCTTGAGAATACACCCCAGTGGGGAGTCTGCTGGTATGATAGAGGCGGTATTAGTCAGCCAAAGGGGTGCTAATGTGAAATACCAAAAATGGGTTGGTCTTTATAAAGGGTATCTATTTGGGGTAGAAGTCCACAGTTACCAGGCCATAAAGTGTAAGTTTCTTCTCTCACTACAGTCCATTGCTACGTGTTAGAGCAAGACAGCTGCCAGCATTTGCCAGGGTTCAGGCTTCTGGGGTTCCTCTCTTCCCGGGACTGCATTTCTCTCCGGGCTTAGCTCCTCTGGTTCCTCCACAAGGTCAGCTGTAGACTATCAGGCGAATGGCTCACTTCTCTTCTCCTGGGGCCTTCTCTCCAACATTAAAACTCCAACATCAAAACTGCTTCTCAAAAACTGCTATTCAAAACCTGCTTCGTCTGTCCTTTGCCTTTTATATTCGATTCCCCACCCACCAAGGGGTGGGGCTCAACGCCCTACTGACGTGGCCCAGTCAACGCCCTAATCATAACTTAATCATGCCCAGATTAACAGATCCGTTTACAAGCATGATCCAATTGTATTTTTGGAATTCATAATTACATCGAACTGCCCAACTGCAACAGAGGCCGTGTACGCTTTCTAGAAAAAATTAAGAAGAGTTTGTCAGCCGATCTAGCATCCCAGAGTCTGAGTCTGACTAAAATTTTACCCTCCAAACCAAAGCTCCCGAAATACTTGACCCTCTTAGAAGTTAGGGGACACCAAATGCTCAAGGGTTGTGTAGGCTTTGGGGGATGTTTGGAGCCACTGCTCTGGTTTCAGCATCCTGAGAACTCAGAACTGTGCCATCGGGCATCCCCATGGCAAAACTAGGTCTTGGGAGATGTCCGAACCCAGTTCCAGACCAAAGCTGCCAAGCCTGGCACATGATTCTTCCTAGAAAGGTGGCTGGCTTGCCTATTAAGTGGCCTTGTTTTATGGCCACTTCCTGGGAGTTTCACAGTTAACTCAGACATTAAAATTATTAATTGTTCTTCTGCTTGCCAGCCAACAGCCTTGGGGGCCCTGAGGCAATGTCAGGGCCTCCCAGGGGCTAGGAAGGAACAGAACTTCCCTGTGTTACCAAGGGTGGGACCAAAGCCTCACTAGCAAATGCTTTTTCCTTTTCTAAGACATTCCAAAGCATCTCACAAACCCAAAATGAGGACAGCAGTAGTTGGAAGATTAAAGGCGGGCAAGATCCAAAGCACAGACATAGCCTCTGGCCCGCGACCCCCCCTGGGAAAGGAACATGGGCCGCCCCACAGCACCCACCAAGGTGCAGACGCTGGGGAGGCATGCACTCAGCTCGCATAAGAAGCCCCTGGTGGTGGGCGGGCACAGGCACACTAGGCCTGCCACCACTCCAACACCAGAGTGGGGGACGCATGAGGTCAAGCTCCCTGGAAACTCACGTAAGAAGCCCCCGGAAGAACAGGGGGTGGGCTTCCAGCAGTTCTCCTATCCAGGAAACAACCAAAAGAGGGCACAAACAGGCTACAATTCATAGTTTAGACTCACCAGTCTTTGCTGGGGTTGGGGAGGGTTACCTGCCTCTAAAACTCCTGGCTGGCTCACCAAATGAAGTTGGGGGAAGTCGGGGAATGATGGATTCCTCCAGGTTCTTGGATATGTTACATAAAAGAATTTAAGAACACACCATAGGCTAGGCCAGTTGTTTATTGAGAAATGGAAGAAAAGAGCAGAATTACACACCCCCAGATGTAGGTGTGGGCTCCTCTAGTCAGAGAGAGTGTTTTGGGCTTGTGGGGCTGTCTTTATTAAGCTATTATTTACTTCTCCCTTTCCTCCCCAGCTGTTTGCTGCTATGATTGGTTACCCCTACCTGTTAGTTCCCCAGGGAGCCAATGGTGAGGCCCCTTGAGGGTATCTGGGGCTTTCCCTTGACCCTGAACAAGATCTCATTCCAATCTCATTCCAATTAGGGTTCTCATGGCCAGGGTCTCACAAGGTCCTTCCCGCAGCCTTTTTGGTGGTGGTGTTTCCCTCAGGGGTTTCCAGGCGGGGTTCCGTGGCCACGTGTTTCGCAGCCATGTTTTCTGCCAGGTCTTAGGCACGTCTTCCCTTTTCCTAAACTAACCTGACTCACCTATCATTCCCTGCCCCCTGAGATGGCTCCCTTGTCTGTTTGCTCATTGTTTTTGCTCAGTGTCTGTTGTTGTTTGCTCATTGCTCATTGTCTGCTCATTTCTTCTTTAGGAGGCACCTGGAACCAAACCCAGGACCTCCCATGTGGGATGCAGGCACCCAACTGCTTGAGCCAAATCAGTTAGTTCCCTGCTCATTTGTTTGTTTTTGTTTTTGCTTGCTGTCTGCTCATTGTCTGCGTGTTGTTTGTTAGTCTTCTTTAGAGGCACCGGAACCAAACCCAGGGCCTCTCATGTGGGAGGTGGGCATCCAACTGCCTGAGCCACAACTGCTCCCTCACCTATCATTTTTAATTTCCTGGCCTAGTAGACAGAATTCTAGGCTAAGCTCACATCTCCCCAGCCCATCCCCCATAGTTTCCTAAATCAGTTTTACTGAGTCACTCGAATTTAGTCAAAGTTAAGAAGACCCTGGGGGTAGGATACATAGAGATTGTGAAGGAATTCAGGACAACTTTTTAGTTTTTTACTTTTAAAAGTTTCTTTAGTCAGATTTTTATATGACCTTTTTAATCCTGTTTGGCTTTTCTAACTTGGGCTCCATGAGTATTCATTTACATATTTAATTTTTACTTATTTAATTTTCAGCAATTTGAATAGAGCTCTTTTAAGAACTTTCATTTGTTAGTTTGATATTACCATCTGGAGGTATGAAAATATGCACTGAACAAACAGAAACAAATGAAACACCAACAGAAACATACAACTCACTAATTTGACTCATAATTCTCACTCTTTTGGTATGGTTGTCTCCAGGTTTTCCATCATTCCACATCTCTGGTTTTTACTGCTTTTAAAATCTCCTCTGGCCAGGTGTGCATGAAATCTAGGTGGAGCTGCAACTCCTACCCTACAGCTCAATGGACTCATCCAAGTCACCTGGTGAGGAGACAACGATGGGAAATGGCCATCCCAGGGAATGGAGAGGGCCTGCATCTGCAGGCAGGATCATCCCACCCACCATATCCATGGGATATAAGCCCTCTCTCACTTGGAGTTAGAGTGGACATCACCATCCCAGTCCCCTCAGGATTGGGGGAAGAACTATGGACTAGAGTGGACTTGATGGTATTCTCTTATTCACATATGGTGATTCTAGCAATGCAAGAAATTATAACAATGAGGTGGAGCCAGTGGCCACTTGACACTTTTAGGGTAGGGAGGGGACGAGCAGTTGAAATACAGGGGCTTCTTTGGGAGTTGGAGGTTGTCCTGAGTACCGTTGTGGCAACGGATGTAGGCCATTTTAAATCAGCACACACCACTCAGAACTGAGTGGGAGAGAGTGTGGTCTACAGTGTGAACTGTGGCCTATGGTTGGTGGCAAGGCTCCAGGATGTGTAAGTTCATTGAGGGTGGTGGGCCACACTGTGGGAGATGTTTGTGTGGGATGTGATGGGAGGTGTGGGAGGTGGGCAACATGGGAATCCCAGTGGGTTCCGTGTAATATTTTGGGTAATCTAAGCACCTCTTAAAATATATGTGTGTATATATATATATATATATAAACAACATTTTTGTAAGCAAATACACATATATGCATATATATTTATATATCATTTTGCAAATGTTGTATGTATTGTGAGAATTTTGATTTTTACCCATAATAAAAAAAAAAAAAAAAAAAAATCTCCTCTGGGATCAATGCTGCCTACAATATGCAAATTTGTTCTTGGAAACACTTTTTTATATATAAAAATTGGAGGAAAAGTTATCAGGGCATTATTTGGTTAACAGGTTTTTAGCAAGGAAGGTATATTTAGGAAGCTATGCTTTAAATATTTGGTTTTAATTCAGTAGTAAAGCTCCCCTCCCACTGGGTCCTTTTGATAAGGGAAGCACCGGTACCCCCAACCCTGCCCTCAGCAGAAACCCACAGCTTTAAGAAAATAAACTCCCCTAGTTCCTCTCCCCTCCTTCCTCCCCTTTTCTCAGTGGAATCCTTCAGGAAGATAAGCACCCCAGACTGCCCCTTTGGATTGAAAGTTACAACTCTATACAGATAATGACTCTTTTCCTTCCCTATTGGCCTTCTGCTTTTAGAAAGATAAACTAACCTAGCTTCTTTGCTTTTGTAACCCTGCCTGCCACTTGTTCAGGCATTTGCCCGCTTAGTGTACCTATATAAACTCCGATTTTTTGGAGATTTAACTCTCCTCTCCACGTAATAAAACTTGGTTCATCCATGCTCCCGAGAGTGCCGTTTGGGTTATTTCTGATTGGCCGCAACACTTTCATTACAGGTTTCCGGTAGGTTCCCACTTAGCTCCATTTGGCGTTTTTTTCCCGGGAGTGTCTAGGACAATACCTTTTCCAGTTTCCTTCTTCTTTGCAATATGCACATGGATTGGTTCTTAATTTAAAAGCTGCTCCCATCCCTGGAGGAGTGGAGGTTGGGCCCAGGGGTCTTACCTTTTTGAAGCAGTCTTGTTCTGATCGCTTTCAGTTTATTAGAGCTTTGATTAGGGTCATTCCCCTTCTGAAGTGCAGGTTTTCTTTAACTCGGTCCCTATAGTAATAAACTTCATAGGCAATGCCAGCTAAACTAGAGATAGGTAAGTCTAGTCCCCCATCAATTTTCTGTAGCTTCCTTCTTATATCTGGAGAACTTTGAGTAATAAAGGTTATATTTAAAAGTCTGGTATTTTCTGGACTTTCCAGACTTATATTAGTGTATTGCCAAGAGTGTATTTCCAGATCTATATTAGTGTATTGCAGTATAAATTCTTTCTAGAAAAGGGGAGGGACTTTCTTCCAATTCTTCTATTACTTCACTTATCCTTTGTGAGTTTATAGCTTCAGGGACCTCTTTCTCCTCTAAATTGTCCAGGCCTCCCCACTATTAGCATTCCATTTTAGATGCTGCCAATTTCTCTCTAGCATACCCTGGGTTATCAGAATTTTTTCTCTCTGTTTCTTATCTGTTTCCTGCTCTGCTTCTTCATTTACTATTTTCCCTTCATCCCGTATTATCCACACGGTCTCAATACCAGTCCAGTTACAGGTTGGAATAATTAAGCTTTTTATTTTCTCTGGGTCCTTTTTATAGAGTGGGCCACCATCTTCCCACCTATATAAATCTAACAGGGGGGATGGGGTAAAAAGCATGTACACAAATTCTTCATCTATTCCTAGAGGCATTTCCCGGAGGGGCAGAAATTTTTTCACCTGAGCTGCTGATCTTAGCTGTCCTGGACAAATGGAGATACGGAGATTTTCCCTATGGAAGCATACTCTGGCCATTTTCTTCCTGATTCTAAGTTATACTGAAGCCAAACTTTGTTACAGGAAAAAACTACTTCCTGCTTTTTCCAGATTTTCCAGTCTTTCAAAACACAGCCTAAAGGGCTAATTAGGAATGCTAGTAAAATTAGAATTTCCCGTTTGGAAAAATTTCAGTAACCAGTAACCAGTTAGGACTATTTCAGCAGTATGAATCCAGTCAAACACTAACCTAGCAGTTTAGACAGCCGCTGAACAGTCACTATACCTAAGTAGCACACACCGTTTAACGAGCAGACACTTAACACTTTCTATACTCTTCATAGGGGGGTTTTGCAAATACTAATGTTTAGGTTCACTGGTCTAGCAAATGAGCTCCAAATCTGGGTGCAAAATGAAAATAATAGAACTTAAATTAAAATTTATTTTTTATATAAAAAATAAGAGAGAAATTAAGATGTGCTACTATTCAGTATGCATGCTGACACTGGTTTCCTCACTGGGTCTATAATTCAGAGGGGCATGAGATGCATGTGGAACTCAAGGTATCCTGAGGGCACAGCGGGAACACCACAGCCCAGAGAAGCTGACATGGTGCCCTCCCTGGTTCATCAGCTCTCCTCTTACTATGATATAGTCCAGTCTGCAAGTGCCCAGTTAAGTGGGCTTATTTTATTGTCCGTAATTAAACTAATCCTAACAGACAACAGATTTCTGCAAATAAGCCATAGATTGAAGATAATACTAATAAAGCCAGTACAAGAAAACAAAACAAACAAAATGTGACAGGAGTGATGCTTCTCCAATGTGCACATTTCCTTGATCACAGTATGGGATAAAAACATTAACAATTATAGTAGCCTATGTCCAAAAAGGAGAGAGAAACCAGATAGTAGTTTGAACTGGGACCATTTAATATAAAGAATTGACTTTGAAATAATAAGGAACTGGCTAGTAAGAGGTAAAGAGAATTCTAAATATAGAAATAGCTGGGGGCGGATGTGGCTCAAATGGTTGGGCATCCATCCCCCATATGGAGGAACCTGGGTTTGATCCCCGGGACCTCCTGGTTAAAAAAAAAAAAAAAGAAAGAAAGAAATAGCTGATAGGAGAAGCCACCGCCTCCCCCAAACTGAGCTAGAGCACCCAAGGAAGAGCCTCCCTCTCCCCCTCAGCCCAAAGGCCTGAGATCCAGCCCTCCTGGAGAAGACACAACCACAGCTCATTGGATGGCAGTATTCTGGCTATGGTGCCTTCTTGGCAGAACTTACTGTAAATTCCCTCTAGGGTGCTGAGGAAAGCTGTTCATGCGGAAGTGTCTCATCTGAGGCTCACCACTCCAAAACCTGCCCAAGGGGGCATGCTGTCCAGAAAAGCTGCTCGCAGAAGCCTAGATCTGGAGGGGCTTTGACTGCTGCAGGAGACTTTCTTTCTTTCTTTCTTTCTTTTTTTTTTTTAATATGGAACACTTCACGAATTTGCGTGTCATCCTTGCGCAGGGGCCATGCTAATCTTCTCTGTATCGTTCCACTTTTAGTATATGTGCTGCCAGATCAAGCACTGCAGGAGCCTTTCAAAGCAATAACTGGGACCAGGAAGGAAAACTCCTTCCTCCTACCATGGCTCTCCAGAAACTTCTACTGACAAAGCTTCATATCATGCCAGTGAACGAAGGAAAAATATTTTAAAGAACCAGATCCATTTTCACAGAGCAGATAAAAAGGGTGAATTTGGAGCTGAGAGGCAAGAAGTCAATTACAGGCACAGTCTGACAACTGATCTGACAAGGATTCAGGAAAAAAGAGAGAAAAGAAAAAAGTGAAATTATGAAAATAACCATTTGAAACCATATTTATATCCAATATCAGTCATGTTGAACTTCACATCAAGCAGCTCCCCCTTCAATGAACAGTGTGTTATCCTCACTTCTGGGAGTGCTGTCAGGCCCTTCAGGAATTGCCTCAGCTGCAGAGGGTCTCCTGGCCCAAGTTCACATGCTTCCACATATGGTGCAGGGGTTTGAGGGCCAAGCCATTTCAACCCAATGAGGGTGACTCTAAAGGGTCATTTGAGTTCAGAGCCTCCTTCTGCCCAGTCCTGCTGCCTTCCCCTCCCTTCCACAGGGTTTGATGTTCTTCCCAGTAAACATCCCACACATTAAACTCTTAGAGAGTTTAGAGAGACTTTCCTAGAAAACCCAACAGTATAAAAATTGTGTCTTGGGATATGATACTTCTGAGCCATCAAGATTAACAACACGTTTTAAAATTAAGCATTTGGAACATGAAGGCAAAAACATCAGCTTTTTCAGTAGCATTTAGAGTCACGTGATAATGACTTTATCATGTCACTAAACACTGAAAAACATTCAGAATCCTTTTTTGAGGTTTCTTTATAGCAAAAGACAAAAAGGTACACACCTTTAGGGAAACAATTTTTCCTTCCAAGTAAAATGGCTGAAAAAATAAAACACATGGAAAACAATATCTAATAAACAAAAAATGCACTCCTTTGTCAGAAAACACATGTGAAGATGCATAGATACATTGGGAAAGATTGAACAAATGATGCCATGTGGGGGGGGGCTTGCTAGTCAATCAGAGGTGCTAACTTTTCCCCACTTACAGTGTCAGCTAAATTCTAATTTACTGCTTGTAATGGAAAAAAAATGGAAATAACCCATAATGACAATGAAGAGTAGACAGGATATATGTTACCTTATAGTCAGATTTATTATATTCAGTAAAAATCAATGAATTAGAGCAACACCCAATGACTTGGATGACTCAGAAAACCAGAATGTTGAGTGAAAAAAAGCCACCAGCAGAAGGATGCATATGGTATTGTTCTCTTTTCACAGTGCTCACAATGATCCAGAACCACATATTGCTTAGAGATGTGTCCTGGTTTGAGTCTTTTGTGGACCTCAAAAAATCCTTTTCTTAAAGCAAAGCCATTCCTGTGCCTGTATACCTACTTCATGTGAGATCTTTTGGTTAGATTCAGTTAAGGGACCTTTTAATTATATCACTTTGATTAGATTGCTTTAGTTAAAAGCCTTTGATTAGATTGCAGGGCTCAGAGTGGGTCCTAATCCTCTCACTGTAGTCCTACATAAACGAAGAAGAAACTAGCAGAGCTGCCGTGTGAGAGAGGACTTCAGGATTGCCTACGGCTGCAGAAAGACAGAGAAGCCCAAGAGGCTGAGAGAGACGGACCAGAGGCTGAAATCAGCAGAGCAGCCTGAAGCTGAAGAGATGAACCACAAGCCTGATCACCCAGGGCTGAGCTCGGGGAGAAAGTGAGCCTGGAGGAGAAGGCGGAGACTGGCCGCCATTTTGCCTCACCATATGGTCCAGGATCGCCAGCAGTCAACTTCCGGTGAGACAGCATCTCCAACGGTGCCTTGATTTGAACATTTTCACAGCCTCGGAACTGTAAGATTTTACTCTAATAAATTCCCAATATAAAAACCAACCCATTTCCGGTATTTTGCATTGGCAGCCTGTGGCAAACTAAAACAAGATGAAAATATATACGGTAAAAATTATGAAGGAAGACAAGGAAATGATAAACACAATGACTGGGTGGCAGCTCCCCTGAGAGGGAAGGAGATGGTTGGGATGGGAAAGACCACCCAGGGGGTCATGCACCTTTCTTAAACTGGATGGGTTTGTGTCACTACTTTCATATCTTAGATGTGTGATGTGTTCTGTAAATAACTTTTTGTATTCTCAATATTTAGTTAAAACATTTAAAAGAAAAAGATGAAGAAATCGCCAAAGAATGGCACAATGAGAGAAGCACTACTGAACTGGAACAAGGAGTGCTTGGTTCTGTCCTCAGCGTCTTCTACCTTTTTTTTTTTTAAAGCAATTTCATTGAAATATATTCATATGCCATACAATCCACTCCAGGTATCCGAGGTGTACATTCAGTGGGTGTTGGCATCATCACAGAGTTGTGCATTCATCACACAAACAATGTTAGAGCATTCTCAGTACTCCAGCACAGCTTCTTAACCTACGGTTTGACCTGGGTAGAGCGGCTTCCCTGTATGGCAGTCTCCTCGATTGTTGAAAGGGGATAATAATACATAGTACGCATAAATCTTCTGAGGATCTTGAGAGACAATGGCTATCAAAGTGCTTGTAAAAATAAAAGGTGCTAAACAAAAAAGGTGTAAAGTGGTGGCATTATTCTTGACAGTTCCGGGTTTGCTTGGCAGAGCACAGAGAGGGACATCCTGTGACTCAAAGCCCTAAGACTCCCTCACCTGGGGCCCCACCCCAGCTTGCAGAACCACAGGCTGCAGTTCCCAGGGTGTAAGGGTGGGTAGGCTGTAGGATTAGTGTCAGTTACGCAGAAACGTCTAGAGCGGGAGAAGGAAGAGTCGGCTCCCGGGGCTGAGCTTCAACTAAGAGGGGCACAGAGCCATGCCTCCAGCGCCTTCAGGTAAAGTGGACTCAGCCAAAGAACTGAGCATGGAGCCCCAGGTTCACACCTGAGCTCCTCCCTCTCCTCCAAGCCCAGACTCACACTCCTCCACAGAGTAATCGAGGGATTCAGTGGCTATTTTAAGTGGGTTGTAGGCAAATGTAATAAAAATGACCAGTCCTGCACCTCTCCACACCCAATTCCACCCTTGTAGTGCTGCACCCACCAGATTCCATTCCTAAATGCTGCATCCCTCTCCCCAAAACACACACACACAATTCTTGAAAACCATGCCCCCGACACCAGATCTGCTGTTGGTCTGGCTTTTTAAATCCATGTTGCCCTCCGTTGCTGTGAGGCTGCTGCACGCACCCGTTTATTCACAGGTGGACCGCGTCCCCTGTGGTTTCTCTTCAACCCCTTGGCCTGCCCCCACCCCCCACCCCCACTATCCCGCTGCCTGGAGAAGCAGAGCTGACTGCCCTGAACAGTGCCCCCTCTCAACAGTGGGTCCTGGCCCACTAAAGCAACTCCTCGTCCCTCTCCTAAAGTAGCACTGACCTGTACACGGGTCTTCTCGTGCCTGGACAGCAGGGAAGGGGGAGGAACAGCATTCAGACTCTACGTGCTGACCACCTTCCCCTCGGCGACTTGCTCACGCTGGGTGTGTCTTAGAGGAAGTTGGGTTCCTTTACATTTTTGGTCGATTGCTGCCAGTCAAATGATCCCCCTACCCTGGCATTCCCTGGGTGCCCAAGTCCTGTTTCCCTCTTCACAGGAAGGGCTCCCTGATGGCCAGCACCACCTCCATCGGCCCCTCCCCAGAGGCTCAAGGAAACTGACCTGACTCTCGCCCAGTGTCCTGCTCGCTGCCCACACGGGGGCGCTCAGTCCATGCCCTGAACTGTCGGCTCTGGGGAGAGGAGAGGTAGCTTCCCAGAGGGAGCTGAACAGAGACAAGATTTGGACATGGCTGTGCAGAGGGAGAGCTCGAGCTCCGGGTGGTCCCCCTTCCTGCTGCCCAACAGTGCGAGTTCCAAACTGCAAGGCATAGAGAAGGAGGGGCTCTGAGAAGGGGCGCCTGCCCTGCGGGAACTCTTCACCAATGTCACCCAGTGAAGGAGAAAGAAGTCTGAATTCCACAAAGATGGGGCCGCAGGGAAGTGGGGAGATGAGTAAGAGGGGAAGGAGGATGTGGTCTCCATCTGAGGTGGAGGTCTCTCTCTTTTTTTTTTAAGGTACCTCCTATGTGGGAAGCCGATGCTCAACCACTGAGCCACCTCAGCTCCCCTGAGTTATTATTTTCCTTTGCTTGTTTATTTTTTGTTTTTAGGAGGTACCCAGAACGAACACTGGCCCTCCCATGTGGGAAGCAGGCGCTCAACCTCTTGAGCCACATCTGCTCCCCAGGTAGAGATCTCTCCCCCCCAGAACCTGCAGGGTAGGGAGGGGTCCCTTGCCCAGCTGGGGCTTAGGCACTAGAGGGGAAGAGAGGCCCGGCAAATGCCCCATCAGCCTAAGGCAGTTTATCCCCTTTCTGCCCATCCCACGGATTCAGACAATAGACAACCATTTAGACAACCAGCCACCTTCTGTGGTAGGGGCTGAGGGCTCCACTTGGCTCTAGTGGAATAACTGGGGTGATTTATTTGTTGGGTCAATATTGACTGAAAGGCTTAAAGCTGCATTTGGTTCAGCCACAGGGACTCCCACCCTACCCCATTTCTTTTTTTTTTTTTTTTTTTTTTTTTTTTACCGGGAGGTACCGGGGATGGAACCCCGGTCTCTCCATATGGTAGATGGACGCCGAACCTCTTGAGCCACATCCGTTTCCCCCTACCCCATTTCTTAGCACCCCATGATTTGTGTGTTCCTGCAGCTGCCAGCAATCCAGACCACCACTACCACCCCTGGCAACAAAGAGGGCCTTGTCCCTGAATGTAGGGACAGATTCCTGAAGTGTGCCCCCACCTCCTGCCGGGCTGTGCACAGCCACAGTAGGCTCAGCCAGACAGGCTCCTCAACGGTCTCAGAAAACAGCACGGGGTCAGCCTCCAGCAGCTCAGATCCCCCCCTTGTCCCTGCTCTCTCACCACTCAGTCCCCTGCTGGGACTATCTCTGCCCTGGAAGGCCCCAACTCCCAGCACAGCCTCACCCAGGCACCATTTCTTCCTCAAGCTTGTTCTAGAACCCTCTCTGCTGGGGACCATTTGAACTTTTCCTTATCTTTTTGTAATTCACATAAAGGCACCTTATGAGCTAGCAGAAGCCTTGTCAGCATGGGACCTCCAGGTTGCAGACCCTCCCGCCAGCTCCCTGGCCTGGTGAGTCACCGAGTCACGCCCAGAGGTTGACTGTGAGCAAACTTTCTGACTGGCCGGTGCAGCACAAAGCAGAAGGAGAAATCAGAAATCAATAGGAGGCCAAGACACAAGTATAGATTTGATGCCCCCCCCCCAAATTTTTTTTTTTATTTTACAACTACCCACCATCGGATTTGACTCAGACAGGTGCCCTACAGGTGTGTCCACCTTCCCAGTTTATTTAGCCCTTGAGCGCTTCACTGTAGATCATAATCAAGGCCCCCAGGAAGGTGACATATTCCTGGAAGTTCACCTCCTCATCCTTGTTCCGATCCAGTTCTTCCATCAGCCTTGCAATTTCAGCATCCTGCAGCCTCTAGTGTTAGAATGGGAACGCACACTCAACGGTGGTGAGAACCCAGGTTTTCTCCCTGGCCTCCCTCCCAGGCAGCCCTCTCTCACACCAGTGACCCTGTGCTCACGCGTCACAGAGGATCCTTGTCCACTTTGGATTCATCTTGAGTTTATTTCTCTTTGATTCCTGCTCCCCACTGAGGGGGAGTGACTATCAAGGCTGAGAGTACCCCTACCCCCTCAGGGGAATCAGTCCACCCCCTCAGTGATGGCTGTGGCCCAGGGCCCCAGAACATGGAAAAATGTGAGCCCTTGCACCTGGCACGAAGGGCAGGAGCTGGGGGAGGTGGACCACTCACCGAGCCGATGGTGAGCTCCTTCTGGATCAGCTCCTTCAGCTCCTTCTTGTTCAGGGTGTTCTTGTCCCCCTCCCTGCCAGAGTACTTGTGGAAGGTGCACACCAGGAGGCTGATGGCCTGGTCCAGGGGGAATGCCATGGCTGAAGGCTGGAGGCTGGGGGCAATGGGGCAGTTGGGTGCCCAGAGGGCCAGGCCTCGGGACGGCAGGGTCTTCTCACTCACAAACGCGTCCCAAAAGCTCTGTTCCCGGTACTCCGCACCCCCACTACCTTTGACCACCCTGCCTGGGCCACAAGGCTTAGGACACAGGCAAGTGGCATCAGGAGGCAGCCCAGGGCTGGAGGAGGAGGGGAGGGGAGAATCTAGGGCCAAGAAGCCAGCATCCTGGGGGGAGGGGAAGGGCGGGGAGCCCGAGCTAAGGAGGAGGGGTGAGCCAAGGATTCCAAATAGGGCCAATATCTTAGGGCACAGCTAAGACCTGTCCTTTGAGGTTCCAGAAGACAGTAGGGAGTGGGGGAGGGGAGTGAGGTGGGATGCACACACAGCCACACACCTGCAGCCTCACAGGGCCACACACAGCGGCACTGACACACCTGCGGACACACCCTCCCGCACCCCAGAAGGGCACACTTGGGGAGAGCCGCCCCATCCGGTTGCCTTTGCCCGCGGGGCCGGCCTGGCACAGCGCGGCGGCTCGGGACAGGGCCCCAGCCTGGATCCCGGCGCCGTCGGGGGAGGGCGAGGCTGGACCCCCAGCCCCACAGCGGGCCCGTCCCGAACGACCCCAGGCGGGCGGGGTTGAGAACTCACCGCGCAGGCTGCAGAGAACCGCGCAGGCAGCGGCGCAGGGGCTGGGCTGTGTCGCAGGCCCGCCCGCCTTATAGCGGCCGCGTCGGGGAGGCGGGCTCGGGAGAGAGCCCACCCCACCCGCCACGTCCCTCCCCGCGCGGGGGCCTCGGCGCACACACCCCTCACACCGCCGCCACCACGCCTCTGCCCGGGGCCGCCCCAGGCCGGGGCGGGGAGGGCGCCCTAGTGGAGGATGGGGGCGCGTCCCCTAAACTCCGCAGCTCCTCCGGCCCGCGGGGACTTGAGCGCGAGGAGGCGCGAACGCGGCCCCCTCCGCAGCCGTCTGTGGGCCAGGACGCGTGGGTGTCCCAGAAGCGCGGCGTCGGGGGAGGCGGGGCTGAGGATGCCGGTACCCCCCCAGAGGGTGTTCAGGGTCGACCGGAGACGGGGGAGAGGAGAGCGACCTGGGGTGTACAGGTGATTTAAAGGCTACTGGTGGGAGGCGGCTGTGGCTCAATCAGTAGGGCTCCCGTTTACCATATGGGAGGCCCCGGTTCGGTTCCCGGGGCCTCCTGGTGGGGGCGGGCCCGCCCGCACGGCGTGGTTGGCTGGCCCTGCGAGCACAAGCAGCAAGGGGGGGATAAATGAATGAATAAATAAAATCTTAAAAAAAAAAAAAAAAAAAGAAAGGCTACTGGAAGCACCCATCCCCACGGAGAAGCTCCTATGCCCCCCACCCTCCTTCGCCCGCCGGCAATTCCAGCCTCAGAGCATTTTGCCCACTAGCCTGAACGCGCCTCAGCCACCCTGTAAGCGCCCTGGAGTGAGAAGTTCTTTCAGATCCTCTCCTGAGAAAGGATTTTGACAGAGGGAAGTGGGGAAAGGGCAAAATGGCGTTAGACTTCAGAGATGATGGCGGAAGGCAGCTAGGGGCGGAGATGGAGGAGGGGGAAAGGGGGCTGGCATGGGCATGGGGGCAAAGGTCAGGCCCCCCTTCTTTCCAGTGTTGCCAGGGTGGCCCCCTGTGAGCTAGGAACCAGTCAGGCAGCTTGCCCATCACTGCCCCTGGGAACCATACCCAACCACCTTCACTCTCAAAGCTTCCTCTTAACTTTCTCTGTGTCTTTGCAGCCTTCCTGGGAGCCAAACAAAAGCCTGACCCAACTTCCCCATTTTCCAGGAAGGCAAAGCTAAGCCAGGGCAAGCTCAGTGACTTCCAGGCTGAAGAAGGGCAGGAAGTGGGGTGGGAGCTCAAGTCCCCCTCACCCCCAGAGGCTTTCTCAGCCCACTCAAGGAGAAGCCTTGCCCCACCCTGTGGACCCCCACCCCCCAGCCAAGGTGAACAAGTCAACTTCAAAATCAGCTTCCAGACACCTGGAAAGGAAAAATCTTTATTTCCGCTGCTGGAAGGGAAGGTTGGCGCCAGGTCCATCTGGGAGGGAAAAGAGGGCTGGGGTCTAAGGAGGGCTTATGAGAGGAGGTGCAGAGGCCAGGACACGGGGCTGGTGGTGAGGGTCAAGGGCAGCCTGGTCATTTGCTGTCCTCCAGGAAGAAGTCGTTGTAGGCCATGCACAGCGTGGTCAGGAACACCGAGTACTCCTTGAAGTCGATCTCCTGGTCGCTGTTTTTGTCCAGGCTCTTCATCAGGTGGTCGATGCTGCCCTCATTTACCTTCTGTGAGGGTCCGGGCGGAGGGACAGCTCAGCAACCACCCCACCAGCCCCAGCCCTGCCCCGACCACCGGGCCACTGTGTGGTCTCATCCCTCCCCCCAGAAGGGAGCCTCCGGGCCACCTCAGGTGGTCATCCCATCCCCAGCACGGGGCCTGGCTCCAAGTCAGGAATCTAAAATGACCGCGGGGGATTGGATGTGGCTCAACTGGTTGGGCGTCTGTCTCCCATATGGAGGGACCCAGGTTCGATCCCCGGGACCTCCCATTTAAAAAAAACAAAATAAAATAAAAAAAATAAAATGACCGCGGGAGGGCTGGTGTAGGCACCCTTCCCCTCAACATCTTTCTCCAGCCAAAAAAATAATCTAGATTTCAAACCAACACCCACTAAAATGGTGTATGGCCCTCAAGATGATCCAAGTCTCTGACTTATTCTGTCCTCATTGTAAGGGATAGTGGAGAATTGGACCTTGCAGGAAAGCTGGTGTGCAGGTGGGTGCCTGGCTGCCCACTCATGCCTTCTACCTGGGCCCCTGCCCTCCTGGCCTGGCTCCACCAGGAGGCTGGGCACAGGCCCTCCAGAGGTGGGCCCTCCTTTTATTGCCCTCAGCTCTGGGCTGTCCACAGGAGACAGGATGTCAGGACTCATGGTGATGGAAACACTTGCAGTGACGTGATCCTTGTCCCCAGCCTGGGCTCCTGTTATAGCCAGGCCCTCCCCCAGGCTTCTGTCCCCTGTAATTAACCCCTGCTGGGCCTGTGGCCACTCCCTCTGCCCTCATTAGCTCCAGGATGTGGAGAGCCTGGCGGGGGACCCACACCTGCTTCAGTCCAGTGCCCAGCGGGGCGCACTCTGGGGAGTTTGTCCTTTGGGGAGGCCCTGCAGGGTTCAGGATGTGGGATGATGGGAGAGGCCCCCAGGCTGAATTTTATAGGAGAAAGGGAGGGTGATACTCAGGCCCGGCCTGGAATTCCTGCTCAGCCTCTCATTAGCTGGGTGTCTTTGGACAAGTTATATAACGTATCTGAGCCACGAGTTTCTTAACTGTCATCTCCCTCCCACCAACTCCATCATCTCCATCTGGTGAGAATCAGTGCTGTCTCCTTCCCACCCTGTGTTCTCGATTACCAAGGCTATCCTTTTGGTTCCCATGCCAACACCTCTGGGAGTCCTGGATGTGCCAGGCACCTGGAGGAGAACCAGGAGCCCTTGAGTTGTACCCAGCTCAACCTGGACCCCTTCATCCCCACAGTCCCCAGCACAGGCTCTGCCCCTCCTAGGGAGCCGGGGCCCACCCTTCCAAGCTCCTTGCTCTCGCCCCACCCTCCAGACTCAGCCCTCCTCCTTCCCAGTGAACCTGGCCCACCCCCAGAGCAGACGTCCCAGTTCTGACGGCCCAGGGTGACCACCTTCCTCACCTGTCCCTCAGGCACCCTTCAGCATCTTGCTCCTGGCTTAGACTAGAGATCCCTGAGGGCAGGGGTGTGTGTCCTCAGGCTGGAGCTCTGTGGAGGCAGGCTCTGGGCTTCCCACCTCACGCAGTGGGATTGCTGTTTCCTTTTACTTTTTTTCTTTGCCCCCTCCCCTCATGGCACCCACAGGAGGCACTCGTAATTTGGAGTCGGGGTGAGGAATAGCCACTTACCTCCCCAAGACACAGCTCCTCCTTGATCAGCTCCTTTAGCTCCTTCCTACTCAGAGTCAGTTTGCTGCCCTCTCTCCCTGAGTATTTGTGGAAAATGGTGACCAGTGTGGTCAGGGCCTTTTCGAGAGGCGACTCCATCCCACTGTGAGCTCTGGAGGGTGGAGGAAGAGGGGACAACCACATTCTTCAGGGGCCAAACCTTCTGCTTCCCCCCGTCACTAGCCCACCTCTAAGGCTCCTTCCTCAGAGGACCAGAGACTGAAACCCATGATGAGACAACCCACCAACAAGTGGGATCAGCATTTCCAGGCAAGTTACAAGAGACCCAAGGCAAACCTGGGAGCGGCCAGAGTGGGAGACTGAGCAGCCACCATAAAAGACTACATCTCCCCTGCTTAGACATTTGAAGAGGGCCCTAGGGGCAGAAGAATGACAAGATAACCTTCCCAAAGAACTGGTGACAGATTGGTGGAGCAGCTGAAGGGTCAGGAGTTTCTGTCTGCCCCATCGGCTTGGGCACTGGGTGCCAGAGGAAGTCTCCACCCTAGTCACCCTCTTCTGCCCCAGTACCTGAATCACCTGATATCAGAGAGTGCCCCATTATAGAAGTGGGGGCAGGGCAAAGGGAGACTGCAGGGGTCGGATGGGGCTGGAGCTGGAACCAGGAAATAAGGCCTCAACAGGAACCAAGGAAGAGCCCATTGGTCTTGCCCAGCTGGTCTCCAGTCTCAAGGCCCAGAGAATTACACACAGAGACATTGGCCAGGAGCCCAGAGGGTAGACCTGTGACATCTCCTGGAGCATTCTGAGACCTGAAGCCAGAGGCTGGGTTTAAATGGTGCCTATGATTCCACCAACACAGCCACAAGGCAGATGGAGCTCCCATAACTCAGACTGGAAAACCACTTCCCCCTTGGGGAGGCAGGAGGCAACACCCCAGGAGCTTGGGGACTCAGATATATCCTGTGGAGAACCCTAAACAACAAGGAAGAAGCTGCTGGCTCTCACCTCCAGCCCACAGCCCACCAATGAGTCTTGAACTTGGCCCATCCTTCATCTCCCACCACTCAAAAAGCTCAGCTTCTCCTCACCTCAAGCCAGGACCCACAGCCTTCCTGGTTAGTTCTGATCCCCACCTGCTCCCCCAGAGCCATTTCTCAGGAAAGTTCTGATCATCACAGCTCCAAACACTCTGCCTACTCTTCCCTGAGCAAATGCCCACTCATCAGGCCAGGCCTCCCTTGTGGAGGTCACCATGGCTCATTGTCCTCCGGCCTCATGGCCCAGACATGAACAGCAGACAGATCAGAAGAAAGAACTCACCAAAGGCAAGAGCGAACCCAGAGAATCCAAGCAGCAGAAACGGGCCGGTCTGGCTGCTCTCTGTCTTTATTCCCCTGCTCCAGTCCCTAGGAGACGAGGGGAGAGAGAGGACCAATGAGAAGGGGTCTGGGAAATGAGGAGGCCCAGATCAGAGCCTCCTGGGACTGGGGTGGGGGGAAACCCCTCTGCCTATCTCACCTTCCTTGTTTACAAACAGAGGGGAGGGGGACACGCTGAGTTCACCACAGTACACATGTACCAAAACTACATTTTCCAAACCCCAAATCAGAACTCACATTCTCATGGGACAGCAGGGCGGAGAGGGGAAGTCACGCTATCCGGGAGTTATGGGCCAAATGCAGGGTCTTTCCCCATGCCCTAGGCCAGTGGGACACTCCCACCTGTCTTCCCACTCACCTAAGAGCAGACAGACCTTGAGATGAGGGATTAGTAGGAAAAGATGCTTGTAGTCAAGGACATGGCCAAGGTCATTATTAGCTAGTCTGGAGCCTAAGATTTTTTTCAAGTGCTTTGAGATGAATGATTTCTTCTAAATTTCACTGATCTTCATGGAAAAGAATAGTTGGGGACCCTTGGAATGGATGACAGAGAATCGGGAATTGGTGAGGGGATCCAGGGAAGGATTAGGGCCCAGGGATGGGGTAGAGACTGTGGACAGGGGAGGCAATTCCAGGTTCAGGGTGCAGTTTTATGGATGGGGTAAGGGGCAGGGAGAGTTGCCTGCATCCCAGGAAAGACCAGAACACTGTTCTTCCCCCAGCCAGTCTAGATATGAAAACAGAGCCAATCCCCACCCCAGCCTGCCTGGGCCCTCCCTGCTCCCCATTCCACTGCCACCCCCAGCTGACAGGACTAAGGAGGCAGCAGGGACTGGTGCTAAGCAACAGGAGTTTCCAAAGAAGAGAGTGATGCAGCAGGAGGCTCAGGGGAGGGCACCCCCATGGAAGATGGGCGGGCCAGCTGAGGGGCGGGGCCCTGAGAGCCAAAAAGAAGGGAGGGGGTGGAGAAGGAAGAAGAGGCAAACTTCTGGAACGAAATTCTACCCAAGTCTCTATGGTCAAACTCTGAAGGAACCTCTGAGTCACCTGCCCCTTTCCTCTGAAACTTTGAAATTTGAGAGAAAAACACAGCGATGAGAGGAAAGGGGGGAAGTTTGAGGGGTCGAGGAGCCCAAATCCTGCTTCTGGACCTGACCTTGACTCACCTGGACTCAAGTCTTCCTTAAAGGCCCCCATATCATCCAGGCATGGCCTTGAGGTCTAACTTGAGCCCCACCCACCAGACACTGGACCTCACTGGCCCATAGTCCACCCTAAGTGGAAGTAACTTCATGCCTGATGTTTCCGGGGGTTTGGAGGGTGGGCCATTCTCAATTTCATTTATCTGGAATTTTGTCTCAAAAACTACGATCACCTCCCCACCATCTCCTTCACTGCCTCCTCAGCCCCCGCTATTCTCTGCTCATCCCTTAAAGGTCCATTGTTCTCTGATAATTGATAACAGATCTCATCCCAGGGACAGTGGGTTGGAGAATAACTCTGTTTTCATGTTGCTGCAAACAGTCCTCTCTCCCCCTGTATCACCCTCACTGATCCAACCATGGATAGGAAAGGATTAATCCATCCCTGTGCTTTGGAGCCAATGAGCTGGAAAGGATGGCAGGACAGGACCCGGCTGCGAATTTCAGAACTGAGAGCCAGCCTTCCTCCCCATCCCACTTGGGCCCCCACACCCAGGCCTCACTACTCCCTCCCCATGACTCCTTCCTCCCACCTCCCTCCCAGGCAGCCAAAGTCCATTCCAGACCTCAACAAGGAGCAGATGTGACCTTCAGTCCCATCTCAGCCTCTGTTAGTGATCCTGCCAGAGGCAAGGAGAAGGCTGGGAGGGATGCACTGGCTGGCTAAGATCCCACTGCTGGGCATTCCAAGCCCCTGGTTGTCCCTTTCCCTGCTTTAACTCCATTCAGAGCCAGCTCTAGCCCCTCCCCCCACCCACACGTATATTCTGATCAGTTCACATTCCTCCCCGACCTCCTCCAGTCTGCTCCCCACAAAACTGCAGCTCAACTACAAGACCCTCCACTGCCACTCCATGAACCTACATTTTCCCCTGACATATCCGTCAGCCCCTACCCCATGCCCCAAGTCTGGCAGACGCAGCCTTGTAGCTTTCAAGAATCTTTATTGAATTTGCTCAGCATCATGCACACAACAGAAGGAGCCAGGGTGAGCCCCATCCCCACTGCCGACAGGGAAGACCCCAGCTCGCCGGCCCCCAACCACGGCTCGGAAGCATTCATTTCTTCCGGGGCTGCTTATCGGGGAAGCTTTCGAAGAATTCGTTACACATCATGGTGATGCAGGACAGGAAGACAGTGTACTCCTGGAAGTCCACCTCGTTGTCCTTGTTGTGGTCCAAGTTGCTCATCAGCTTCTGGAACGCAGCCTCATCCGTCCTTTTCTAGAGGAGAAGAGGCTACAGGTAAAAAAAAAACTGAAGCCCGGCCACTGGAGCCAAGAGGTCAGAACTCAAGAAGGCACACATCGGCTCCTGTGGGAAGCCCAGCCTTGGGGACCCCAAGCCTCAGGGCTGAGCTAGTGCAGGAGGGTGTTCCCTGGATGAGGACGAGGATGCTTGGTGAGACCTGGTGCTGTCACCTGAAAAGTGAGGCCGCCTCTTCTCCCAAGGTGGTCTAAGAATCCACTTAGGTACCGGCCATATGACAACACAGGAACACAGTTTGATATAAATGCAAGCTGTTCTCTTGCTTGGGGGTTTGTAGGGGTGTGCGTGCCTCCATAACTATGCCTTCACATTCACAAGCAAAATAGAAAATTTTCCATTGCTGGAGTGGCAGCAAGAGCCAGACAATTCTGGTTCAGATCTCAGTTTTGAACACTGACTCCTTGGGACATTACTTAGCCTCTCTGAACTTCAGTTTTCCCTTCAGTTAAGTTATCTGGCAGAACATCTGGCCTATAGCTCCTTCTCCATCAGCTTCCCATCTGGGGGCCAGCAAGTATTGGGTGATTGCTGTATCTGCTTTCTGCCCCCCATTCCCCGCTTCCAGTGATGGTGACCACCTGTAGCAAAGACCAGTGCCCTCCAGGACGTTGCCCCTCCTCTGTGGAGAGGCCTCACCTGGGGGCATCCTCCTGGGCGGCACCCACTTACCCCCAAGAAGCTGGGCAGCTCGCGGGTCAGCAACTCCTTTAGCTCCGACTTACTGAGCTTGAACTTGTCACCCTCCTTGCCCGAGTACTTGTGGAAGGTGGTCACCATCACATCCAGAGCTTTTTCCAGAGGGTATGTCATAGCGGCAGTCAGGATCTGGGGGTGGGGGTCACAGAGGCACCTTTATCTACCCCACCCTCCAGCTAATGGTCCCCAATGACTGACTTCCCCCTCCCCATCCCTCATGGAGCACTTGGTGAGATTCTACCTCCTCCGTGGGGGGAGCCCACAGAGGAGGGGCTCAGCTCCTGGGCCAGTGTGGTGGTGTATAGAGTGGGACATGCAAGCTGCGGGCAGCAGGTGCCTGCAGGGCCCACTGCACAGCTTCCCTGGGCCTCCCTTGGGCTGTGCCTCAACAACAGCTTTTTCCATCCCTTGCTCAGCCCTTTCACTCCCACAGCTGAGTCCCCAGGGGCTCCGCCCCCGCCGGCCCATTCTCCATTCTTCTCCCTCCCAGCTCTGGGCGCGGCTGCTGGAGGCCTGCCCTGGTGGAGAGGAGGGGGGTTGCAACGGAAAAAACCAGCAGCCTCGAGCCTGGCCTAGGGAGGGGCAGGGTGAGGTGGCAGAGGCAGGCGTGGGAGGGGAGGGGCAGCCCAGCTCTCCAGGTCTGGTGCTCTGTGCAGGGCGGAGGTCCTAGGACACAGCTGGACAATAGTCCACAGAGCCTTCTGCCTTTATTTGCTTCCCACACCCAAGTGTGCACACACAGCCTTGTGCAGCCCAGCAAACACCAGCCATGGGCACGCACACACACCAAAGCACACCCTCAACAGCAGATATGCAACCCCCAGCCTCTCAGCGCCTCTCCACCGCTCAAGTCGGGCACCTGCTCACGTCTTTGTTTTTCTCTCTCTTGCACACACACACACACACACACACATCCCGCCCCAGAGTCTCTACATCACAATCGCATATCTGGATCTATTTAATACATCTGAGCCCCACCAGCCTCCCCTTCTCCTGCCCCGGAGCCTGGGGGGGACACCCCTCGCGTGCCAGCCAAGCCACCGCAACTCACCAGACCAAGACAGAGGAAGCGTCAAAGAGAGGGCCAGGGAGCGAGGAAGAGTGGGGAAAGCCCAGCGGTCTGACCTATTTATACCCCAGCCAGGCCCTGCCCATGGCAGGGGATAGGGGGAGAGCGGGAGACAGTCCTCCTGCCGGGGGCCCATGTGGTAAGTGCCACAGCCCCTCAACCAGCCTGCCCTGGAAACCAAGCTTCCTGCCCCCGGGCAGGCCCAGATGGACAATGGGTGGGCACCGGTGAGCCTGGGCAGGCACCCCCATGGTGGGCACTGCCCAGAGCATCGAGTTAGGCTTGAGTTTGTGGAGCTGGAGGAAGGGGAAGTCTGTGCATGGGGTGTGGGGGACAGTTAGGAAAGGGGATCCAGGGGTGGTGGGTGACGGGTGGGAAATTCCCCCAGATAATGTGGTTGCTCAGATGAAGGGAGGTGAGCCCCAGGCCCAGAGCAGCTGCCACACTGAGTGGGGTGGGGGTGGGGCTCAGACTCCCCAGGAATGTCTGTAGAGAAAGGGCCTGGGTGCAGTGGCAATGGAGTGGGGGTGGTGGTGGGGGGATTGGGCCTGGGGGCTCAGGGGTAGATGGAAGACACAAGGGTGGGGAAGTTAAGGACAGGGTGTCAGGGCAGGGTGTGGAGTTGGGAAGAATACAGGTTGGAGCCGGGGTTAGAGGTGAGATGGAACGATGGGGAAAAGTCAGAGGTGAGGGTGAAGCTCCCTGGGAGGGGAATGAGCTGAAGGAGGGAGTGAAGGGTTAAAGGCCCCAGGGTGGGGTATGACCCCAGGGATGGAGCGAAGCTCAGAAGTGGGGGGGTGAAGGCCCTCAGATGGCTCTGGCCTCAGAAAATGAGGTCTGTCTCAAGGTCACGCCTTCTCCCGCCAATACAGGGCACCCCTCCCAGGCTGGGAGCAGACACTCCAAACCCCCTAATCCTATGAATGCTGTTTTCTGGACTCCCTCAGCCCGGGGCAGGGGATAAACACCACCACGCCCCCACCCCCACAGCCCCACCCTTCTCCTCTGAACATCCTGTCACGAGGACTGAGTTGAGCTCAGCTCTTGGGTCCCCAAGGAACTGCAGGTTGCCCTCCCACCCGGCTCGACAGCTTCTTCTCCTTCGAAGACCCCAGAGAGACACCCTCTGGCCTCCCCAGGACAGGGGTCCATGCGTGTGACCCCACTCCTCCTGCTGGGCCGCGGAGACCGTTTCATTTCTGCAGGGTCTGAAACAGCCCTCAGGGTCTGTGTCCATGCAGGGCTCCTCCCCCCTCAGCTTCCTTCCGTCCCCTGGAAAAGGCCAGAGAAGGGCAAAGCCCTCAGCCAGCCTCAAGACCCTGGCATGTCCTCTCACAAGAACCAAGTCAAGCCAGGCTGTCACCGGTTCTTTATTAGGAGTTAAATAGCCCTTTGGGGTGCATGGTCTCATTGGCGCCCTTGCCCTGCTGGGCCTTCACTTCCCCAGAGCAGACCCTGCCTCCCCCCATCCTGGCCCCCAGGCCACCGGTGGGAGGCGGAAGAGAAGGAAGGAGACCGGGGCTCGGGGCAGGGTGGGGCCGGTTGCTGCTCTACCCCCACACATACAAGCTGTGCAACCTTGGGGAAGTCTCCTCACCAAGCTGGGGAAGGTTACAAGCTGTGCAACCTTGGGGAAGTCTGGGCCTCATGGGTAAATGGGTTCACAAATCAGGGGTGAACTGGGAGATGCCTGATTGAAAGGGATACAGGAAAGAAGGCAGGGAGTAGTGTGGGAGACGGTGACATGCCCAGGACCACCCAGAGGCAGAGATGGAGCAAGTCCAGCCCTCCTATTCCTCTGGAGCAGAGGCTACTGGGAGCAGGGAGGTTCCGGGGGGCAGTTCTTGAAGTACTCATGGCAGTAGAGACAGAGGCAGGCCAGTGAGCGCATGTACTCTGCGAAGTCCACCTCACAGTCCTTGTTGGTGTCCAGAACACTCATGAATTTATTGTAGTCACACTCCCGAAACTCGGTCTGTGCAAGGGAAGGTTGGGGAGGGGTGGGAAGGCAGGTTGAGGGGGGCAGACAGCCTTATGCACTCCTTCCCTCCCCACCCTCCAAACTCACACCCCTTCTGGGGGCTGACCTCAGCCTGCCTGTTCTGAGTGCATATCCTTTTCAACCCCTCTCCCAACCTTCTCACATCATTTATTGAGCATCTACTATTTGCTACTAAGTGAGTGCCTAATATGTGCCAGGCATTCTTCACAGTGTTCTCACTCAACCCTCCCAATGCAGTAAGTGGGATGATAGTCACCCTATTTTACAGATGAGGAAACTGAAGCTCCTGCATCCCCTCCCCAGAGTCTAACCTCTGCCCTCCTGCTGCCCTATGTTCACGCCTGCCCCAGGCAGAATCCAAGCAGAGCTTCCCCTCGGGCTGGGGAAGGGAGGTAGGATGCTCACCGGGGTCCAGGTGGGCAGCTCCTTCTGCAGCAGCTCCTTGAGCTCCGCCTGGCAGAGCTTGTGCTTGTCCCCGGAGAGCTCCGCATATTTCTGGAAGGTGCACAAGATGGCAGCCACTGCCTGCTCCAGGGGAGAGGCCATCCTCACTGTCACAGAACAAGAGCGAGACTCATGGCAGAGTCCCAGGCCAGTGCCCTGCTCAGCCTTGCCCTCGGGGTTTCCCAGGGACTGCTCCTGGACCTCTCCTAACCTCTGCCAGACTTGGGGCCCCAGAAGCTACCCCAACTCTAAGAAGCCCCCATTAAGCCCACCAGCTCCTCTTAACTCATCTTACTACTGACCCTCCCTGTAACTGTTGTCAGCAAAGATCTTGTTTCCCAGCATCTCTCCCACCCCACCTCCGGTACCCCCTCCCTGGGAGTTCCCTGAGGACTCCTGAGTCTGTCCCCCACCTTTTCTCAGCCCCCAACACCCAGGAAGGGCTCAGTCCCACTCTGTACCGTGAGATGCAGCCCCTGACTCTAGAAGCTCCCTCCCCTTCAGGACCCCAGAGTTCCTTCTTGTAGGAACTCACACAAAGAGACCCCTGTCCAGGGTTGACTTGTCCTCAGGCCCTTGGAGAAGCTGGACATTAGCAGAGAGGGTGAGGCCTGGGGGGACCCCCCAATGCCTCACCATCCCTCCCCTTACAGACCCTCCTCCCCCAAACTCAAGGAAAATTGCCCGGGCTCCTCCCTGCCCCTCCCCAACCTGATCTGTAAACTGTGGCTGATCCCACCTTACCCACCTAGTCAGGGGCCTGACCCACAAGGTCTCCTGAGGGCCTGCCAGCTCCGGTATTTCCCATGTGCCTGTCCCACCCTGGGGCCATCCCCCTGACCTGGGGGTCTTGAGATAGAGACTTGATATAGGAGTGCCCTGTTCTGTTAGAAGGGAAGCCCTCACTGGAGTTGCCCACCTCCCCCCATTTCCACTGTTCCCTCCCCACCGCCCTTCAGGGATGATGATTCCAGTCCGGGAAACCCTAAGGCAGCCAGACAGGCGAGAGTTGTTTCCATGTGAGCCCTGTGACTCACTCCCAGCTCCCCCAGGGACAGACGGGAGCCTACAACACAAGGCACCCGGGGCCGCAGTTCTCTCCCTCCAATTCCCCTCTGTGGGCCCTGGTGGAGCAAATGACCACATGGTCGTGGTGGGTGGGGGGCTGAGGGGGTGCAGAGCTAACCCCTAGTGACAGTCTAGGCTTGGAGCAGGTTGTCCAGGTGTGCAGAGGAGGAAGGAACCATGATCCCAGGGAGCATGCCCTCTGGGCTCCTGCCAGCCCGCCTGGCGCCACCATTGCCTCTGTTTCCAGAGCTCGGTGCCTGGGGACTGGCTGGGAATCCTCTCTTCCCCGCGCCCTGGCACATCTCTACCCGCCCCCAGGAAAGAAGCAGAGGAGGCAAAGCAGAGGCAGAGGGAGCTGAGGGGAACACCTGCATTTTCAGCCCATGCCCCTGCCCCAGGGCAGCCCTCAGCTTTGCATTCCATCCCTAAGGTCACAAGAGCCCCTCACTGCACCAGGGAACCCCTGAGTCTGCCATATCTGCCTTCCCTCGGCCTATCAGTCCCTGCTGTGGTCAGCCCCCTGCCCTATGCTCAGACTCTGGGCCAGAAGTCAGGCTGGCTATTGGAGGCACCCGGAGATTCCCCGACACCCAGCCCAGGGTTGGGTTCCAGCAGCTGGCACTCACCACTGGCTTGGCGTTTCACCTGTAAGAGCCTAGAGACAGGGGATTCCTATTTGTAGATTCCCAATGAGGGGATGGAGTAATTATAGGGAGCCCAACTAGGTCAGCACTGGGGATCCTCTCCCACAGGGGCTCCCCTGTGTCCTTCCCTTAGCTTCTTCTTCTACAGGCCCTGCCCGCCCACCTGTCCAAGCTCCCATCAAAGGCCCAGTCTGAGGCCTCAGGCACCACCACCACCACCGCCCCACCCCTCATTCCCTCACTGCACTTCCCAGGAGTTGGTAGCCGAGTTCAGCCTCCTGCCCCTTTCCTCCAATGTGGTTTGGAAGAGACAAATGAAAGACTCATAAAAACAAAACAAGCAAACAAAGGGAAAAAACACCTCTCATTGGGGAGCGGATGTAGCTCAGTGGTTGAGTGCCTGCTTCCCACGTACGAGGTCCTGGGTTCAATCCCCGCTACCTCCTTAAAAAAAAAAAAAAATTCCCTTGGTTACACATGAGAAGACTGAGGCTGAGACACCCTCTCTGCCTGATCCCTGGGTCACTTCTGTCCTTGGTCGTTTTTGGCTGTGAATCCCTCATTCTCCTTGGGATTTCTTTGAGGCATAGGATGAAGGTGTATTAGTCCTGGGACACCTCCAGTCACCTGACCTGGAGACATGCCTTCCTCTTCACCAAGGAACGTGGGCTGCAGGTGCAGGGAGGGCTGGCCCCTGGCTGGAGCTCCCTCGGGGCTTCCTTCCCCCCAGCTCTGTTCGGCACCCAGGCGACTTTCCTTACAGTCTCATGGGGTGGTTTCCTCTGGTTCTTAACCTCAACAGCTTTATGGGGGGGGGGTCCCATTTGTTTCCCTTCCAGGGTGAGCCCTGGGCTTCACCTTGGTCCTCCTCTCTCAAAGTCCAAGGTCAGGTGCCCTCGAGACACCTCCTGGACTCTGCTTTCACTTCCTTCCGGCCTTGTCAGTCCTTCAGTGCTTTGAAGTGCTGTTGGGTTTTTTCCCTCTAGCCAGCATTTTGAGCTGGTTTCCGCTGCAGCAGACACACATTACAAGAAATGGAAATCCCTTCATGTCACACCTCTCCCTCTTCCATCCTGAGCCTGAGAGACCCCCCCTCCACCTTTCACGGAAAGACCCAGAAGAGTGTGGGACGGGAAAGAGGAGGTCGGCTCCCGGGCCTCTGAAGAAGCCCTGATCCCGGTGGAGGAAGCCAGAGGAGCTAATGACACCTAAGACTCAGCCCTGTGGGTGAGGGCAACGAGCAATGCGGGAGGGAAAAGGAGGGACCGCTGTGATTAACCTTGTTTTATAGGCAAATAATTATGGGGAGTGGGGGACGGAGAATGGAAGATGGTCGCGCAGCAGAAGTGGGACCAGCGTGAACCAGCAATTAGCCCAGTTCTAGGTCAAGTCCATGCTCCAGCCTACATCCTCCCAGCTCTGCTACCAGCCACCTGCTCTAAGCAGGTCACCCCACCTCTCTAGGCCCCATTTCCCTCATCAGTCAGTGAAGGAGAATAATAATAGCAGCTACTTCATAGGGTTGTTGTGGGGCTTGAATGAGTTAATACATCCAAAGCTCATAGAATAAAAAGTGCCCAGGCTCAGTAAATGTTAACTGAGAGGCGGGCAACTTTCCCAAGGTCTCGTAACTAGTCAGTGTCAGGCCTAAAATCCGTTCGTTGTTCATAAAAATATTTAGTGGCGCCTTTACTAGGCTTTGGGGGTATAGTCATAAACGGAACAGATAAAGTCCCTGCTCCATGGAGACAAATCTAGTGGAAGAAACAGACAATAGAAAATAAATGTAGGGAAGCGGCTGTGGCTCAATCAGTAGGGCTCCCGTTTACCATATGGGAGGCCCCAGGTTCGGTTCCCGGGGCCTCCTGGTGAAGGCAAACCCGCCCGCACGGCATGGTTAGCTGACCCAGCGAGCACAAGCAACAAGGGGGGGATAAATGAATAAATAAATAAAATCTTTTTTAAAAAAAAGAAAATAAATGTAGAGTAGACAGGTGGCATAAATGCCAGGAGGAAAACCAAAGCAGAGCACATGAGAAAGAAAATGAGGGTGGGGGTCCACCTGGGTGGTCAGGCAAGAGCCTGGCAGTCTGGCCCCAGAGCCCACATTCTTATCCTCTAGGCTTTTATGTTTCTCAGCTTGGCCAAGCCTCCCTAGGATGCAGCACGTTGTCGACTGGGAGAGACATAGGAGAGGCTGAGACTGTGGAGGGGGCAGCTCACTCTGGGAGGCAGTAGTTGAGGGGTGGGTGGGGGAACAAAGAGGTCTGGGTGCAGGCACTTTGGGGTTGGAGGACTCTCACGGAAAGAAGACTTGGCCTGACCCTCATGCCAAGCCCCACTGCCCTCTTGCCTCCTGACCTCAAGCATGTCCCTAACCTTGTCTGGGCCTTGATTTCCTTGCCTCCAAAACGGATTTGGTAGAATCCTACCCTAAGAATCTGATGTGACACGCATCGTGAAAGTGCTTCATATAGCTCACTGGGGACAATGTCAGGGCAGAGGTCTCCAAATAAACAAACACAGGAGGGGGAGGCGGATGGAGAGAGCCAGCCCTTCCTCAGCAGGTCATCTCATCCAGCCTTCTGCCTCCATGTCAGTGGAGGGCAGAGCTCTAACTACTCTTCCCTGGCTTTTCCAAATTCTTCTTGGAGTGTTTGAGCCCTTCTTGTTTGCAGGAAGTTCTTCCCCAGTGTGTGCCCTAAACTCCCCCTTCTGTAGTGGTTCCAAATGCACACCATGATAACCCACCCTCTGAGGCCCAGGCAGGAACATCTCCTCTTTACCCACCCTCCGCTGTCCACGCACTCAATTCGGCACCCTTGGACTGAGCCCAATACTCTTGGCCTCTCACCTACCCAGAGGTCCCGGTACAGACTTAGAGGTGACCACTGAGAAATGCACCACGTCTGCAGGATAAGGATCTCTCTCCCACAGGAGCAGCTGAGGGTGTGCGAAGGGTGAGAGCAGATGCTATCTAACCTGGCAGGACTTCTTACAGCCCCAACACTCCCCCTCCTCCCCTCTCTCCCTCCCTCTGTCTCCTCATTGTCACCACTACCTCCTTACAAAGGCTTCTGGAAAACTGTCTTGTTCCCCTAAAGGTCAGCACCTTGTTCTGCACTTCAGTGGGAAATAAGAGGAGATGTCCAAGAGCACCTGGACTTTCCGTGTACTTGTGCCAAGAGGGCCTGGGCTCCAAGGATGGGGACCATTTGACCTCCTTTCTCATCATCTCAGCCAAGTTTGGGGAAAGCATAGGAAGGGGTATTTGGTTACTGGGGCTGGGGCTGGAGTCAGGAAGGACTTTACTCCAGAATTGGGAGAAAGTAGCTCAGAATTAGAATCTAAGAGAGGCTTTGGGGCACAGACATAGCACCTCCTTTGACTGCCAAATCATTGTCAATTGTGCCCATTTCACAGATGGGAGCAGTGAGGCTGTAGGGAGATCAAGTGTCCTAAAGATGGGAGATAGAGTACTCAATTTCAGTCACTCCTTTGTCTCAGAAGCCACTATTACCATGAGCCTCCCTTTTCTTGGGCCCAAAAGAGCAGAGGCCAGAGTGAGGGTCTCCTCTCAACTGCAATTCCAGGAGGAAATAGGTGAGAACCCAACCAACAGCCTATTTTCTAGCCCCTCCTCCCTGCCTCAGCACTGAGGTTTGAGTGGGGAGGCAGCAGGATGGGGGAAACTTTGGGCAATCAGAAAGGAGTGTCTAGTGGTTGTTTGTTTGTTAGTATTTATTTACTTTTATTTTTCTTTATTTATCCCCTCTCCCCAAGATGGTTTTCTTGTCTGTCTGCTCATTGTTTGCTCACCTTCCCCAGGTGGCACCAGGAACCAAACCCAGGACCTCCCACATGAGAGGCGAGTGCCCAACGGCCTGAGCCATATCTGCTCCCCGCGGGCTGCAGCATCTAGCTTGTTGCTGCAGGGGTGGTAGGGATGGCATCTAGCTTGTTGTGGCAGGGGTGGCTTCTGCTTGTCATCTTTTAGGAGGCACCAGGACCCGAACCTGGAACCTCCCGTGTGATAGGCAGGTGTCCAACTGGTTGAGCCACATCTGCTTCCTTCTAGTGGTTGTTTGTTAGTTGAATACCCAGAAGAGAAGGAAGATAGTCCCCTTCAGATCATTCCCCCAGTGCAGCTGTGACCAGTCTCTACCTGCCCAATCAGCCCCAGAACCTGGAACTGAGCCCCAGTAAAGCCAGGACCTACTGTGAGCCTAAGGCCCAAAAGAAATCAGACTGTGACGATCTGAATCACCAACAAGTGGGCCCAGTTCCCCACTGACTCAGCATGGGGAGACCAAGAGTGCCTGGACTCTGCTCACCCAGGACCCTTTCATCTCAAGCCAAGCCCAAGGCTTTGGAGGTAGCTGGGGGGAAGGCATGATGGCCCAGCGTCCCATAGGGGTGAGGAATTTTCTTACAGACCTGGGTTAAGTACCAACACTACTCCTTATTTAACCTCTCCCAGCCTCTATTTACAAAGGGCAGAAAATAACAGCACAGGGAAGCGGCTGTGGCTCAATCAGTGGGGCTCCCGTTTACCATATGGGAGGCCCTGGGTTCAGTTCCCGGGGCCTCCTGGTGGGGGCAGGCCCGCCCACACGGCGTGGTTGGCTGACCCGATGAGCGCAAGCAGCAGGGGGGGGATAAATGAATAAATAAATAAAATCTTAAAAAAAAAAAAAAAAAAAAAGAAAATAACAGCACATTCTTCACCCAATTTCTGTGGGGATTGAGATAGTGCTAGAAGGCCTGTTCTAGCAGAGAGGCTGGCCAGGAGGAGCGCTCCATGAATGGCAACTGCTGCTTTTGCATGGTTTCATCTGTAAAAGGAGCCTAATGACAGCTCCTCTTGGAGTCACCATAAGGCCGAAATGACAGTGTGCAAGAAATGAGCTTTGAGAACTGCTGGAGAAATGTTCATTACCATAGACATGATTCACTGGCCTGTAATATTTACTGGCTCCCTTTCCTAGAGGATATCAGGGAGATGAGCTTCTGTCTTTTCATTGCTATGAAAAAAGGCCATTTATCATTGAGGGCCTGCCCAGCCTCTCCTCACCAGATCCAACATGACAACATGCCCAGGTTAAAATACTACTTGGTTGTAGCTAGGAGTACCATATGACATAGTTTAGACCAAGGAGTTGTAGGTAAAAATCCCTGGAGAGGGCACCCCTTCCATAATAAAACTGCTAAGGTTCTTGAGGAAAAAACTTTTTGCAGGTGCTCTGTCTTCCAGCCTGGAACATGGACAGTGAAACTTGGAGATACAGCAGTCATTCTGTGATCATGAAGCAACAAGCATGAGGACAAAAGTTTATGTGCTACATATTACAAAGCAAAAAAATAAAAAGATACTGGGTCCCAGATGGCACCTCTGGGCCCCTGAACTGACCCTGAAATGCCTAACCCAGATGTTCTGTTGCATAATACAATTAAAGCTGCTATTACAGTCAGGTTTTCTATAACTTATAGCTGAATATATTCCTTAACTGGTAGAGAACTTGATATCAGGAAATGGAGTCTTCAAGTAAAAGAACCTAAAATGTGGAATTGGCTGAATGGAGGAAGGAAAGCAGTGAAATATGAGGATTCAACATGTGCAGGCCGAAAAGTTGGTGACCTTTCTTATGAAATGACAAAATGTTTAGTCAACCTGTCCTCTGATGTACCTTGGGATGCAGCCCAAATGGAAACCTTGTTGTAGTGATAAAAAAGCAGTAGGGAAAGTTTAGAAAGTTACCTGAGCTGGCCCTGTCTTAGTTTGCCAGGGCTTCACACTGGTTGGCTTAAGCAACAGGAATTGTCTCACAGTTTTGGAGGCTAAAAGTCCAAAATCAGGGTCATGACAGGACAGACTTTCTCCAGGAGTCTGTAATGGTCTGGTGTTGACTTGCCACAATCTTTGGGGTTCCTTGGCTTGCCTCTCTGCCCCCACCACGTAGCAGTCTGCTTCATTCTATGGCTTTTTCTGGCTTCTGGCTTCTACCTCTGTGTCCCATTTCCTTTGCTTATAAGGACTCCAATAATATGGATTAAGGGCCACCCTAATTCAATTTGGCCTCATCTAACAAAGATCTTCAAAGATCTTATTTGCAAATGAGTCCACACTTTTAAGTAATAATAACATCTCCAAAAGCCCTGTATGTTCACATCCACAGGAATATGGACTAAGACATGAATGTGGCTTTTGTGGGGGACATGATTCAATCTCCAGCAGGCTCCCTGCATCTTTCAGCAAAGACCTATAAGAGTGGGATGCTACTATTAAAATCTTTTTTAATTCAAAGTTTTTAAAAGTTTAAATGTAAAACATGCAACATTGGTTTTGGGATCAGACAGTGGGGTGGAAGCTGAAAGAATCTTAAGGAGACTGTTAATAATAATTTGAAGGACAGTGAGGAATTGTTAGAGGAGGCCGCAAAAGAAACAAACCCTGTTATGCTGTAGTGGAATGTCTGGCAACACCGTTGTCTGTGGTAATGTGGATACCAAATAGAAAAGGTGCCTGATGAAGTCATAGATCTGGCTCAAGAGATTTTCATGCAGAATATTGAAAGTGCCAATTGGCTTCTTCTAGCTATCTATGATAAAATATGAGAAGAGAGAGCTAAAGGAACTGTTCCGTTTTTTTAGCGGAACTTAGGGGAAATATAAAGGGCTCAGGAGAGTCTTTCCAGCCATAAAAAGACACTCACAGTAAGAAAACCAGGGCCCTGCTAACAAAAAGGGCTAGGGATGAAGTCAAAGGTGACAGTAAGATCTTTCATTGAGACCTCAAAAGGATTTAAGGGCAAGCCTCAAAGCTCTGCTCAAATAAGCATCATGGCTTCTAGTAATCTTAGGGGTATGCCTCTTAGGCCCTTTCTGCTAGACAAGGATTTTAAGAATTTGAAGAGCATTGTCTTGCACCATCCCAACTCTCAGTCTAAGTAGAGAGGAACCAGTCTCAAACAAATTTATAAGTGTGTGCTTTTGTTTAATTAAATGAATTATAATTTGATATACAGGAAGCCCACAACATTTTTAAGGGAATTAGATTGAAAGAGACAGATACAGTTCAAAACAAAAAGAAGGTTTTGGGAAGCGGCTGTGGGGCTCCTGTTTACCATGTGGGAGGCCCCGGGTTCGGTTCCTGGGGCCTCCTGGTGAAGGCAGGCCCGCCTGCACGGCGTGGTTGGCTGACCCAGCGAGCACAAGCAGCAAGGGGGGGATAAATGAATAAATAAATAAAATCTTTAAAAAAAAAAAAAAGAAGGTTTTGGGGTCTTCAACTTCCTATGGGCAGAAAGCAGAATAACAAAGCTACTCAGCTACAAACACAAGACATTTCCTATGAAAAAGGAAGGATTAACTCAGAAAATGAAGCCTAATGGCTGGAGCCAAGAGCCAAGATGAACCATTTATAGAGAGCAGAACTGGGCCCTAATCAAAATCTGATGACATGTGTCTGACTCGATTTCAGAGCAGCTTTGCCCTTTGAATCACCCTTTTGAAGAGGAATGTCTATTGCAATTATCTATCTCTGTCTCACCATTGTACATTGAGTGTGTTGTTCATAAGTCTTCAGGTCAAAAGGAACCATACCTGAAGAGCCATACTGGAGAAACTGCACCAGAGAAGCCTCATCCGCATCAGCCCTGACTTAGATGACAAGATCCTGTACTGCAAGTTGATTCCTTAATAAGATGAGATTTTGTGGGTCTTAGGAAGGAGGTATTTTGCATCCAGGAAGGAAATGAATTGTCTCTAGAGAGCAGACTATAATATATAGCTCCAAAGAAGGTCACCATCAATTTCATGCATGCTGCTTCACACATTAAGAGATGGAGTCTAATTCTTCTCCCCTTGAATCTGGACCAGACTTAATGACTTGTGTGATCAATAGAATGCAGCAGAAGTGACATTCTGGGATTTCTGGGATTGTCTTAAGGAGCCTGGCAGCTTCTGTTTGGGCCTCTTGGAATGCTCA
Source organism: Tolypeutes matacus (assembly GCA_026826555.1). Lineage (NCBI taxonomy): Eukaryota > Metazoa > Chordata > Mammalia > Cingulata > Chlamyphoridae > Tolypeutes > Tolypeutes matacus. The sequence continues at coordinate 1,340,988 of JAKSZT010054308.1, forward strand.
GTTTTGGGGATTCTCGCTCTCAGAGCCCAATTGCCACAGTCTGAGAGTCCTAGTCACATAGAGAGGTCACAAGTAGCTTTCCAGGTGACAGCCCAGCTGAGCTCCCAGCTGACAACCAGCACAATTGCTAGGCATGAGTGAGCTACCTTAGATGCTGTGTTAAGTTGAACTTTCAGATGACTCCAGTCCCAACTTGCATCTGCAACATGAGACACCCCAAGTGAAAATCTCTAACTGACCCTGGTCAACCCACAGAACCTTGAGAGATAATGAATCTATGTTTTAAGCTGCCAAGGATCAGGATGGCTTGTTACACAGCAATAGATAACCAGAATAGGCTCGCTAAGTCACATAGCTGAACATGAACTGCCTTCTCCAGATTTCCTGTTATATGAGGCATTGAAACACCAATATATTTAAACCAGTGTTAGTCAGGTTTTCGTTTTGTTTTTTGTTTGTTTGTTTGTTTGTTTGTTTTGTTTTGTTTTTTTTATTTTACCGGGAGGTCCCAGGTATCGAACCCAGGTCCCTCCATATGGCAGACGGACGCCCAACCATTTGAGCCACATCCGCCCCCAGGTTTTCTGTAACTTATAACCAAATGCATTCCTAACTGGCAGAGAATTTGGGAACGAGAAGTGGGATCTGTTAAGAAAGGGAACTTAAAACATGGAATTGGCTGCATAAAAGAAAGAAGTCAATAAAACATGAGGACCTAACGTTTGCAGGCTAGAAAGTTGGTGACCCTTCTTATAAAACAGCAATGTCACCTGATATACTTTAGGGTGCAGAATATATGGCAACATAGGCAATAGTTTTAGGGAAAATGGTAGGAAAAAAATTCAAAATGTTGACATGAGCTGGCTCCTTACAGCTTTCAGTAAAGACCAACAACAGAGAAATGAACTCAAACTAGAGGTAGCCATTCTGAAGGCAGATATGAAAAGAGAAACAGCTTTGCTAAAAATAATTTTTTTAAAGCATATACACAGGGAAGCAGATGTGGCTTAAACAGTTGAGCACCCACCTACCACATGGGAGGTCCCAGGTTCAGTTCCCAGTACCTCCTAAAGAAGACAAGCAAGACAGCGAGCTGGCGCGGCGAGCTGACACAACAAAATGATGCAATGAGATGACGCAACAAAGAGACACAAAAAGGAAACGCAATGAGAGACACAACAAGTGGGGAGTGGAGGTTGCTTAAGCCATTGGGTGTCTCCCTCCCACATGGGAAGAGAGAAAGAAAGAAAGAGAGAGAGGGAGAGTTTGAGTCCCAGTGCCTCCTAAAAAAAAAAAAAAGAAGAAAAGCACACAATGAACAGACCCAGAGAGCAGACAGCGAGCGCAAACAACGGGGGGGTGGAGGAATAAATAAATAAAATAAATCTTTAAAAAAAAAAGCCTATATACATACACTACCTAAGGCCTGTAATCTGACAAGGAATCTTTAAAATGAAGACTTACAGGATCAATTAGACCAACTTATGCCACCTGAGCAGTTCACCGTAGTCAATGCCAAGGTCTTTCCCTCATTCTTTCATTCTGAGAGTATTTCCTTCCATCTTTGTTGGAATTGACATTTTCTCTTTTTATGAAATGAGAGTGATGGTAGATCCTTTAATATCCTTATTTGGCAAAATAAAATGTTGGCAAACTATCTCAATTTCCAAAATTTTACTGGTATTTGAAATCCAAAAATCTAAGACCTAAGAAACAGCAAATCTCCTCGGGGAAATTTCCAGAAGAAGAGTTAGGGCCCCAACGAGGGTGGGATCTAAATGCCCTCAGTTTCCAGCACTCCAATGGAGCCAGCTGGGTGACAAGGCATTGCTCAGCAACTACAACATTATCTTCCAACACAATCATTTATTGAGCACAAAACTAAAAGGGATAGAGAGTCCTCCTGGGCCGAGTCCCACGGGCAGGGAGTTGAAGCTCTGCTTCAGGGCCGTTCAGGGCAGCCCTGGAAGAACTCATTGCACATCATAGTGACGAGGGCCAGAAAGACAGCGTACTCCTGGAAGTCCACCTGATGGTCACTGTTCTCATCCAGGCTGCTCATCAACTTCTTCAGCCCCTCCTCGTCCACCTCCGCCTGAAAGGCAGAGGGAACGAGGTTGCCACCAAGCCCACCCTCACCCCCAGCTCCACGCCACACACATATGCAGGCCCACATGCACACTTACTGGTCAGTGCCCAGCTCTCCCTCCCCACCAGGCAGCTGGGTGAGCAGTGTCAGGGAGGCCCTGGGAGCTACTGAGAGGGTCCCGTGGGTGAGGACAGAGAGCCTGCAGCATGGCAATGCTTGGAGTGGGAAGCCTGCCGGGCCGTCTTCTGAGCATGGTATCAGTTCCAACCCCCACAGGAACCCAGCAATGTAGGAATCACTACCCCCATTTTGCAAATGAGAAAACCAAAGTTTTTTGGAGTCACGCTGACCCTGCCCATCTCCAGCAGGATGAATTCAGAAAAGGCCAATGAAGCCAAAATTAGAAAAGTTAAAAAAAAAAAGGAGGAAGAAAGGAAGGAAAGGAGGAAGGAGGAGGGAGGGAGGTTAGAAGGGAGGGAAGGAGGAAGACATGACTCATATGTTCAAAGCCTGAGGCCTGATTTGGGGATTATCCACCAGTCAGTTTGGGGCAGGCCGGGAAAGCCCCGAGGGGCAAATTAAGAGTTGACTCCTTTTCACTGCTAAATGTCCCAGCAGGTATGTCTGAGCTTTTTTCTTTCTACAAACCTTCTTAAATTTGGAAAGGAAGCAAGAGAGAGAGCTGTGTGATCTTCTGCCAGTTACTTCCCCTCTCTGGGCTCTGGTTTGCTCAACTCAACATGAGGGGATTGGACACATGGACTCTGAAGGTCCTGACAGCACATCTGTTCTCTGGACTGCTTCAGGGAACAAGCCATCAATAGAGCGCTCACACATGGACCCCTCTCCCACTCCCGTGGGGCCATGAAACAGAAGTGGGGAGGGGGAAAGGGCACAGCCCCACTGTGGTGATGTCATCAGCAGGGGTGTGGGGAGGGGATATGCCCTGAGCCCACCACATTCACACACCAGGACATCAGGAGGCCCTCCCCTCCCCAGGCCTGCCCCACTCACCCCCACGAAGCTGGGCAGCTCCTTGTGCAGAAGTTCCTTCATCTCCCCCTTACTCAGCTTGAACTTGTCACCCTCTTGGCCTGAGTACTTGTGGAAGGTGGTGACCATCACAGCCAGCGCCTGCTCCAGTGGACTGGACATCTCGGATCTGGAGCCACAGAGGTGGCAGGTGATGCAGACACCGCCAAGGCTTTTTCTGAACGGGAAGGCAGGGGCTACAACTCTGCCTCAGGCTAAGGGGTCCCTGAAGGCAGATGCTAAGTCTCCCTCTGTGTTTGGGGGTCACTAAGGGCAGGACTTCCTGTTTCCTCTGATCACACTTGAGCGTCCTGAGAACACCCCTATCTGAGTCTCTGGGAAGGCAAACGACAGAGGGTTTCCATTTTAACTCCTCCGTGCCACAGAACAGGGGCGTCGTGCCAAGCATTGAGCACTGTGGGCATCTCCCCGGGCTAGCCCGTGGGGGTCACCGGGCTGTCTGGAAGTGGCCATGGCTATGGCTTACTCAGACTAGGGCTCCCAAGGCCAGAGGGTATCTCTCTCCCATCTAACTGGAAGCTCCTTGGGGTTGCTGTCAGAGTACAGGGGCTGTGCCTCCCTCTCACGCTGGAGGCCCCTGAGCCACAAGCACTGTCTCTGTGCAGACAGGGCATGTTGGGCAGGGCGGGGGCAGTTAACATTCTCCCACCAGCAAGGAGCCTGGCCATGTGTTGGGACTGGCATTAAAGAAATTAAATGTCCATGGCCCAAGGATCAGGGCAGATCCTGGGGATGCAAGGATAGACCTCAGAGGTCATTTTTCCAAGGCCCTGCTTCTGAGCAAGCTCAGACCAGCCTGGGAAGGTTGGGCAGGTCCCACCCAGGGTGAGGCCAGAGGAGCCTGTGCCGGAGGCAGGGAAAGCCCTGGGCCCATCCCGCCAGCCCTGCCTTCGGCAAGGCGACGGGAAAGGGCAGGAAGCGGCAGTGGGCAGAGCTATCCTGTGGCTCAGAGCCAGCACTCAGGCAACCAAAGCCCTGCTAGAGTCCAGGACTTTGCAAAAACAAACAAACAAAAACCAAACTCAGAGTTCTCCTTAAAGCAGCCCCAAACACACACCTCTTACTCCCAAGCCTGGACCCCCAAAGTACGGCCCCTAGGCTGATATACTCAATCTGAAACCCACAAAGGGACCCCCAAACTGAGAGACTCCCTGAGAGACTGAGTAATACCCAAGCTACACTCCCCACGGAGGAAACTGGAATAAGACCCCTCAATCGGACACTTTGCTGAGGGGCCCCCAAATAAAGAGACCCTGACTGTTCCCACCAAGGAAGTCAAAGGGAGAAAACTACGGGGACTGAAAGATCAAGACAAAGGGACAACGGCAGGGAACCCCAGCAGGACAGATGTACTCACCAGACTAGGCGGTGGAGAGAGGCCCAGGAAGGAATGCGAGTGGCCAGCTGCCCAAGGCACGGATTTATATGCCCGCGCCACTGGCCCCCAACTTGGCATTTTAAGGAAACTGAACCTGTCCTAACCTGATCCCGCCAAAGCTTGGCCTCCTGCCACCCCCACCCATTCCCTCCTGGCCCCCTCCCTTTCAGAGCCTGCCAGTTCTGTCACCTGCTCCAGGAGGGCTCTAGGCCCAGCTCAGGTCAGCCCTCGAGCCCACCCAGGCCAAAGAGGGCGTGTGGAGGCTGGCAGGGGGGAGCCTAGACCCAGGATGAAGGGAGGCAGCCCCTGCACTGGACACCTGGAGGCTCCTGTCAGGCCTAGTTCTCATGGGGGCACAGGCTGCAGGGGCGAGCCCAGGCTTCACAGCCCTGTGCCCCGGGCATTCCACCAGCAGGACCCCCTCCGGTCCAATTCTTTGGGGCATTGGTTCTCATTTTTGTTAATGGGAAAATGAGTGTGTGTGTGTGTGATGGGGTCGGGGGCCACCACTGCAAAGTTGGGGGCCAGAGAAGGCAGCTGTAGGGTATCAGGAGGAGGAGAGCGGCGCTGACTTCAGGAGGAAACAAAGTCACTTTCAATAGCTGGCACCAGAATACCTGTTAATGAGGTAATGAGGTAACTGGCTGTTCTTAAAAGGAACCCTGAAAGGCGCCTTTGAGCAGGACTGGGCTGGAAGGAGACTGGGAGCACAGGCAGAAGGGCCGCTCTGCACACGGCTGCAGAAGGGCTTTGTGGGTGGGGTGAGCGACAGGCTGTGCAGAGCGGGAAGCCCAAGGGAGGATTTAAAAACAAAACGAAACAAAAAACAACTGTGGCCCCTCTTCTCCAGCTCGGGGGTAGGAGGAATAAGAGGGTCACCCCTAACCTCTTTCCCAGCCAGGAGGCCAGGCCTGAAGCAGAGGCCACAGCCATTAGCCCCCTCACTCCCACGCCCTCGCCACACGTGCCCCTCCCCACACTCAGAACCCAGCCCAGGGAGGAGGGGTTTTCAGGGAAGGGGGGCACACTGCCCTTCCCAGGGCCCCCTTGGCCTGCTGCTCTTTGTCTAGCCCCAATCCCAGTCTGAGCATTGCCTTCCTGGGGGCCAGCACCCTCCCCGCTCCAGATGTCCAGCTACTCTCTTCCCCGCCCCCGCCCCCTCTGCACCCCCTCCCTAATTCTAGGTGACTCACCCAGTGGTTCCAGGCCCAGATGCCCAGGCAGTGACTCAGCGGCACCGCCCTTCTCCCCCGGGGCAGCCGCAGTCCCAGAGCAGCGGAAGCCCCTACCCAGCTGGAGGAGAGAGCACGGGACACAGACCCTCACCGGCCCCACCCAGGGAGCCCTGGATTAGGACACCACATAGAAGCCTGGGACCTGACAGAGGATCCGAATGTAAAACCAGATTGTCTCTTTCTGGGGACCATGGTGGGATTTGGGGGCCAGCCTGAGTGGGCATAATGCAGTCAGGCCTTGGGGCTCCCGGCATCCTCTTTTCCTCTTCTAAGCCTTTGCACAGCTGCCCAGTGTCCCCTCCTCCCCAAGGCCGTTGAACCCCTTACGCTACTTCTCTCCATCAAAACCTGCTCTCAGAGAGGGTTTGGAATAAAAATCCTTCACACTGAGGGCCAGGGACAAGAGGGTGCAACACCTTGTTCAGAAAGCCCACTAGCGGGAAGCGGCTGTGGCTCGATCAGTGGGGCTCCCGTTTACCATATGGGAGGCCCTGGGTTCGGTTCCCGGGGCCTCCTGGTGAGGGCAAGCCCGCCCGCACGGCGTGGTTAGCTGACCCAGCGAGCACAAGCAGCAAGGGGGGGGGGGGGTAAATGAATAAATAAATAAAATCTTTAAAAAAAAAAAAAAAAATCTTAAAAAAAAAAAAAAGAAAGCCCACTAGCATCCCCATGGCTCTCCCGTAGAGCCTAGCAGTGGGAGGCCCCAGACTCTGGTTCCTGCCTGCGTTCCAGCCTCTGCCTGGACCCTAATCGCCCTGCTCCTTGCTCAGTCTGCATTCCCAGGCCCACCTTGGTTTATCCCTCAGCCCAGAATGTGCTCCCCCCCACATACACCCCTTATCTATCTCCTCCTGCTGAAATCCCAACTACCCTTCAGAGTCCAGTTAAATGCCACCTACTTCATGGAGCCTTCCCCAGGCCCCAACCACATTTGATCTCTACCTTTCTGTCGCATACAAAGCATTCCTTTTGTCCTTCTCTTGTGTATACACAACAGTCTGCTTTAGATGGAATCACCTGTATACTTGTTTTCTCTCCTCCCTGGTGAGCGCACTAGGCAGGGGCCAGGTGTTATATTCATAAGCAAAGTGTCGCCCACACCAGGTGCTGACCAGGGTTTATAGCTATTGAATGGCAGTGGGGCGGGGGGGGGGGGCACGACACTGAGGGTAGTAATTAGGAGCCACCAAATCATAACTTCTCCGGATCCCAGGAGTGGAACTGAGACCTCAGGTTGGAAAACAGAACATAGAGCTTCCGAGAGCTACAAATCCCTGAGGAGGGACTGCAGGAAACCTCCTGCTCCAGGGACCCAGCAAGGTTGCTCAGCAAACTCCCCTGCAGACAGGGATGGAGACAAGAGGCAGACAGAGACCTAAGGAGAAAAAGAGAGGGTGAAAAGCTATAGAAGAGAACTGGGAGAAAAGGACAAAGAAAAATCAAGTCACAGAAGCAGAGGGACTGTGAGAGAAAAGAGAACAAGCAGAAAGGGAGGACTAGGGTGATAACCAGGGGCAGCCCTGGCCTGTCCCTAACAAGGTGTCTCCACCGCAGGAACCAGAGCCAGGCTGTGCCCTTTTCCTGGGACTGGTAAAAAATCCTATTAATTTGCCCCTAACTTGCTGTGTGACCATGAGCAACTCACTCCCTGCTCTTGGGGCGTGAGGATTGGCTGGAAGGACTGCTAGAATCCAATCCTGGTCTGACCTTCTCCAGTTCTCTACCAAGGGAGGGAAGCCAGGACCCAGGCCGGCAGTGGGGCCAGAGAGCCTGCCCCTCGCATTCCATCCACCCCCGCACCCAGTTCCACTCGGTTTGCGATGAGTTTCCCACCAGCTGCCTGCAGGTCTTTGCCTGTCCAGTTCCTGCCGCCTGGTGGTAGGGACACGTCATTGCAGGGCTTTGCACACGAGGCTCTTCTCTTTCCCTCCCTCTGCCAACTGCCAGCCCTTCCCGTGCCCCGCTGGTGACTCACGCAGGAGAGGGCAGTGCTGATTCATCTCCAGGGAGCCTTCCCATACCCACACCCCTCACACCTGCGCACATAAAAGGCATTTCCTGCCCAGTCCCTGCTGAGAAGACCAGGTGGACTTCTGAGATGGAAGCCCAATACCTGGAAGCTTAGAGATTCCGGCAAAAGGGAACTAGGTGTCAAAAGTGAGCTCCGCCCACCCACCTCCATTCCCCAGGGCAGGGCGTTGGAAAGAGAAAAGGCCTCGCAGTGGGGGCTCCCGGTTTGAGCTACCTGTGACTCACTGTGCAATCTTGGGTGAGTTGCACCACACCTCTGGGCTTAAACTTTTTTAAAAAGCAATTTGAGATATATTCACATACCATAAGATCTATCCAAATTGTATAATCAATGACCTTTAGTATAATCACAATGTTGTGCATTCATCACCACAAAAAAATTTTAGAACAATTTCATTACTCCAAAAAGAAAAAGTCCACTCCCCTTAGCAGTCACCTCTCAAACCTGTCCTTCCCCAGCCCTACTGGGCTTAAACTTTTTCACCACAAAGATCCCTTTTGTTATCCCCATTCCCCCCAAAAAAACTGTTCTGAAATATTTCTTCTTACCAAACTGCATCAAAAAACAATTTCTTTACCCTGTTTTATTGATGAGCCCCATAACTATCACCTGATAGCCTGGTCAGCATGAGAGCACCCCGTTATCACTCTGGGTTTGGATTCTCCTGGATCTGCCACTGGTCGTGAGTTTGTGTTTTCCCTTTGCTGGAAGGTGCACCCTACTGTGTGCCGAGGGATTTCCACATATTATTATCCCACTGGATTCCCATAACAATTCCAGGAAGTTAGTACAATCTTATCCCACTTTATAGATGAGGACAGTGAGGCTCAGAGAAGTTTGCCCAAATTCACCCAGTTACAGGGAGGGGAGGAGGCCTGATTTCAGCACAGGCAGTCACAACGGTAAACCTCCTCAGTAAGCGCCGAGCAACCATAATCCTAATCCCCTAACTTTCCAGATTCCTGCTCAGACCAGCCTCCCTGCTTCTGCCCAGCCTCTCCTTTCTCAGCTTCACCTGGAGCCCAGGTGTCCATCCCTCCTCTGGTTCTGCCATCTTCAATGGCCCCCTTTCCTACTGTCTTCAAATGCACTCATGCCTTTGCATGCAGGATTTAAAAGAAACTTTCTCCAGCCTCTTTCACCTCTTTTAACCCTCCCCTTTACCACAAATAGCACCCCTATCCACCCAGTGACCCAAACCAGGAGCTTGGTGGTCCTCCTAGCCTCCTGTGTCCCCCTCACTGCCCTCCAGATGTCCTTCTGCCTTTTAAACACCCCTCAGCTCTGTCCACACTGCCTTAGAGCCCATCCCATCTTACTCCTGGACTACTGCAAATATATCTGAACTCTCCTGCCCACCTAACCTTGCCCCTCAACTCTACCTCCTGGGCACTGCCACACCAGGGTGGTCTTCCTAAAGGTCAGATCTGAACACTGCAGTACCCAGTTTAAAACACTAAGTGGACTCCCCTAGCTTTCGAGAGAAGGCAGCTTAGCATGCCGTGCCTTCCCAGGCTCACCACTATAACGACCTCCATGCCATGCTCTTCCATGCCTCCAAAACCTCACCTAGGCCGTCTCGTCCGCTGGAAAGCCCTTCCTCAGTTTGTCCCCCTGTCCGTCTCCTAATCATCCTTTACATTCAGGTCAAAGATCATCTCCTCTGTGCAGCATCCTTGACTCCCGACCTCCCCACACATGAGAACACATGAGTGTTGTGGGAATTTGAAGCTTTTGTGGATCCCAGAAAATCATGTCCTTAGGGCTAATCCATTCCTGTGCATGTAAACCTGTTGTCGGTTTTATTAAGTTGAGGGGGGCAGACAGCCTTATGCACTCTTTGCCTTTGATTAGATTGAGTGGCCTAGGGTGGGTCTTAATCCTCTTATTGGATTCCTTTATAAACAGAGGAAGAAAAAGCCACAGATACAGGGGGAAGAAAAAAAAAAAAAAAAGCTGCAGAGACAGAAAGGAGCCAAGAAACTGAGGGAGAGTCCCCAAGAGCCAGAAACTGAAATCAACAGAACACAGAAAGCTGAGAGGAAGCCACTTAAGCCAGAAGCTGAAAGCAACGAGGCCTGGAAGAGAAGGGAGAGAGGAGCAAACTCTGCCATGTGCCTGATCGCCTACAGCTGCAAGTTGGGTGCCTTGATTTGGACACGTTCATGACCTCAGAAAGCTTTTAGCCCAATAATTCCCATTATAAAAGCCGATCCATTTCTGGTATATTGCTCCCAGCAGCCTTTAGCAAACTAAAACAAGTGTGCACACACACACACAGTTAGGAGTTCCTCCTTGCCCAGGGCCCTGTAATACTGCCTTTTATGTTTACTCATGACTATTTGCTTACACATCTCCCCGCTCGACTGGGCTTCTGGGAAATAGATACTAAGTACTGTTAAGTTCCGCTATCCCCGGCGCCTGAAGCGGAGCAGGTGTTTGGTGAATGGACGAATGGAGCCCCAAGTGCTCTCCCTCATAGCCACCTTCCTCGCTCCTTCCTTCAATACCACATCACTAAGTCTCTCCATCCCCTGAACCTTCTTCTAGGGACCCAGCTCTCTTCAATGTCACCAGAAACTTCCTTCTTGTGAGTTAATGCCCCACTCCTCAAAGGGGTGCTTCTGAGGAGAGGAGCCCCTCCACTCCTCTTTCCTCTTCTCCCTCCCTCCTCCCCAGAAAGAGGTGAGGCCGCTAGAGCACTCTGTACAGGCTCACTTGGTCTTTCTCACCAAGCCTGCCCTTGGGAAGACGGCACCCCTCCTCCTGTGCTCCCCCCTCCACTGAGGACACCACCGTGGAGGCCTGCAGTCCGGCAGCTGCTCTTTGGGGTCGGGTGGGGGAGGTCAGTGCAGGAAGCGGCAGAGAGAAATATAAAGATCTTTTTGGCCTCTGCTCCAAATTACCTTCTCTGGTCCACAGCTGGGATTTTCAGACTCCAAAAGAGAGAAGAGTGTGAGCCATTAGCACCCAAGAAACCCCACTACCCAGGTCTCCTCCTTCTTGTCCCTTCTGTTGCCACCTACACCATTAACAAGAGCCATTCCTCAGGGGACCCTGGCCAGAAGCAAACCATCCCTTGTGCCCTCAACTGCACCCAGGCTCTGCCCAGCCCAGCCCCCGCCGCCACTCATGTCCTGGTGAAAGCAGGTGAGAAGGGGCACAGCCACTCTAGGGATCGCTTCCCGGCACTGCTGGACTTCAAGTGTGGGGACTGGCCTCTCCCACCAACAACTCCTTACAGAATTTCTTACAGAGAGTCAGTGAACTCGGCCAGGTTCCCAAGGCCTGCTCGGGAGCAGATTTTGGCTGTGTCATAAAATGTCATAGAAAATGCAACTAGAGCTAACAGGACTCAACATAAAGCAGTGAGATTAATAATCTTCCTGGAAACACCCAACTTGAGAGATATGTTCTGTCTTGCTGATAAACTTAGGGAACTTCCTAAATCTCAGAAAGGGACCAAGGGTAGCTTCAGAAAAAGGAAGGTGACTCAGGAGAGTGAGCACTGATTTTTGAAAACATAGGGTGTAGCTCATGAGGAAGTGGTTTAAGGAGAGACATTTTAGGAGATTGATGTGTAATACTAGAAAATAGATACAGCAAAGAAGTTAAGACTCTGGACACTGAATCTGAATCTTGACTCCACCACACCCTAGTTCTATTAATCAAGATCTTTTGGCTATCAGAGACAGAAATTCAACTCAAGTTCACTGAAGCACAAAAGGGGATGTATGTGTTACATAGCTGGTAAGGTCACTGCAGGAATTCACAGGATCAAAAGTAATTCAGGGAAGCGGCTGTGGCTCAATCAGTAGTGCTCCAATTTACCATATGGGAGGCCCCGGGTTTGGTTCCCGGGGCCTCCTGGTGAAGGCAAGCCCGCCCGCACGGCGTGGTTAGCTGACCCAGCAAGCACAAGCAGCAAGGAGGGGATAAATGAATAAATAAATAAAATCTTAAAAAAAAAAAAAAAAGTAATTCACAGCCTTGGGAGCTAGAACTGGGAACTCTTACCACTATCCACCCATTCATCCTCTCTCATCACCACTTATCCCTGTTTCTCTTTGCATGTGGTCTTCACTCTCTCTCACTGTAGCAGCGCCTCTCCGTATAATAAGGAATATGGCCACAGTCTCTCCCAACTTTGTAAACCCAGTGTCCACACATCAGTCCCAAGGAAGAACCCTGATCGACCCAGCTTGGCTCCTTAACCCAGCGTCAGGCCAGTCCTTATTGCCAAGGTGATGGGGTGCCACGATTGGCCAGTGTGGGTCAGGTACTCAGCCCTATGGCCAGGGTGGGTCAGATACACAGAAGAAGGCAGCAAGCTATCATGGTCACTTCACCAGGCACGTGATCTTGCCTTAATTAACCTCCCTCTTCAGGTCAGTTTCCTGTTCTGTAACACGCACATATTAATATCACAGAGCAAATGAGATAACACAGATAAAGTACCTAGCAAGCATTCAATGAATGTTGTCAGATGTAGCAGTAGAAGAAGAAACCATGACATGGAGTTAGAACCAATGTCACTGCTGAGATGTGGCCACCCGACACGCCAGTAACATAAAGCCATGATCATGACCCCATACATCCACCAAAGCACAAGAACAATGATCTGTTCCCGGCTCCCCAGTCAATATTTATTCACCCTTTGAGTTCCCATTTTGTCATGTGCTAGTAGCAGTTGCTAACAGTTTAAGAAAAAATAAAACTTAAAAATCTTAAAATGGAGAAAACTCTGTTCGTTTGCTTCATTCTTTCTCATGATTCGAAAAAGACCGTATTTTTTCCATTCTTATTGAAAGAACACCTTGATCCAGCCTCAAAATCAGTTGAGCTTGATGACAACCTGGCCCAATCTAGATCAGTGCCTCCCGATTCCCATTTCAGAGACAAAGAAAGTGGTTCCCTGCATGGGAATATATTCATACATCCTCATCCCAGCTAATTCCTGCAATCCTCCAAGGTCATCTGCCCCCCAGCTCCCCACTCTCTATTCACCAACCAGTCTTCTGGTTTGTGTTTGGACTTTCAAAGGGACTTTCCTTCTGGGAGGAAATGGAGCTGATTCCTGGAATGTTTGGTTTACCAGGCAGTCCTAAGAAGAAATAAGCATTAGTCTCTCAGAACAAGATCTTCCCTGAGTGAAGTGATAAAGAATGATGTTCTAAGCCTGCTCAGCCTCTGGCCAGATAGACCTCTGCTCCTAAGAAGGAAAGAAGACAGGTAGACAAGAAGGCAGGAAGAAACTAAAATTTATTGAGTGCTTACTCTGGTGTAAGCAGTGCACAAAGTACTGTACATATATTATTCAATTTAATCCTCCCAACCACCCTATAATGTGAGCAATGCCTGTGATTAATAGATCAGGAAACAGCAGCTCAGGAGATTACGTGTAGCACCAGGATCAGCGTCAGGTCAGCCTGGCTGCAGAGAACCTCTTTGAGTTCACCCTTTGAGTTCCCATTTTGAATCACCCTAACTCTGTAACACTTTTGCCCTGAGTTCTTTCTCTTGCTGCTTCCCTGGCTCCTCTTCCACTGCCTCCCCCTGCCGGTGCAGCTACCATTAGTCCACTTTCCTTTTCTCTCTCACCCACTCTTTCTCACTCTCACAGTATCGCCAGCTGCTCAGATTAGACATCTCCTTAAAACCTAGTGCTGGAAATAAAATTGGCAAAAAAAAAAACCTAGTGCTGGAATCTACACTGAGCCAACTCCACCCTCTCGGGCCCAGGCTCTGTCAGTGAACTCATTTGTCCCTCAATCATCCAAGCTCCAGTGTGGGCATCATCTCTACCGTGCTCCATAGACCCCCAGATGCAGCCAAGCTGCCTCGCCAGCCACAAGCCCTCCCTGAGCAAATGCCCAGTGCTGCTGGGTTTTCCTCTGAACATTACCTCGCCAACCCTTCCTCTCTGTTCTGTAGCTACTGCCGCACCCCAGCCTGCCCTGTGACTGCAAGCTCTGTACCAGTCTCCTGCTGGCCTCCGGTCTTTCCCTTCTCCATCCATTCTGAATATAGCTTTCCAGCTAATCTTTCAAAAACATTGCCTCTATTCCGTCGCTCACTTGCTCAAAAACTTTCTGTGTCTCTCTACTGCCCATCACATCATTCCAATTCTCCAGTGTGGCTCTCAAGAATACAACTCTCTGTTTCATCATCATCATTATTATTGTGGTGGTAACATAAATATAACATAAAATTTCCCATTTTAATCGTTTTCAAGTATACAATTCAGTAGTGTTAACTGCATGCACAATGCTGTGCTGCCATCACCACCATCCAGTTCATTCTCCATCCTTGCCATCAACAAATGTTTGTTGAGTAGTGACACTGTGCTAGGCACTTGGTGGATAAAAGAGACTTATTCCTGCCCTGGTGGAGCATGTAGTTAAGAAAAGAAGACAGGGGTCGGATGTGGCTCAACTGGTTAGGCGTCCGTCTCCCATATGGAGGGACCCGGGTTCGATCCCCGGGACCTCCCGGTAAAAAAAAAAAAAAAAAAGAAACGAAGACAGGAAATAAACAAATGTATAATTACAAATTATAGTATGTATAATGAATGAGAACCAATGGGTGCAATGACAGAAAGTCACAGAGATGGTTGTACCCACCTGGGTCAGGTGGTCAGGATAGGGTTTGCTGAGGAGGAGACCCTCACCTGAGGCCTGAAGAGTTGCCCACTTGGAACATTCCAGGCAGTGGCCCAGAAGTGGGAAAGAGTTGGGTGCATGAAGGAAGCAAAAGAAGGCTAGTGTGAGTGGGTCATGGATGGAAATGGGACAAAATGACATAAGGTGGGATTGGAGAGGTCAGAGCCTTTTAGGCCAGTGCAAGGAGTTTGGGTTTTGTTCCTACAACAGAATGTCAGTGGAGGATTTTAAGTAAGGGAATGACATAATCTGAGATAAATCTTAAACACTACTCTTGTAAGTTCCAATAAAAGGTTTCAGAGTAGAGGAATTGTTTCCTCCACTTTGGAACCTCACTGAGAATAATCAAACAGAACAAATGTAGAGGGGAAATGACCATGGTTAATGGAAGAAGGAAACAGATACAACTCTGTGACGGTTAGGCTAATGTGTCAACTCGGCCAGGTAGCTGTGTCCAGGTGTTTGTTCCAGCAAGCACTGGGCTAATTGTAATACAAGAGCATTTATGGACTTCAATCACCAGTGAGTTTACTGTTTGGATGGCTGATTACATCTGCATCAATCAGGGAGATTACATTATCAATGGGTGGTGCTTTTATATCCAATCAGTTGAATGACTTAAAAGTGGAAGTGATTTCAACATTCAGAGAGAATTTCCCAGCTCGTCGTTGGACAGGCAACTTCTCCCAGAAACTCATCAACGACCTTTCATCGGGCTTTCATCGGAATCACTGGTTTGCAGCCTGCCTGCAGAACCTGAACTTGTGCATCGCCACGGTCACGTGAGAGACTCTTTTAAAATTTCATATTATTGACAGATATCTCCTGCTGATTCTGTTTCCCGAGAGAACCCTGACTAATACAAACTCCAAGCCACAAATCATGAAGTGAAGGGTGCCTGCCAAATATAGTTATCTATGCAAGGGAGTGGGATGAGAGCAGAAACATGCTACCCAAACCCTTGGGCAGAACACACATTTCCCTGAAAGGGGTAAGCAATGTCCCTTTGATTGAAGCAATAATATTTGAGGTTGAGAACAAGCTCAGAAGTCTCCCTGTGGAGAATTAGCTTGATGCTTCAGGAGAGCAGGGAAGGGGGTTCTTTTTTCTTTTTTTAAAGATTTATTTTATTTATTTCTTCCCACCCCTTCATGTCTGTGTCTGTTTGTCTACCTTGTTTCTTTAGGAGGCACCGGGAGCCGAAACCAGGACCTCCAATGTAGGAGGGAGGTGCCTACTCGCTTGAGCCACCCCCGTTCCCTGCTTTGTTGTGTCTCTCATTATGTTTTTCTTCTTGTGTCTCTTGTTGCATCATCTTGTTGTGTCATCTTGCCACGCCTCCCCGGCGCGCCAGCTCACTGTTTTCTTTAAGAGGCCTTGGGAACAGAACCAAGGACCTCCCAACATGGTAGGCGGGAGCCCAATGTCTTGAGCCACATCTGCTTCCCAGATCTTAAGAAGAAACCATGCTGGAATGACATTTGTCAAGTAAAATAAAATGGCCACCTGTATTGGGCATTGCTGGGCATTCCGAGAAAGGATTTTCCAGAAGACAAGAACAATCGACCTTCAGTAGCAATGCTTCAATATTTGTTCATCAACTGTAACAAATGTACCATACTCACATAAGATGTTATTAATAGGGGAAAATGTGAGGGGATGGGGTATATGGGAATCCCCTGTACTTTTTTTGGTTTTTTGTTTTTGTTTTTGTTTTTGTTTTTATTTTACCGGGAGGTCCCGGGGATCGAACCCAGGTCCCTCCATATGGCAGACGGACGCCCAACCATTTGAGCCACATCCACCCCCTGTTCCCCTGTACTTTTAATGTAACTTTTCTGTAACCTAAAACTTCTTTAAAAATAAAGAAGAGCCCACACCAAATCTTGGTGTATATTTCCATCTTTCTCTCCCATTTCTCAGCAAGCTCGGTTCTTTCCCCCGTTTCCCAATAAAATCTTTTTACTGGCATAAATAAATAAATAAACTTAAAACTAAAATTGACCCGCAGAGGCTTTGTGAAAAAATGGTGAAGTGGAATGCACCCTACAGAACTGCAGACGAGCGACACCAGCTGATAAACCAGCTTCAGTCTAGTAGAGATAACTTGGAATGGACAAGCATACCATGCTATCTGCTCACCACCTTGTAAGACACCCCTTACATAAAATGGAAACTTAACGTCAGCCAATCAGAATATTTCCTCGCTTGCTTCCACATTTGCCCTATATAAGCTCCCACTTCCCGCCCCCTTAGTGGAGACCCTTTCCCGGTACAGTTTGGATGCTGCCCACTTCATGAATCGTAAACTGTGAGGCTGTGGAATGTCTGGGCAGGGTGTCCCAGTTTGTTAATTAGCAACCAGAACATGGCCATTTAGTGATGTTAGGAAATAAGGCCATGGGTCTACAAGTAACTATCTTGTATGGGGAAAGTTGGTGAGGGCTGAAAGTGTCCCCATAAGTTCATGAGGACTTAGGGGAGAACTTTAACCTGGGGCGGAGGGGGTGTTGAAAAAGTAAGTAAGTTTCTCTTAGCTGTGCCTTTGGTACATTCAAATAGCCCTGATGACTGGGGGTCAGAGGCACAGTGGAGGCGCTGCAGGGTGGGCGAAGTTGACAGGAGTTTAGAGCGGGGTTGCCCTGTAAAGTGGGTGCCACGTCACTATGGATTTTTAACAGATTATCCATGGTATGAGGCACAAAAATTGTGACAGTTGAGTCTAGGGTTACTTCAGAGCTACAACCCACCCTGTCCCACAGCTCTTATAATCTTTCTGCCACCTCTTCCACAAAAGGCCCTGAGCATGGAATGGGAGGGGGTGGGGGAGGAGAAGGGGGAGACTTACAAACAATGGTACTGTGACGTAAGGCCACAGCTACAAATAAACAACACAAGCAATGACAGGGGTTCTTCTAAGATGCCACCTAGAAGGGCGGCTCTTATCTTAGAGATAAGGGCAGGATATTCCAGGGGAGACCAGAGATGTGGGATGCTGGCACGTATCTGCACTTCTCACAGTCTAGTTGATCCCGGGTTGTTGCTACAGAGGCAGCCCAATTAAGCAAGAAGTTAGAAGTCCCGTGAATCTGGAAAAAGAAGCCCAAGGGTGCAAGCACAAATGTAGGTGCCTGGAGGGGGAGTTTTCTCCTGTGAGTAATAACAGTGGAACTTTCTCCCGTAGGCTCGAGGACATTTGCTTGGAGTGGGCAGGATCCAGGCCCACGATACCTCTCATGCTAACCCTGCACAGGAGCAGGTGGTAAGGCCAGCTGTGTTTTACCACCCCATGGCAGCTCCTCTACGGCCACTCTTTTTGTGTAGCCATAGGGCTGCTGCTTCATCACTTTCAGAGCTGGCTACCTTTAATGCTGGCTTCCAGGTGTTATACAGCTACTTAAAAACTTCTAGGGAGCTTTTAGGTTATACACAAAGAATAAAAGCATCTCAGGATTGAGAAATAACAATTAGAGGTCAGAGCCCAGGGGTAAATGTGACAAATTTACAAAAACTTACAATTTCCAATGGAATCAAGATTATTTTCTCGCTACCACCACCTTAATATAATTACACATTTTTCCTTAAATGAATTACTGTTATTTATGAGCACAAAAATAATAAGCATTTACAATATTTATTTTAGATTGTAGTTTATTTTTATTATAAGATTTTTAGATTGCAACTTTGCTTTGCTTCTCCAATTTGTTTATCTAAATTTTTGCATGACTTTTACCAGCAGTCCTGTAAATCAATTGGCAAAGGTCTGAGTATCCAGGCTTATAAATCTGAATGATAAGATTGAATTCTTTACAAGGCCAACTGAATCTTCATTAGGATTTCAAAAATCTTATTATTATACAAGGGAGTAAAACTAAGTTAGAACCTAGAGGGAGAAGACAGAAGGATTTTATTTTTTATTTTTTATTTTTATTTTTTTAAAAGATTTTATTTATTCATTCATTCATCTCCCCCCCACCCCCACCCCGCCCCACCGCTGCCCGTGCTCGACGGGCCAGCCAACCACGCCGTGCGGGCGGGCCCGCCCCCACCAGGAGGCCCCGGGAACCGAACCCGGGGCCCCCCACATGGCAAACGGGAGCCCCACTGACTGAGCCATAGCCGCCTCCCGACAGAAGGATTTTAAAGAGCACCAGAAGCTCAGCTTCTCCAACTTCTTGAACTCTGGGAGAATTGACTTATGTTTAGGCAATTTGAATAGAGCTCTCTTAAGAATTTTTATTTGTTAATTTAGTATTTACCATCCAGAGGTAGGAAGATATACATTAACAAACAGATAGACACAAACTATAGAAACACAGAAGTACAGAAATATAAAACTTACTGACTGTTTCCCACAACGGTAGAGAAATAATAAAGAAGCAGAAACAGAAGAGAATTCTCTTACTTGATGTCTGAAAACAGAGGCCGTGACAAAGGGCCCAACCAGACTTTCGCTCAACAAAAGGATTTTGATCTGAACTGCAACATGGCAGGAGTTCAAAGATCCGAGAGGGCCTAACCGGGTGAGCCAGGGGACGACCCCAGAGAGGATGGAACACAGAGGATTCCTGCAGGCACCTTGCTTCTCTCCGAGGCGTCGGAGGCATCTTCCTGGCGTCCACCTTCGGATCTGACTTCTGAAACCATGCATTGTTGGGCTGAAAATAAAACAGACTTTAAAAAGGGAGTACAGGGGGTCGGATGTGGCTCAACTGGTTGGGCGTCCGTCTCCCATATAGAGGGACCCAGGTTCGATCACCGGGACCTCCCGGTAAAAAAAAATACAAAAAAATAAAAAGGGAGTACAGAGCAAGTTTATTACACTAAAGCTATATTAATGCAAGAGCAGCACCAAAATAGGTTTCTCCTTGAAGGAGTGAGCTGGGGGAGCAGCTTATATGGCTGCTTGAGACCAAGGGAAGGTGGGGGGAAATGGGGAGGGGTGAGGACAATGGGTACGTGAGCTACATGAACTACGGGGTGTGGGGCTGTGGACTGTCTGGGCAGGGTGTGCCAGTTTGTTAATTAGCAACCAGGACATGGCTATTTGGTGATGTTGATCATTTGGTGATGTAAGATTGTGGCCATTTGGTGAAGATCAGCAGGCCTTGCTGGAGTCAGCTTGAACTCTTTGTTACAGTTCTTCCTCCCAGCCTGGGGCAAGGGTTTTTATCAGCACCACAAAGGATTATTGGTATGTCAGCCTACTTCAGTTAACCTCCGTTTCTTTATAATGCCCTGGATAAAATGGAAGTTCAAGCAAATCAAGATAGTTAGTATAATAAAATCATTTATCATTCCAATTTCACACAGTTAAGTTGTGCTGTCAGGAGCAAGGAATTGCTGGCTGTGGGTCACACCGTGCAGTGCCCAGGACCATGAAGAAACTGTTTCCTAGGCAAGAGGGGACATTAGTACCTGTGTAAACAAGGGAATTCTTAGGACCACACACATATGCCCAAAACAAGAAGCATGGGAAGAAAGGATCAGGGAGGCCCCTACACTTTGGCCTGGAATGATTCTCTGAACCCATTGTATGGATAAATTCTGAAGGAGAGCACCCCCATGGGTCAATCTGCAAAGACTAGAAAAGGTGTTTTCTTTTTTTCTTGGTTTGTGTGTGCATGCGTGTGTGTGATGGTGTTGTTGTTAGCTCCTGACATTTAAGGAAAGTTCAGCTATAGCACAAGCTGGATAAAAGCTTACGGAACAGATTCCTCAGAGTCTAAATTCCAGCGATAACACACTAAAACATCATAATGTCCAGATTTCAACAAAAGATTACAAAATATATAAAGAAACAGGAAGTGGTGGTTCAGTCATAGGAGGAGATTAAAGCATTAGAATCATCAATGAGGAAGATCATACCTGGGATGTTCCAGACAAAGACTTCTTCTTAACAATGGTCTTAATTATGCTCAAAGAGCTAAAGGACAGCATAGACAAAGAGCTAAGGGAAATCAAGGAAATGATAGATAAACACAAAGAGAATAACACTAGAAAGATGGAAATTAGGAAAAGGAACCAAATAGGGCTGAAGACCACAGTAACAGAAAATAAAAATTCCCTCAGGGGTGGGGGGGATGGGGGGGGCTGTTCAACAGCAAATTGGAAGGCAGAAGAAAGAATCAGTGAACTTGAAGACAAATGAAATCACCCAGTCTGAGGAGCAGAAAAGTGGAAACAATGAAGAAAAACAAACAGAGTCTGAGTAACTTGGCTCTGACACACATCAAGTGTACCAATATACATATTGTGGGAGTCCCAGAAAGAGAAGAAAGAGAGAAGGGGGCAGAGAGAATATTCAAAGAAATAATGGATGAAAACTTCCAACATTTAACAAAAGACATTAATATACATCCAAGATGCTCAAAAAATTCTAAACAGGAGAAACACAAACAGATCCACACCACACCATGTTATAATCAAACTGTTGAATGCCAAAGATAAAAAGAGAATTCTGAAAGCTTCAAGAGAGAAGCAACATGTCACATACAAGGAATTCTCAAAAAAGGTTACATGTCCATTTCTCATCAGAAACCATGGAAGCAAGAAAGCAGCAGGAAGCCATATTTAAAAAGCACTGAAAGCAAAAAAAAAAAAAAAGGCCAACAAAAAATTCTATATCCAGCAAAACTGTCCTTCAAAAATGAGGGATGGATTAAGACATTCCCAGACAAATAAAAGCTGAGGGACTTTATCACCACTAGACCAGCCCTACAAGAAAAGCTAAAGGGAGTCCTGCAGGTTGAAAGGAAGACAAGAAGGAAGCAAGAAAAGGAAAGAGTGAAGAAAGAGAAAGCCTAACTGTAACAACCAGAATTAAATTTTAGAAACTCTCAAAATGGTAGAGTATGAGAGGAAGGAAAGAGAAAAACTAAAGGGATATGAGAGTACTTTTCTTGTTAAGGGTAATATAAAATTAATAATACACTTAGAAGGTACCCAAAAGAGTAGCATGGGGTTAAATTAAAGCAACCATAATCTTTTTATAAAAATAGAATATATAACTTTTAAAACATAAGTAGAAAGCTGGCTCTATACAATAGAAAGCAGGAAAGGAGAAAAAAGTAACAACAAAAAAAGGAAGAGTAGGTGGAAAATACATGCTATTGGTATAGTCATACCTTGGTACTTGACTGCTTTGAAACTCAACATATTTGGTACTTGACACATTTTGACACAAAAATTTTGCCCCGGTACTCATTGCTTGTTTGGTACTCAACGCACAAGCTAGAACTTGTTGGTGTCAGTTGCCTCATGACTCGCTACCCTTTCTAGTTGAAACAAAGGGTCATGCATTAGTCACACAGTAGCTCTTGCCCTGTATACATCCATTGTGGTCTTATCTTAGCTTCTATGGTCATTTTGTGTATTTTTTTGTGTTTTTTTTTCTCATCATGGGTCCTAAGAAAATGAGCAGTGACAGCACTGAACAGAAAATAAAATTACCTTGCACTACCACTGAGAAAAAAAAGAAATAATAGGTAAATATGAGAGCGGTATTTGCATTACTGATCTTGCTAGGGAATACATCATGCCTAGAACAATGGTCTTCACCATCATTAAGAATAAAGAAGCAATAAAAAAGACTGATATTGAGAAAGGAGTTAAAGCAGTAACAAAGCAGCATCGCCAAACACTCAAGGAAGTTGAAAAGCTTTTATAATTTGGGTAAACGAGAAGCAGTTAGTGGGCGATAGTGTATTGGAGGCCATGATATGTGAAAAAGCGAAAGTGTTGCATACTCATCTTTTGAAAAGCAAACTGGAATGAATGATGAAAGTATTGAGGTTTTTAAGGCCAGCCATAGCTGGTTTGATCATTTTAAAAACAGGACCAGCCTCCATAGTGTCATGAGGCATGACCAGGCAGTGAGTGCTAATAAAATGGCTGCTGATGAATTCGCCAGTGCATTTCAAGACTACGTAGAGGCTGAGGGTTTTATTTCCCACCAAGTTTTTAACTGTGATGAGACCAGAATTTTTTGGAAAAAATGCCAAGTAGAACCTACATCACAAAAAAAGGAGAAGGCATTACCAAGCCAGAATTTGTGGCCAGAAGCTGTGACTCAGAGAGACTTTGAAGGGTTTGAGGCTGACCTCAGCCCTGCAGGTGCAGAGGGTACAGTTGTGCAGGATGTTGTATCTTTGGGCCAATCCCTGGGTCTGGAGGTCGATGCTGCTGATGTTGAGGAGCTAGTGGAGGAGCATCGAGAAGAGCTCAGCACTGAGGAGCTGCAGGAACCACAGAAGGAGCAGCAGCAAGAGGGGGCTGAGGAGATGTTTTCAGGTGAGGAGGAGATAAGGGAGGATGCCCCCAGTTCCTTGATAAAAGAAATGTGTCAAAATGGGCAGAAGTTCAAAACTTTGTGGAGAAGAACCATCCAGACAAAGCTCTGACAAGCAGAAATGTGAATTTATTGAATGACCAAACAATTTAACACTTTTGAAGAATTCTGAAAAGAAGACAGAAGCAGTCCTCACTGGATAAATTTTTAGTGAAGGTGACAAAGAGTGTGTCAGAGCCTGTAGTGCAAGCTGAAAAAAGGCAGAAAAGGGAAAGAACACTGAAGTGCAAGTACCCGATGTTCTATTAGAGGGGACCTCTCCTTCCAAGCAACACCCCATGTGGCCTCTCCTCCTCACCACTCTCCTCCCACCATCCCATTAGGCCATGGACTCTTCTCAGTACAGGTAAAGTGAAGGTTTTATTTTATTTAATCTAAGTATTTATTAATTTTTAGGTTTATTTCTCATGTAAAATAATAATATACTACCCTATCTTTTTACATATTGCCTTAAAAATGTGCATTGTCTTTGGTTTGGGAATGCATTAAATTTATTTACATTATTCCTTATGAGAAAATTTGTTTAGTACTCTTCGTTTTTGGTACTTGTTGTGCCTCCCAGAACAATTAATAACGAGTACTGAGGTACCACTGTATATAGATAGCTACACACAATAATGAAAAAAAAAAAACACATTCTTTCTGAGCACATGTGGATCATGTAATGTAATACTGAACATGTTCTAGGCTACAGAGGAAGCCTTGATGAATTCCAAAGAATCATCATTACTATGTTTTCTGAATATAATGCAATAAAAACTTTAATTAATACATAATACAATTATTTAAAAAGAAAGAGCCAAAAATTTTATATATATATAAAATATCTAATGATTTATTTACTCATACCACCATTGATAGGTATTTGGGCTGTGGAGAGGCGAATGCGATAGAGGATTGCACACAGAACTTTAACTGGATCCATAAGCTTTATTTATTTATTTATTTTAATTGAACTGAAAAATATTAAAACGTTAAAATATATAAATAAAGTGTTCAAATTCAGCAAAGCTTATGGTTGGATATTATGTTATTTTCTATACTTTTCTGAATGCTTGACATAGTTTGTCATTAAAATAGTAGGAAAGAAAGAGATTTTTAAGAGAGAGAAAATATCCATGAAGAAAAAGCAATGCGAATATTTTCGCTGTCCTGATTGTGTGATAATCAGGGTGGGCTAAACATTTGCTATATTAGAAACCATGCATGTGCCCCCAGACAAAGTTTTTCTTCCTAGGTCTGGTTTTTAGAATGCTGGTGGTAAACTAAGCCTGACCATCTTGTATGGGAAAAGACTGTAACTCTAGGTATCTTTGGTCAACCTTAAGAGATATAACAGGGGGGGTGGATGTGGCTTGGGTGGTTGGGCGTCCGTCTCCCATATGGAGGGACCTGGGTTGGATCCCTGGGACCTCCCCGTAAAAATAAAAAAAAGAAAAATATAGAAGGCACGTGGGCTACCAGGTCCCATGTGCGGGTACACCACCAGGCCCCGCAAGCCATGCAGTAAGATGATGACATAACAGGAGGGTGACACAAGGGAGAGCCAAGATGAGACACACCGAAAAACCAGGAACTAAGGTGGCGCAGGCGGTAGGACTCCTCTCTCCCACATCGGAGTTTCCGAGGATTGAATTCCAGTGAAGACAGGAGGAGAAGGATAGGATTGAATTCCAGTGAAGACAGGAGAAGGATAAGAAGAGAGGGCAGGAAACGGACACAGAGAGTTGCTCAGCGAATGGACACAAAAACTGCAAAAACGGGGTGGGGTGGGAGGTAAAAATGGATAAAAGTAAATAAATAAATAAATCCTTAAAAATCAAAAAAGAAGAAAAAAAGAAAATAATAAAAAAAAGAAAAAAAGAAAAAGCAAGCCAAATACAAGGGAAGAAAATCCAGTAGCCTGGGATTTTCCCATGGCAATTCTCAATGGCAGCAAACAGTAGAGCAATGTCTACAGGGCTCCGAGAGAAAGAAAGGGTGACCCGAGAATTTTATTCCCTGCCAAGCAGCGACAGTCTCAAGCTGAAATAACACAGGGAAAACAGAAGCCAAAAACCATTTGAAATCCAACCACGCACATAATGAATCAAACAAGGCTGCAGGAATGAAGAAGCCAGGCTAAATGGTCTGTTTGTGAGCAATGATTTCATAGAACTAAGGCTAAACTTGGATGGAAATCATGGTTACAAAATTAAATGGAAATGTTGCATACATCAATGTTTTTAAATTAACTAATATAATTATCAGAAATTGGTAGATTGGAGTGGAAGAAATGGAAGTAATTTTTCTCATCCTCTAGGCAGTCAATAGATACTAAAACATGAATATATAGTGAACAGATTTTTTTTTTAATCTCATAATGAAAAAAAATTTATCTAAAGTTCAGTAATTTGTTCATTTTTCCTTTGATTTTTTTTTCTTTTGGTTAACTGCAAGTAATATTTTTATAGTATGTTTTATTAGTAGTAACATGTATTATAGTCCTACTTTGGTAAATTTTTTCCTATAAATCTATCTCACTCTTTCTGGCTGCAAATATGCAGAAAGATATCCAGGTGAGGTTCATCAAATGTTAAATGTTAAGGCTTATTTCTAGGTGACGGGATAGTGAATACTTTTTTTTTTCCTTTCTTCTCTGTACTTGTGGCTTTGTTTTTGTTTCTGTTTTATGAGCAGGGGCATTAGGCGTTCTGAAAAAGAAGCAGAAAAAGATCACCTTGGCAGTTATTTCAAGGAAAAGATAGAAGCAGGCCATGTTGGAAGAAGTCTGGCTATTTCAGTGTTGGGAGATGGTGGTGGTTTTGAAATGAGGAGAGAGACATTAGAGAGGGAAAAACATAGACAAATTTGAGATTTTTTATAAACTCACTGATCATTTGGCTCTGGGGAATGAAAGAAAGGGAAGAAAGGGAAGAATCCAGGAACACATCCGGGCTTTTGACTTGAATGACAGTAGATGGTAGCACCCATGATGAGAGCAAAGAATATGGGGTGGGGGAGAGAAGGTGTGGATTTGGGTGGAAAACCTAGATTTTCTGTTTCTCTATGTGGTAAGTTTCAGATACTGTGAGAAATCCAAGTGGAATCTCACTTCTTCAGCAAGTATTGAGCACTTCACTTAGAATATGCTAGCATTGGGGGTCGGATGTGGCTCAACTGGTTGGGCGTCCGTCTCCCATATGGAGGGACCCGGGTTCGATCCCCCGGACCTCCCGGTAAAAAAAAAAAAAAAAAAAAAAAAGAATATGCTAGCATTGGGGACACACAGTGTACAAGACACACAAGGTCTTACCCCAGGGAGCTTGCATTGTGGTAAGGAAAACAATAAACAAGAAGTAAAATACATAGCATTTTAGAGGTTATACATGCTAAATAGAAAAATAAAGCAGGAAAGAGGGATAGGGGCTTGCCAGCCTGCAAGGAGGTTCAATTGTAGATGAAGTGGTCAAGGAAGGCTCCCCTGAGACAGTGACATTTGAGCAAAGACCTGAAGTAGGTGAGGGAGGGGTCATGTGACTATCTGAGGACAGCGTCCCTGGCAGAGAACAGAGGCCAGGGTGGCTGTTGTGGAGGGAGGGAGGGAAGAGACACGGAGAGGGGAGCCACCAGGAGAGTTGGAGCAGAGCAGGAACATTGTCTGATTTACATTTTATTTATTTATTTATTTATTTTTTTTTTTTTTTTTTACCGGGAGGTCCCGGGTATCGAACCCAGGTCCCTCCATATGGGAGACGGACGCCCAACCACCTGAGCCACATCCGTCCCCCTGATTTACATTTTAAAAGACTCACTCTTGGAGGAGAGTATAGAAGAAAGAATAACAGAAAGGATAACCAAAAGAGTAAAAAAGAGACAAAAACAAGATGACATATGAAAACCAAAGAATAAAATGGAAGAAGTAAATAGTGCATTTACAGTAATATCATTGAATGTGAATGGATTAAACTCCCTAATCAAAAGACACAGGCTGATAGAGTGGATAAAAAAGCATGAGCCATCCATATGCTGCTTACAGGAAACTCACCTTAGACCCAGGGATACAAACGGGCTGATATTAAAAGGTTGGAAAAAGATACTCCACGCAAATAGTAACCAGAAAAGAGCAGCGGTAACTATACTAATATAAGACAAAACAGACTTAAAATGCAAAAAAGTTATAAGAGATACGGAAGGCCATTATATATTAATAAAAGGGACGCTCCACCAGGAAGATATAATAGTCATAAATATCTAGGCACCTAACCAGAGTGCCCCAAAATATGTGAGACAAACTCTGGCAAAACTGAAGGGAGAAATAGACATTTCTACAATAATCATCAGAGACTTCAATACCCCACTCACATCATTAGATAGAACAACTAGACAGAAGATCAGCAAGGAAACAGAGAACTTGAACAATATGATAAACAAGTTAGACCTAACAGACATATATAGAATACTGCATCCAAACTCAGCAGGTTATACATTCTTCTCAAGTGCCCATGGATCTTTCTCCAGGATAGACCACATGTTAGGTCACAATGCAGCTCTCAATAAATATAAAAAGATTGAAATTATACAAAGCACCTTCTCAAATCATAATGGAATGAAACTAGAAATCAGTAACAGACAGGAAAAAAGTAAATTCTCAAATGTGAATTTAAATAATCAGTGGGTCAAAGAAGAAATTGCAAGTGAAATCAGTAAATATATTGAGACAAATGAAAATGAGAACACAATGTATCAAAACTTATGGGATACAGCAAAGGCAGTCTTGAGAGGGAAATTTATAGCCCTAAATGCCTATATTAAAAAACAAGAAACAGCTAAACTCAAAGATTTAACTGAACAACTTGAGAAACTAGAAAAAGAACAGCAAATCAGTCCCAAAGCAAAAAGAAGGAAAGAAATAATAAAGATTAGAGCAGAAATAAATGAAAATGAGAACAGAAAAACAATAGAGAAAATCAACAAAACCAAAAGCTGGTTCTTTGAGAAGATCAATAAAATTGACAAACCCCTCGCTAGACTAACAAAGAAAAAAAAGAGAGAGAAGATGCAAATAAATACAATCAGAAATGAGAGGGGGAAGTTACAAATGACTCCACAGAAATAAAAAGAATCATAAGAGGATATTATGAGAAACTATATGCCAACAAACTAGACAACCTAGATGAAAGGGACAAATTTCTAGAAACGCACAACCAACCTACACTGATGCTACAAGAAATACAAAACCTTAACAAACCAATCACATTTAAGGAGATTGAATCTGTCATCAAAAATCCCCCAGCAAAGAAAAGTCCAGTACCAGATGGCTTCACAGGTAAATTCTACCAAGCATTTCTATTTTTTTTTTTTTCTACCAAGCATTTCTAAAAGAATTAACACCAATCCTGTTTAAACTCTTCCAAAAAATTGAAGAGGAGGGAAAATTACCCCACACATTTTATGAAGCCAACATCACCCTAATACCAAAGCCAGATAAATATTCTACAAGAAAAGAAAATTACAGACCAATCTCTCTTATGATTGCATCTTATAGATGCAAAAATTCTCAACAAAATACTTGTAAATCAAATCCAACAGCATATCAAAAGACTTACACATCACAACCACGTGGGATTTATTCCTGGTATGCAAGGCTGGTTCAACATAAGAAAATCAATCAATGTAATACACCACATTAACAAATCGAAGGAAAAAAACCACATGATCATTTCAATCGATGCAGAAAAAGCATTTGACAAAATCCAGCATCCTTTCTTGATAAAACCACTTCAAAAGATAGGAATAAAAGGAAAATTCCTCAAAATGATGAAAGGCATATATGAAAAACCCACAGCCAACATCATACTCAATGGGGAAAGGTTGAAAGCTTTCCCTCTAAGATTGGGAACAAGACAAGGATGCCCACTGTCACCATTGTTATTCAACATTGTACTAGAAGTTCTAGCTAGGGCAATTAGACAAGAAAAAAAAAAAAAAAATTAAAGGCATCCAAATAGGAAAAGAGGAAATAAAACTCTCACTGTTTGCGGATGACATGATCCTGTACTTAAAAAATCCTGAAGTATCCACGACAAAGCTACTTGAACTAATAAATGAGTTCAGCAAAGTGGCAGGATAGAAGATCAACACGCAAAAATCAGTAACATTTTTGTACACTAGTACTGAACAATCTGAGGAGGAAATCAGGAGGAAAATTTCATTTTCAATAGCGACAAAAAGACTGAAATACCTAGGAGTTAATTTAACCAAAGAAGTACAGGACCTATATGCAGAAAACTACAAAACAATGCTAAAAGAAATTTAAAAAGGCCTAAACAAATGGAAAGACCTTCCGTGTTCATGGATTGGAAGAATAAATACCATGAAGATGTCAATCTTACCCAAACTGATTTATAGATTCAATACAATACCAATAAAAATCCCAACAGCTTACTTTACAGAATTAGAAAAGGCAATAACCAAATTCATCTGGAAGGGTAAGTGCACCCAAATAGCCAAAAGCATTCTAAAAAAGAATAATGATGTGGGAGGAATTTCACTGCCTGACCCTGAAACATATTACAAAGCTACAGTGGTCAAAACAGCATGGTACTGGCATAAAGATAGACACATTGATCAGTGGAATAGAATTGAGAACCCAGAAATAAACCCTCACCTATACAGTCAACTGGTTTTTGACAAACCTACCAAGCCCACGCTAACGGGAAAAAAACAGTCTCTTCAACAAATGGTGTTGGGAGAACTGGATATCTATAACCAAAAGAATGAAAGAGAACTCCTATCTCACCTCCTATACAAGAATCAACTCAAAATGGATCAAAGATCTAAATATAAAAGCCAGGACCATAAAATTACTAGAAGAAAATGAAGGGAAACATCTTCAAGACCTTGTAGTAGGTGGTGGTTTCTTGGACCTTACATCCAAAGCACGGGCAACAAAAGAAAAAATAGATAAATGGGACCTCCTCAAAATGAAACACTTTTGCACCTCACAGGACTTTGTGAAAAGGCAGCCAATTCAATGAGAAAAAATATTTGGAAATCACATATCTGATATGGGTTTAATATCCAGGATATATAAAGAAATGTTACAACTCAACAATAAAAAGACAAACGACCCAATTAAAAAACAGGAAAAAGACTTGAATAGACACTTCTCCAAAGAAGAAATACAAGTGGCAAAAAAAAAAACACATGAAGAAATGCTCAACATCACTCATGATTACGGAAATGCAAATCAAAACTACAATGAGATATCATTTCACACCTATCAGAATGGCCACTATTAAAAAGACAGATTACTACAAGTGTTGGAGAGGATGTGGAGAGATGGGAACACTTCTTCACTGTTGGTGGGAATGCAGGATGGTACAACCACTATGGAGGACTGTTTGGCAGTTCCTAAAGAAGTTGAATATAGACTTGCCACGTGACCCTGCAATACCACTACTGGGTATATACCCAGAAGAACTGAGAGCAGTGACACGAACAGACATCTGCACACCGATGTTCATAGCCACATTATTCACCATTGCCAAAAGTTGGAAACAACCCAGGTGTCCATCAACAGATGAATGGATAAATAAACTGTGGTCTATTCACACAATGGAATATTATGCAGCTGTAAGAAGAAATGAAGTCATAAAGCATATGACAACAGAGATGAACCTGGAGGACATTATGTTGAGTGAAGCAAGCCAGACACAAAAGGACAAATACTGTATGAATGTGTTACTATGACCCAAATATATTGTGTAACATATTGTTTGATTCAAAAAAAAATTTTATATGTATCCATTACATTTAATTGAGAAATGTATATATATTTATTCATCTGTTTTTACTTTTAGTTTTTAATTGTTTTTATTTTCAATTATTAAATGTACAAAGTAAAATGAAAAAAAAAAAAACAGAAAAAAAAGACTCACTCTGGCTGCTCTGTGAGTACATACATATAATTGAGTATCTAATATATATATATAAGGGGACAAGAGGAGAGGCCGGGAAATAATTAGAAAACAATTGCAAACATCTAAGTGAGAGATCAGATCACTGTGGTGGGAGAACTGGAGAGAAGCGACTGATTATGGATGGATTGTGAAAGTGGAATTGAAAGGATTTGAAGGCAGACCAGATGTGGGAAGTGAAAGGAGGCGAGGATGGCTCAGGTTTCTAGGCTGAGCAGTCGGAGAAGAGCGTGAGAAGCAGGTTGCTGGTGGGAGCAGAGGACCTGGAGTTTGCATTTGGACAGGTTAAGCTTGAGATGCTTTTAGACAGACCCTCTTTTCTTCTCCCTCCACACTCTATCCCTTGGCAAGTGCATCCATGCCGAAAGCAGGATTTACCATCTATGTAATTTTTGACTTTCAGTTTGCCAACCCAGCCCTCCGCTCTGAACTACAGATGCGGATAACCAACTCCTGTTTTACATCATTACATGACATGACTATCTCAAAGGAATGTCCAAAACAAAACGTGCAGTATCCACCCACCCACCCACCCCCTACACCCAGACACAAATTGGGTCCTCTTCAGTGTTCTCTGTGTCAATGTGTGGCACCACCATCCGTCTAGCTGTACAAGCCAGAAATCTGGGAGTCACCATAACACCTTCCTCTCCTGGGCCTGTCACATCCAGTATGTCATCAGGCCTGGCTAATTTACCCTCTAAATCACTCACAGATCACACTCTTCTTACATCGCCTTACCATTCTCACTCTCCAGAACTCACTATCTCCCTTCCCTGCTTGATTTTTCTTTATAGCATTTCCTTGGTTTGTTTTTGTTTTGTTTTGTTTTGTTTTGTTTTTGCCAATCATTTATCTCCATCTGACTAGAAAATAAGCCCCATGAGGACAGGGATGAAACCATGCCTGCACATAGTGACTGGACGAATGAGTCTCCACTGTCACCACTCTGGTTCAGGCAAAAATGGTTAAGAGCAGCAGCTCTGAGATCAGACTGCCTGGGTTCATACCAGTTCTATGATCTAGGGCAAGTTATGTGACTTCTCTGTGCCTCTGTTTCCTCGTCTGTAAAATGAAGATCATGGAAGTACTTACTTCACAGGATTATGAGGATCAGGGGATCAATACATGAAAAATATTCAGAACTGCACCTGGAATAGAATAATGCAATAAAAATTAGCTATTATTCTGTCCTAGCTGGTCTCCCTGAGTCTACTCTGTCCCTCTCCCAATCTGTTTTCCATTTTGAAGAATGAGTGAGAGTTTTCAAAATTCAAACCTGATCATGTCACACATATGTGCGTGCACACACACACACACACACACCTGCACATTGCTGAAAGCCATTCAGTGGCTACCAGCCCTTAAACAGCGCCCCCAAGGCCCTCCCACCTCTCTAGCCTTGCCTTCTATCTCTTTCTACCTTGCTCTTGGACTTCAGTCACACTGGCTTTCTCTCAGTAATGCAAACTCCTCATGCCTTCTGCCACAGAGCCTTTGCACATGCCACTCCCTCTCTCTAGGAAGACCTTCTTTCCTTCAACCTCACTTCCACCTACTTTTTTTGCCTGGATAACTTCTATTCATCATTCATATTCCACCTCAAATGTCAGTTCCTCAAAGATACTCTCTACTCTCAGGCTGTCAGGTTTCTTTGTTAAAAGTTCCTACATTATCATTTGCAATGAATGTGCCACACTAATGAAAGATGTTTGTGTGGGAGGTTGTGGGAGGTGTGGGAGGTATGGGAGGTGGGGCATAGGGGAATCCCTATATATTTTGTGTAACATTTATGTAATCTAAGTATCTTTTAAAAATTTTTTTTAAAAATTGTTTTTTTAAAGTTCCTACAAATGTGATCTTTTTCTTCAGCGGTTACCTTAGCTTGTAATTATCCACTTGTTTGTGTGATCATATGGTCATTTGCTATCTTCCCCTTCAAACTTCAAACCCCATAAAATCGGGATACATATCTCTTCCCACTCTTTTTGTTACACACCTACTGTGTCTGGAATATACAAGTCACAATATACTGGAATGAATGAATGAATGAAGTCTGCAGCAGAAGCAGCCGCAGTCACTACCATGCAGCATCTGTAGGGGACACTCTTGGCCATTCATAACTATTAGGGCCAAGACCTGGACAAGCGCCTTCTGCCCCTTGGGCTCTCTGCACGGGGCTGAGTCACAGTTCAGCTGGCCACCAGCAGTATGTCTTTGGGGAGGTCACATCACTTCTCTGAGTCTTCATCTGTGAACTGTGGCTTGTGATGCTTATCTCACAGGGATGTCACAAGACCAAATGAGGGTTTGTGAAAGGGTTTTTTAAATCCTTTAACACTGGGCAAGTGGAAAGGATTGTTTCGTTTTCCAAAAGGAACTTTACTAGGAATCTAAATGGAAAACAAAACCAAATGTACACTAAGTGCAAAGGCTGACACAGACAGTCTTTTGGTGACAAGATGAGTCAGGGTCTTACCCTAAAGAAGGTCAAGGCTGGCTACAAGTGGGTTTGATGGGCACCCACCACTTCAGGCCCAAGTGGTTTAGACACTAGGCCAGACCTGGGTGAGGCCCCCAAGAGAGGGCGCGCCCACTGTAAGGCCCCCACTGGAAGCTGCTCCTGGCTCCTCCCTCCCCTCGCAGGGGCTCAGCCTCCCCCTCTGGGCTGGGCTGAGCTGTTCCCCAGCCCTGCTCTGCGCCTGGTCCCGGGACTCCTGGGTGAGGAAGGCAAGCCCTTCTCTGGCCCCAGCACTCCCCAGGGAGGCTGCAGCCTGTGCTGCCTGACCCTACAGCAGCTGCTTTTGCTCCCCCGGGACCACTCTGTTTCCAGGCCCTGGACTTGCAAGCCCAGACTGCCGCTAAGTTTCTCTGAGCTCCTCTGCAACTCAGCTTCCTCCCAGAGCTCTAGGATTAATCAGAGGTCCCCTCGTAACAGACGTCTAGCTGGGGCCATAAGCCTGCTCCTTTGCCGGCAGGTGTTCTGAAGTCAGGTGGGATGGAAGCCCTAGGCTCCAGCAAAGCCCCAGGGGCAGAAAAAGGGGCAGCGCATCCTCCCTCAAGGAAGCATGAGTGGTCCTGGGGAACAGAGCTGGGGTTGTCTCCCCAAAACTCTGGCTCCTCCCTCTACCCTCCTAAAAGGTTCTCTCTCTGGTCTCTGATCTAGAGATAGGATTTCCCTCCCCCCCAGGTTTCCCTCTACCTTTGGAAGGAAAAATGGTGCCTTAGTTTCCCAGCTACTAAAACAAATACCTTACCATGGGCTGGCTTAAACAATGGGAATTGATCGGTTTTAAGGTCTGGAGAAATCTGAAATCAAGGCATCTCAGGGCAGTTCTGGGGCTGGCTGCCAGCAGTCCTTGGTCCTTGGCTTTTCTGTCACATGGCAATGTGCAGGGCAATGTCTTCTCCTCCAATTCCACTGACTTCTGGCTTTTGCCCCTCCGTGTGGTTCTCTCTGTGACCTTCTCTGTAAGGCCCCAGTATAGGACTCAAGCCCACCCTGATTCCGGTGGCCACACCTTAACTAAAAATGACCTCATCAAAAGGTGCTGTTTACAATGGGTTCACACCCATGGGAGTGGTTTAAGATTAAGAATGTTTTTTCTGGGGGACATAATTCAGTCTGTCACAGTTTACCCTCTGGTCCCTGAAAAGACCTGTTCTTCCTACAGGCAAAACACATTCATTCCATCACAACATCTCAAAAGCCTTAAGCCATTTTAAAACAATTCTAAGGGGAAGCGGTTGTGGCTCAAGCGATTGGGCTCCCATCTACCATATAGGAGGCCCAGGGTTCGATTCCCGAGGCCTCCTGGTGGAAGGCAAGCTGACCCGCGCAGGAGTGCTGGCCCACGTGGAGAGCTGGCACAGCAAGACGACGCAACAAAAAGAGACACAGAAGAGAGACAATTTAAAAAAAAAAGAAGAAGAAGAGAGACAATAAGAGATGCAGCAGACCAGGCAGCTGAGGTGGCACAAGAGATTGAGCACCTCTCCACTCTGGAAGGTCCCAGGATCGGTTCCCGGTGATGCCTAAAGAGAAGACAAGCAGACACAGAAGAACAGACAGCAAGTGCAAAACAATGGGGGGAGGTGGGGAGAGAAATAAATAAATAAATCTTAAATAAAAAAAAAAAAAACAGTGGTCCCTCCTGGAGCAAAATTTCTCTGTCTGATAGATATGTGAAACCTGGGAAATAAGGTATCTGCTTACAATACACACTGGTGGGACAAGCATGGGATAAATGTTTCCATTCCAGAACGGGGAAATTGGAAGGAAAACAGAAGTCATGGGTCCCAAACAAATCCAAAACCCAGCAAGGCAAACTCCATTAGATTTCAAGGTCTGAGAGTCGTCGCTGGATTGATGTCTTGTCCTCCAGGCCCTATGGAGCAGAAGCCCCACCTTTCCAAGCACTTGCTCTCCCCAGACAAGGCTCTGCCGTCTTTGAGCATTGGGATGGTGGCTAGGCTCTCCAGGAATGCCGGGACACAGCCCCACCATCTCCTCACATTGCTCGGGCAGCACTGTCCCTGAAGGCCCATCCCTTCCAAGCAAAAAGTGCAGGGGCAGGCTTGCCCCAGATCTTTTCAGTCCAGACCTCTGCTTCCAAGGTTCTGCCTTGAAGCCATTCTGTTCTCAATTTGTCCCTTCTCTGTCCCTTTCAGTCCAAACTGGCAGTAGTTGTTCGCATACAAATTTACCCAGTTCTTTGCCACTTTATAACAGGGGATCACTTTTCCTCCAGTTTCCAATAACACATTCATCATTTCTTTCTAAAGCCTCTTTGGAAATACCTTGAATGTCCATATTTCCACCAATAGTCTTTTCAAACCACTCTAGACTTTTTATATCAAGGACCTCACAATTCTTCTAGCCTCCACTCCTTACCCAATTCCAAAGCCATTTCCACGTTTTTAGATATTTGTAGTAGCAGCACCCCCACTCCTGATTCTAAAAACTATCTTTGTTTCCCAGCTGCTAAGACAAATATCATACAATGGGTTGGCTTAAAAAGTGGGCATTTATTGGCTTTTGGTTTTGAGGCCAGGAGAAGTCCAAAATTGAGGCATCAGCAGGGCAATGCTTTCTCCCATAAGACGGTGGCCTTCTGGGACTGGCTGCCAGCAATCCTTGGTCCTTGGCTTTTCTGACACTTTTCTGCAGTGTTTTCCTTTCTTCTCCAGTTTCGTTGACTTCCAGCTTTTGCTCCTCCACATGGTTTTCTCTCTGTGGCCTTCTTTATATGGCCTCCAGTAATAGGACTAAGACCCACACTAATTCAATTGGCCACATCTTAACTAAAAATAACCTCATCAAAAGGTCCTATGTACAATGGGCTCACACCCATTGGAGCGGATTCAGATTAAAGCATGCATTTCTGGGGTACATAATTCAGTCTTCCACAGGAATGCTGAGTAGAGTGAGGGGGAACAGGCTTGATGTAGAAGACTGGAAAGTGCACTGAGGAGCTGGTCCTTGGAAGGGAGGAGGCAGGAAGGGCTGTTCTATCCTGAACTGCCTCCAGGACTCCTCATGAGATCTCCTGCATCACCCACTTGGAGGAACCAACTCCTCTACCACCCCAAGGCCCTACCACCAGGCCATCCCAGCTCTATCTTCCAGGACGCTCTTTGCCCATTTTCCTCTCCCCCACACCTGCCTCTCTCCTGCTTTCCATCCCAAGCCCTCCTCCAGGAAGCCTTATGAGGTAGCTCCACACTGCTGGTGACCCTGCTGCCTCTAAAGCAGTGATCTTCATAGGTTTTGCTTCTGTGCTCCCTAAAGGAATTTTGAAAAACTCTGTACTGCCTCACAAATTTTTAAGTTGATAGCCAAGATTTTTCATCATAAG
Organism: Tolypeutes matacus; assembly: GCA_026826555.1. Taxonomy (NCBI): domain Eukaryota; kingdom Metazoa; phylum Chordata; class Mammalia; order Cingulata; family Chlamyphoridae; genus Tolypeutes; species Tolypeutes matacus. Next base: position 1,377,606 of record JAKSZT010054308.1, read on the forward strand.
TTTAAATCCTGGCAAACTGTATAATTTCTGAAATATTATAGATATTGAAATTTTTAAAATACAACTGTTAGGGAAACGGATGTGGCTCAGGAGGTTCGGCGTCCGTCTACCATATGGAGAGACCGGGGTTCGATCCCCGGTCCCTCCCGGTAAAAAATAAATAAATAAATAAAATAAAATAAAATAAAATAAAATACAACTGTTAAAACTCTGTTTTGTTGTTGTTGTTGTTGGGTTTTTTGTTTGTCTGTTTGTTTTTGAGGTACCTGGGGCAGGAGACTGATCCCAGAACCTTGAATGTGGGAAGCCGGCACTCAACCGCTGAGCCACATTGGCTTTCCTGAGTTGTTTTTTTTTTTCATTTGATTTGCTTGTTGTTTGCTGTTGTTGTTTTTTTCTCAGGAGACACCAGGAACCAAACCTGGGACCTCCCTTGTGGGATGTGGGAGCTCAACCACTTGAGCCACATCTGCTCCCAAAATCCTGTTTTAAATGTGTATTCAGTGAAATCTAAATATTATGGCAATGTTTTAGTTTCCCAGCCCTAAAACAAAAACCATACAATGGGTTGGCTTAACAACAGGAATTTATTGGCTCACAGTTCCAAAGGCTAGAAGAATTGCTTCCTCCCAGGGTCAATATATTCTGGCTAGTAAGCAAATTTGGGGCTCCTTGTCTTTTCCATCACCTGGCAATGCACATGGCAGCATCTTCTCCTCTTCCCTATTCCGTTGACTTCCAGCTTCTTGCTGCTCCTCTGGCTTCTCCCTTGTCTCACTTCACTCTGTTTATAAAGGAATCCAGTAACCCAGATAATAGCCAAACCTGATTCAGGTGAGCCACACCTTAACTGGAGTAACATCTTGAAGAGATCTTTTTTTACAATGGATTCACACCCACCAGAATGCTGACCAAGACAAAGAACATGTCCAAACTGGGGTACATGATTCAATCCACCAAAGGTGATTAGATACCCTCCATCATCCATTTAAAATATAGAGAGCTATATGCCAGTGGGTTCTTCTTTATCATTCAGTCAAGGCGACATAGGAATAGTTGAGACAGGTAAAGGGTATGCCTTTCGTTTTTAATTGGGGAAGGGTTATTGGAAAGGAGAGGTAGTGTGATACCTTATCTGCAGGCCTGAGACAGATCCATTTTAGAAGATTGAGGGTCTGTAAGTGGATTCCAATAGAACTATCTGGACCCCACCCCACCCCATTACCTAAGGAAGAGCCAGGCTTGGTTCTGCCTCAGCCTGCGCATTTCGTGGAAAATCTTGAACCCTGGGGCACACTGCCCCAGTTTGAAAACCCCTATCCAGAGCTCTGCTGGCTAGATTTCCTGCCCTGGTCCTCTGCCTTCCCACTGGGGCACGTGTCATCTGTCCTTCAGACAGGCAGGGTTGCCTCAGTGCAAAAGCAGGGGAGAAAGAGGAAGACTCGCCTTGTCCCTTCCAGCAGCCACAGCTGTTTCCTTTCCCACTCCCAACTGCAACTCAGGGCTCCCACATCCCTCCTTCCTGGCACCCCTACTTTCCCATTCCACAAACTTCTCTGAATATTGGAATAATCTATTGATGAGGAATCAGGGCCTCAGAGCTACTCATGGCTCAAGATGACTCTCTCAGGGAAGTGCAGTGAAGACTTAATGAGACATATGTGTGCCTGGAAGTGGAAAATCAGTCTGAGTCTGGGCTCTGGAGACCTTTGGCCCTTCATGGAGGAGAAGGGAAGGAAATGCCAGCCCAGGGTTGACAGCACCTGGTGGGACCCAAGATTTCTGGCTTCTTTCTTGCTCGATCTTTGAGGATTCTCTGTGAGACCCCCTTGTCTTAGGGCCCAGGACAAAGCTGACCAAGGCATGAGGTGGTCCCAAGGAATGGGAAAGTTTTAATGAGCATCACAAAGGAACCAAGTGAGAGGGATACAATCTCCAAATCCAGCCTTTATTGCCATTCTTTTAGTGGCTAAGCAGGAGGGAGGAGACCCAGTTCTGCTTTGCTCATTCCCAGATGCAGAGGCAGCTGGGGAGGGGATCCCTAGATGTGCTTCTTTACCCAGCAGAAGTGCTAAGGGGAAGGTGGGAGGTGTCTGCTGCTGCTTCCAGGAGCAAGAAGACTCCCAGCAGCGAGCTGCCCTCTGGAGGTCAGGACAGTCCCAGAATCAGACAGGAATCAGGCAGGATCATCAGACATTGGAAGGGTAGGTGGACTGAAAAGGAGAGGAAACTCTTGGGGTCTCCCAACAGCATTAAGATCTCACAGAGGGCCCCCTCCCCCCAGGGCCTGCTAGTTTCAAGAACGGAAACCGTCGGGGAGGTGCCCCCAGTATGAGACATTCACAGAGGGACCCTGACATCGCCCTCTGCTCAGCAAGGCTCAAGAGAAAGTCTGGAGGGAGAAGCTAGGACAATCTGAAAGGAGAAGTCTGGGTAGGTTGAAGAAGCCAAGGAGGGATCCTGGGGGAGCACTTCGGAGCTGTGCATCGGGACCAGTGCCGTGAAGGGGTGGCAGGAGGGGTCCCCTAGCTGCTGCTCTGCTGCTCCTGCTGGCGGATGAGGTTGGCGATGGGGCTGGTGATGCCGCCTATCAAGGTCCAGTACTCGTCGAAGCTGATGCGCCCGTCGTGGTTGGCATCCAGGTTCTGGATGAGCTTGTCGGCAGCTTTGCGGTTCCCCGTGTCCTGGGGAGGAGCCGGGGGGTCAGCAACTCTGGGGGTGGCAGCCCCCACAGAGCCCCCAGAGCGGGACCCTGCGCTGTTTGAGGATCTGGCCTGGGCAGCCCCTGCTCTTGGAAAATGCAATCAGAGCCCCCACTGGCTCATGCCTGTGGGGAAGGGGGGAGGCTGGGGAGGGGGGTACCCTAAAAGGACAGAGGCCTTGGTGGGCAGGACACCCTGAGAGAACAGAGGACTGTGGAGTGGGGTGGGGAATACACACCGAGAAGCAGAGGCCTCAGAGGGGGTGAGGGCAGGGCCTTGGGTTTGGGGGTGTGGGGCTTACGGTCAGCATGTGGTTGAGCTCCTTCTGGAGCATCTTGCGGAAACTGCTCTTGCTGATTTTATTCTTGACCAGGCTGTGCTTAGACACGTATTTGTAGAAGTTGTCCACCAGGATCACGACCGCCTTCTCCAGCTCCGTGTAGCTGTCTGCCATCTCACCCGCCTCACCTCACGGGGCCTGGCAACGTGAAGGGGCAAGATAAGAAGAGACCCCACAGGCCAAACCTCCTCCCGCACCACCACGGTGGACCCTGGACCCCGGGCACCGGGCCCCCTGGATTGGTTCGTCCTCCGGAGGATGCAGGGGAAAGAATACGAGGACAAGGCTGGCGTGGGTTTGTCCTGGAATGAGAACTATGTGGCTCCTCTCAGCCAGCGGCTCCCAGCTCAACTGCCTCTGCAGGTTCTCCAGGCCCTGCCCCAGCCCCAGGTGCTGGGCTGACAGCCACTCAGAGCCCCAGCGAGAGCAAGAGGCTCCCCTGGGAAGAGGAGGAGAGTAATCGCAACAGAGCAAGAGGTTGGGGCCTAAGCCCGCCCAATCCCTTCAGCCATACTCCAGAGCCATGAGTCCAGGGCCTCTGGCCATGGCTCCCCTCTCTGGGAAAGAACAAGGTCCTGATCCATCAAGTTAGACACTGTGCTGCCTCCCAGCCATACGCCATTATCCTCTCCCTACTCACTACCCCTAAATATATATACAGAAAGGACCCCAACCCCACCCAATTACCTAAGGAAGAGCCAGGCCTGGTTCTGCCCCAACTGGAGACGAACCCTGGACACAGTGGCAGCCTGCCACAGGCCACAGGCCTCTCCCCCACACCCCAGGACAAAAGGCACTCACATTTCCAGCGGATATAGCCTTCTGAATAACAGGATATGAGGGAGCAGGCGGATCTACTCTGTGAGTTGCCGCCCATGCCCAGAGCCCCCCCAAGTCAACCCGGGCAAATCAGACTCCCCTCCCGCCCCCAAACCCAGGAATGAACTCCAGCTGCCTTCGCCAGGCGGGTTCTGGCCAGGGGCGGTGGACACAGCAAAGGCAAGCAGCAGTCTGATTTGGGGCCGCCCCTGTCCCTGCCACCTGCTTTCTAACCCCTCCCGTGCCTCTCCCTGCCCCCTCCACCTTGCCGGAGCCTGCCCATCACTCAGGCCCTGCCCAAAGCACACTCCCCCCCTGCGAGGAGCCTGCCAGACCCCTGCCTCAGCGCCCTCCTCCTCTGCCTCCCACAGGCAAGCCTGTCTTCACGGCTCTCGGCCCAGCAGTTACAGGGCCCAAGAACTGGTGTAGCCCAGCCTCTTCCTGGCTCTTGTCTCCCCAGACATTCCTGGAAGCCAGGATAGTGTTTCTTACACACAGCCGCTGTATTTGATCAACCAAACGGCAGGACTCACAGACTACCAGGAAGACTTGGAATTTGGGGCTTTTTTTTTTTTTTCAATCCGGGCTAGACTGTCTCCCTTTTAATGTCTGCATCTCTGCTAGCCCACTGTACCTGGCCCGGTGCCTTGCTCAGGGTAGATGTTCTATAAATGTCAGGCCCCCTTCCAGCCCGGACACCAGGTATCCAAGACCCCTGACGGCTGGTGAGGGTCTGTGCTTTTCTGAGGGAAGGGTGAGACCCAGAGGTGAGGCAGGTTAGTTTAGGGAATGAAGGAAGGGGACTGGGACCCGGCTGAGAACATGGCTGCAAGACCCCGCCCGGAAAACCCCTGAGGGGAAGCCTGCTACTAATTACAAAGCCAGAAAGACCTGGCTGAGACCCTGGCCACTTGGCCCCATTTGGAACCCTTTCCGGGGTTAAGGGGAAGCCCCGGATACCTCCAAACAAAAGGCCTCCTCACTGGCCCCTGAGAGCTAAAAGGTGGGGAATGAATCAGAACAGCAAACAGCTGGGGCCGGTCTCCAGCGTTAGGAAGGGTGAGAAGGTAAGGTCTTTGAAAAAGGCCTAGGAAGCGGATGTGGCTCCAACTGCTGGGCACCCGCCTCCCACATGGGAGGTTCCGGGTTCAGATCCTGGTGCCTCCTTAAAAGAAGACGAGCAGAGAGGGGACAGTGAGCCCAAACAATGGGGGCGGGGGGGGGGGGGGGGGGGGGGACGGCAGAAAAAAAAAAAAAAAATCTTAAAAAAAAAAGCCTAGCCTGGGGCTCCACGTGCACGCCTCGCCCTGCAGCACACCCACAATCAATGTCTCAGATTGCGTGCTGTTTTTCTTTTCTTGTTTCGTCATAAACTCTTTACTCCCTTGCCTACCCTATGGCATGTCCTTAAATTCTTTTATGCCACATTAGCCAAAAACCTAGAAGCCCAGAACCCAGAGCGTTCTGCTAAGAGAGGGGCAAAGCCAGGAAGCAGGAGGGAAGCAGGGCTGGGTGGTCAGGCTGGGGCAGCAGCGCATCTCCGACCCGGAGTCCTGCCCTTTCTCTCCCTGGCCTTGCCCAGTTGACCACTGGCCTGTGGCCGGAAGGACGAAGTATGGAGCCGTGACTGCAGGAAACCATATTCTTTTCCACACTGGTTATTTGTTAAGGGTGGAACTGTGTGGCTCAATGTTTGTATCTTTATAAGACGTTCGCACAAATGCTCGAGTATTCACAAATGAGGAGGAAAAATATTTGTCAATCCCTGAACCCTGAACCGCCTGCTCTGCTGCCCTTGGCTGTGGGGTGGCCCAGGACTATGACCAGTGTTCCTGGGGATTCTGGAAGTCATACCCATTTCCAGAGGGACTGCGCCAAGCCTGCTCCCAGTCAAGCGTCAGGAGTGAGGAGAGAGCTCAGAGGACCCCACACACACTCACAGCTTTAACCATCTCAGACCTGGTTCCCTCAGCGAGGGACCCTGTGGGACTAGCCAGGGAGAGGGGAAAGGGAAGGCAGTTGTCTTGGGGGGCGATGTGCCTCTGCCCCACCCCACCGCCTTCCTCATCTACCTCCTTCTGGCAGTCTTATTTCTCTGAGTCTTCTGCCTTGCCTCTGTACCCTACCCTGAACTGGCCTCTGGCAGCAGCCAAGCAGGCAAGTCACACCCCAAAAGACTACCCAACCACTTGCTGTCAGGTGTGCTGGGTGATCCCAGAGAGGTGGCTCAGCATCTCTGGGCTTCAGTTGCTAGGCCCTCTTCCCCATAAACCACCCCCCCACCCCCACTTCTTGTAAAATGGTCCATGCTGAAGATAACCATCTGGACAAGTTCTTTCCTGAAACTTTTCTAAAGGAAGAGTGTAAGAGTTGGATAGTCAAGTGTTATTACCCTCTTGCTCCCTCCCTCCCCTGGGGGCCAAGAAACAGGCTCTGCCACCCCACCATCCCACCTGTTCCATAGCTGTCTGTCCACCTGCCTGCTCCATCCTCCCACCAGCCAGGCTGGAGTGTCCCCAGGCATGAGGTGGGGGAGTGCAGCCCCCTAAGCCCTTTCCTGGGAAGGGTAGGGCAGCAAATGGGACCTGTGTTGTCTTTCCCAAGAGTAGATCCTGGCCTGAGAGTTGGGAGGCAGGAAGTAGACAATATGTGCTGGAGTCTTCCAAAAAAGTGGGAATGGGGGCAACATTTGTCCTCCAAAGCTCTGTCTCACCTGAGGCCCCCAACCCCCTCCACACAATGCTCTCATTGTCTCCTTGGCTGATTCATCATTGAGCAACCTGGAGGCTCTCACCCCCACCCTGCCTACCTCACCCCAGCTTGCTGACTTCTCTAAAAGCCCAAATTGCCCAGACACCATCCCCCTGGAGCTCAGCTCCTCCAGCCCCACCCTCCCACCCCCACGCCTTCAACTCCCCAGCCCCCTGCAACCCTGAACATCCACCACACCCAGAGTTCACCTTCTCTCCCCACCTCCACACACAGTTTTTGAGTCTTAAAACATTTCTAAGAGTTGGGATATGTCCCTGGACTCCCAACCCTCCTAACCACTGTTCTCTCCAGTTCTCACCTGACCCTAAACTTTGCATTCTCTATCCCTTCCAATTGCCTGGGCTTTATTCACTCATTTGCTCACCATCCATTTACTTATTCATTCGTTTGTTCTCTCTCATTCATTTCACTTATGCACACATTCTCTCACTCATTCCTTCGCTTAATTCATTCACTCACTGCAGCTTCCTTCAATACGCAGGGATGGCGCCATCTAAGCTGCACTGTAATGTCTTACCCTTATTTGCAAGGCTGTTTCAAACAAATCTCTCCATCTTCACAGCCCCATTCTCTGCTCCCTCTTCTCATGCTCTTTTCCCACTTCCTTGAGGAAATGGGAAATTCTCAGTCTCTCACACTTGTGCCACTGCCTGCCCCCTTCCCACTCTCAGAGGACAAAGGGGTGCCACCCAATCCACACATGTACACACACAGAGAACGAGGAACGCCGCCATTCCTTATCCCCTCTTCTTGGGTAACTCATGGGCTTTTCCTTCACTTCTGCTTTGGGAGAACCCGGCTCCTCTGAACTTTCTTCCAGAAAGGAGAATTGGAGGAGTTTGGTGTGGTGCACGAGCACTCACACACACGTGCCTGGCTGTCTCGGCCTCACAGCCCCCAGACATCGCTTTACCAGCTGGTGGGGAAAGGCTGAGCCCTCTCCCAGCACCCCTGCTCTCACCCCCCCACACCCCGCCAGGGCCGGGCAAGGGTGCTCCTGTGATGCCAAGCAGAGCAAGTCAAGCCAGGACCTGCCTGGGTCCTGAGGTGGAGAAGCTGCTGAGGTTCAGCCCTTTCTCTCCCTGAGCTCCCAGGCTCCCCCAGCGCCTCACCCAGGTGGCTTCCAGGTCCCATCGTCCCTCCCAAGGAACCACTCCCAGAGTGCAACGGGGCCTGCTTTGGGGACCTGCCTGAGTGCCGGGGTAGAGGAAAAGCCACCTCAGCCTCTGCCCGTCTCCCGGGCTTTCAGTCACCTCTCGCAGGCCACGGCTCCCAAGCCCACGGAGACCTGCTCCTGGAGTCTGACCACCCCCATGCCCTCTGCAAGCTTTGCCCTTGGTCTTGTAAGGAACATAGGAGCAGCTATGGGCAAAGCTCCCCACCCCTGTGCCGGTGGCCCAGCACCTGGATGGGAGCCCAGCCCGCTGCGGGGCCCGGGGGGGGGGGTCTCCCCACCTCAGCCACTCCTCCGAAGGCTTCCCTCGGTCCCCAGCCGCAGCAGGACTCCCCATGCCCAAACCGGCCTCTCAGGAAAGTTAATAATTATCTAAGTCTTCCTGCTCTGCCTCTGGCAGGCCCCTTTCCCCAGCCGGCCCCAGTGCCCCTTCTCCGGGCCCCCCAAGCCTGCTGGGCCTCTCCGGCAGGCCCCCACGTCCCGGGCCGGGTCTGGGGCACTCACCTGCCTCCTCAGTCCACCTCCTCTCCAGCAGGACTCTGGGGCCTGGGCTCTGGCACTGCCAGGCAGCTCCCCGCGCTCAGCCGCCTGCGACTCCTCCCCACTGCACTCCCAGAATCTGTCCCACTCCCTCCTGGCCCTGCCTGGTGGAGCTGGCTCGGTGGGGAGAAAGTGACTGAGCTCCCTCTACACTTGGCCCTCGGGTTGGGCCCTTGTTAAAGGGATACACACCTTTTTTAACACCCTCCACCTCCACCCCAGCGGGAGTGGTGGGAGCTGACACTCCCCCCAACCCCACCCTCCTAACATCCCCCAGGGCCTGAGCAGAACCGGACTGAGCAGAGAAAGAGACTATCCGCCTGCCCTTCTCACCTGGGTCACTGGGGGCCCAGTTTCAGGGGCCCCCACAGACCAATTCCGTCGGCACTCCCGGCCAGCCTGGCCTGGCCCCAGATGCTTCCTGGCTGTTGGACTTTCAGGTGTTACCCCTGATTTCTGTGGGCTCAAGTCAGAGGCACACACCAGAATCCCGCTGCCTGGTCTTCCATCTCCAGTTCAGTCCATCAAGAGCACTGCTGAGACCCTTCCCTGGGGTCTCCCATGTGCAACAGAGGACTCTTCTAGAAAGCCCCTCCACTTCTTCCCCAAGATACACAAGGAAACGGTCTGATTCAACCTCATGCAGAGGCAGCAGCTGAAACCCAGAGAGGGGAAGCCAGTCCCAGTCCAACAGTGACTTCCATTCATTCAGCACTACCTGTGTGTCAAGCTCTCTGCTAAGTACTTCACCTGTTGGGGGGCATTGTAATCTTCCTAACAATCTTGTGAGGGAGGCACTATTAATAGCCCCATTTTACGGAAGAAGAAACTGATTATCTGAGAGCATTGCCCAGAATCCCAAAGACAGTAAGTGGCAGAGCTAGGATTCAAGCCTAGCCCTGTCAGCCTGTCCTCAGCCCGATGTTTCCCTTGCTACTGGTCAGCCAGGCCTCAGGACACCTGGGTTCCTGTCCTTTTTCCCCAGGTGTGATCACACAATCTTATCTTCTGCCAGAGGGCCAGGTCACCAGCGAAGAGGAACCTGTCCCTCAGAGAGGGCCGGGGCTCCTACCTCTTGGGTCTGGCACCAACCCGTGGGGAAAAGAGGAAACCCATTTGCTTCTAGTGTCAATGACTCTAATCCCCACGTGTCCCACGCCACCCGCTGACTCTCTGCCCTCCGTCCCCAGCCCCTCTCACCTATAGGCCCTCTGGGGACCTGGGGGGAGGTAACCAAGCAAGACAACATCTTCCACTTTGTCCATTTTTTTATTAATCAAATGCTACAAAACAACCATCATTCTGTAAATGCCCAAGCACCCAGCTGGCCCCCTCACCCCCAAAGTCACACCCTCCTCTCTCCCCCACCCCACTGTCCCTCTCCCCCTGCCCTAGCCAGGGACAGAGCCCTGGGTGGAGGCTGGGGCAGAGCTGGAGGTAGGAAGGCTAGCACTGGACACTTACAGTTTGGGTTGGGGGAGAGATTAGGAAGGGTAGGTTCTTGGAGACCCTTTTTATTATCAAATATCCAACCCTATTCCCAGCCTCATTCCTCAAATCATTCCTCAGATCCCAGCTCCTCTCTGCTCCCCACTACCAATTTCCTAGTCCCTTACACCATTCTTATGCCTCAGGGTCCCTCAAGACTCATTTCTGGCCCCCACCCATTCCTTGAGCCTCCCTCAGATGGGGAGCCCTGGCTCCATTAGCTCCACAGAGCTCCCAGGAAGCACGGAGACCCCTGGAGAGGGCCGTTAGGAAGCGGAACCATGAGAGGTGAGGAGAGGTGTACACTGAGGAGTAGGTTGGCAGTGCTGGAGAGAAGAGTTTTATTTACAAGCCCATAGTCTCTAAGGTCCCTTTTCCCCAACATCTCCCCAAGAATTCCGGCTCTCAACTCCCTCGAGCAGGACTCTCCAGTTTCACACTCCTGGCTGCTTCTCCGATTAGCTCCCAGAAACTCCCAAACTCCAGTTTGGAGTCGTTACAGCTGCCCAAGTTGGCAATTTTCTCTTCCAGTCCACAGTTGCTCTGAGGGAAGAGAAGACACACAGAGACTGAGCAAGGCAGCATCTCCAAATCTTCCCACCCCGCCCTGCCCAGGGGCAGAAAGCAGGATCTGAGTCTACCTGGCACTGGCAAGGGGGCAGGGCTGGGGGTTGCCAGTGCCAGGGGTTGTGGCAGCATGGGTGGGGTCCTGGAGTACTTGCTTGGGAAGTCAGGGTACTGGCTGGGGCAGGGTCCACTCCCTTAGTACCGGCATGAGGTGGGGCAGCTGCTGGGTGACCAAGTCCTGTAGCTCAGAGGGGGTCATGGTCTCCTTGCCACCCTCCACAGAGTACTGGTGGAAGTTCTTGATGAGCGTCTCAATGGCCCTCTCCACCTCACTGAATTCCTGGGCATCCTGAGGGCAGGGAACATGACCCACATCAGGCAGGAGCCCGGCAAAGCCAACCAGACAGAAGAGAGCTGGAAAGCAGAGGATTCTGCCCACTCCCCAACCCAAAATCCAGCACACTGCGTCCCCTCCATTGACCTCCTGGCCACGGTGGCCCCTGCCCTGAGCCAGGGGTTGGGCAAGGCTTCTTTCCCACCCACCCCCACCCCCACCCTCATCCCCAGGCAGGGCAGGTGCCAGCATGCAGCCCAGGCATCATCTTCCTGGGAGGACTCCATCTGCATCACCCTGTGTGGGCTCCAGGGAGGGGGGTCGGGTCTCACAGAAAGGTCTGGAGTGCAAGGCAAGGCTGAGGTGAGGGGACAGAAGTGAATGGGGGAACACAGGCCCTCAGGGTGGAGGAGTGTGGGAGCAGGAAAACGGGCCAGGGCTGAACGGGCCCACCTCTGCATTGGCTGACCGACACTGTCCCATGGTGTCCCGAGTAGCCTTCGGTCCTCTGGCGAGAGTGATGTTGTCCTATAGCCTGACCCAAAGCAGCCGATGGCTCATGCTCTGCCTGGAGGAGGGGGGAGGCCCAAGGTGAGGGAGGAACATCAGCACTTCCTTCTCAGTTGCCCCTTTTGGCTCCACCCCAGATATCCTGTGCCTCATCCAGGGGGTCAGATCCAGGCCCCCACAAGGCCTGTCCCTGTCCAGGCTCCAAGGTCACAGCCCCCAGTCCAACCCATTTAGAGGGAATCCCTGGGGCCTCACCTCAGCCTCATTCCTCCCACCTCTTCCAACACCCACCACTGTTCTGCACAGTCACAGGCGCACACGCACTGGTACACACAACCCAGACTCCAGGACCGGTCCTCCCGGCCCTTCCCCTAAGAATGTCGGGTAGGGTAGGCTAAAGTGCCCTCTTGGTTGGGGAGTAGCCCATTTAGGTGAAAAGCCCTGAGTTTCCTTACCTGCTGGCAGCTGAGACAGGACGGAGGAGCCAACTCACCTGAGCTCAGCTCTTATACCTGGGGGCAGGGAGGGGAGGTAGGGGGCTGGGCCTCCTCCCTAAGCCACCCCTGCTCTTGCTGCCTGGGCGCTGAGCCAGTTGTGCAAGCCCCACCCTCCACTGGCCAGAGCGCCAGGAGGGAACCTTGGAGGGCTGGCTCTGGGATGCCCCTAGCCCCAGACCAGCGTGCAGAGTTGTGGGGAGAGAGGGAGGGAGGGAAGGTTGGGAAGAGAAAAGGAGGGCTTAGAAATCCCACCGGGTTGAGCCTGGAGGGTGGAAGGGCCTGGAGGAACCGTGGGGCAGGAGAGGGGGCCTGAGAAGGATCAAAGTCCCCAGTAGCCTCTCTGTACTTTCTAAATGTGTACCACACACATGCTCCTCCCAACCGTGGCCAATTTGAGTAGTGACACTCGGGCCTGCATGGACCCCAGGACCCCCAGCCATTCCCAGTCTTGATGGCAGAGAGATAAATGCGGAGGCCGGGAGGAAGGGGCCCAGAGAGAGTGGTGGTGTCTCGACTTTCCTTCTCCCGGAAAGGTCCCTCAGCAGTTGTGTGCACATGTGTGAGGCCCACATGGGTTATCTGGCAGCTAATTACCTCTCCAGACTGGTTTGACAGCCTTCTCCTCCCTCCCTCAGAACCCCATGCTTTCCCTACCCCAGTGGCTGCAGAGCAAATGCCACCATCTCCCATTCCACTACCCATGATGACATCCCACGGAGCCCCAAGAAGCTTGGACTGCAGGTTAGGGGCCTCAGCCTCAGTCTACCTCCATCCCAAATGGTCCTCCTCACCTTCCCAGGCCCAGAGGCTGGAACCTGGATTAATTGGGGGAAGAGGGAAAGATGGGCAGAGGAGTCAGCTGATGGGGTGGGGCCCAGAGTCAAGTTCCTGGGCTCCTTTCTTAAACTCTTCTGATCTCAATCAAAAGTGAGTTACTTGGGAAGTGGATGTGGCTCAAGCGATTGGGCTCCCATCTACCATACAGAAGGTCCAGGATTCAATTCCCGGGGCTTCCTGGTGAAGGCAAGCTGGCCTATGCGGAGAGCTGGCCCATGCAGAGTGCTGGCTCACTTGGAGAACTGGCACAGCAAGATGATGCAACAAGAAGAGACACAGAAAAGAGACAATAAGAGATGCAGCAGACTACGGAGCTGAGGTGGCGCAAGAGATTGAGCGCCTTTCTCCACTCCAGAAGATCCCAGGATCAGTTCCCGGTGCCGCTCTAAAGAGAGGACAAGCAGACACAGAGGAACACACAGTGAATGGACACAGAGAGCAGACAACGGAGGGGATAATAAACAAATCTTTGAAAAAAAAAAAAGTGAGCTACTCAATGGAGGGACACTTCCAAGAGTGTGTCATTCTGAGAGTTCCTCCAAGGAGCCTCAATCTGGGAACTCCCCTGAGCATCTCTCATCTGTCTAAGAGTCAATCCCCCTAAGGTCTCTCACTGTGGGAACCCGCCCCCCCCATGTGGGAGCCTCTCTGTAATGTCTCAGTCTATTGGCCCTCCACAAGTCCCATGGCGGCTGGGGGTTCCTCTGAGGTGTCTCAGTCTAGTGACCCTTAGATGGGAGAGTTCAATCTGAGCCCCTTTCATGGTGTATGATGGGGAGCTTGTCTCAGCCTAAAAGTCCCTCTGGAGCCATCCCAAATGGACTCCACCTCACAGTACTGGCCAGTCAGCCCCTGAAAGGCAGCGCACTCTGGGCTGCCCTGCCCCTGCTCCCTCTGGTGGCGGGCAGTGCAAACCACATGGCCCTCAAACCATGAAGGAAAGGGAGCGTAACACCACCGCTGTGCCCAAAAGTCCCCCTTCCGGCAGCATTGCCACCCTTATCCCAAAGTCCTTGAGTCAGAACCTCATGTCCATCCTTCTGCTTCACCCTTGCTCTGGAAGGAGTGATAAAAAGGTCTAGTGTTCCCAAGCACCCAGAGAAGAATCACTGCAGCTCTGGAATTTCAACCCAGGTCTACCTATTCTTGTCTTTGTGGCTTAACCTTTCTAAAATCTGTTTCCTCATCTTTAATACAGATCTTAAAAATAGCATCTATCTCAAAGAGCGTTGAGAATTAACTGAGATAATGCAGATAAAATGTTGAGCACTGTGCCTGGTCATAGTCAGCCCTCAACACCGACTGACTGCTATCATCATCCAGCAGCATGAGCCCCAGGAATATGGAAGCCGGGAGCCAGGAGGCACTTGAGGCACTTGATAGGATGAGTCACCTCACCTGCCCCCTACCCAGAGCTCTGTCTTTACCTTTCATATATTCATTCAACAATTTATGTAATGAGCTCCTACTCTGTACAAGATCTGGAACTAAATGCTGTAGCATATGCAAAGATGAGTAATATTCCCGACCCTCAAGGAGCTCATAATTTCCAGGCTCATTTTCAAGTCAGGGTAGAGCTTTCCCACCCTCTGGTCTTAAGAGAAGAAATCAATGCAGGGTATGAATAAGTAGCATATTTGTATTTCAAGGGAGAAGTTTTATTTGGAGAATGAGGTTCTACCTGGCCCTGCCAGGCCCTGCCCTGCTCACCCCCATCCCCAGCCAGCTTTACTTCTTCTGGAACTCCAGGGCCTTCTCCTTGGCCAGCTCCCCAATCAGTTTCCAGTACTCGCTGAATTTGAGCTCCGAGTCCTGATTCACATCCAAGCTTTTCATCTTCTCATCTAGGGAGCCCACATCCTGGGGAGACACCAAGAGGAAGGATCAGGTTAGGAACCAGAGTTCTTGAGACCAGGAGAGAGGAGAGAATTGCCAATTGCCATTCTCTGAGGGAAGGGTCCACAGAGAGCACTAGGACCTGCCCTTGTCTTTCAGATGAGGCTGCAGCCCCAAGACACCACCACAGTACCTGATTTCAAGGGCCACTATCAGGGCCCTTTCTGAATTGTAGTGTTTGCCATAATACTCCCACCACTGCTGACTTAAGGCCATAAATACGATGTCACTGAAAGCAGAGCATACCACTGGCACTCGCCAGCAGGTATGAGCCAGCTCTAGCACACCACTGCACCAGCTATGTCTTATGAGCCCAGAGAGGGGAGGGACTTGTCCGAGGCTACTCCGGGAGCAGTTGTAGGACTGCACTCTTCTGGCCACCCTCAGTGCTTTCTCAGACCATCCTTCCCCCCCACCCACAGAGAGCTGGAAATGTTCATAGCATTTAGCTGCTCATTTGTATATAACCTTAATGTCTTCTCATCTTTCCAGCTGGGTCACTAGCCTGGTAGGATCAGGGAAATAGCAAAGACATGGGGTATCTGGTTTCCTAAGCGGCCCTTGACAAAGTCTCTCATAACAGGCCTGTGAAATGAGTGCATACTGTAAACTGGACCATTATGATCAAAGGATTTGTTGCCATTTAAACAAATCACAACTAAAAGTTGACTGTTGAGTAATGGATCAATACCAAACCAGAGAAAGCCTGATGCTCAACATTGGAATCAAAATTAGGACGAAAGCAGAGAAAATGTGCCAAATCTACAGCTGGCACAAAGCTAATTCATAGAAGAGCTAAACAAGAATATTTTTTAAAGCCGCAATCACACTTAGTTGAAAATATTATAAGCATTGCCAGAGGAAGGCAAGGATGCCCAATTTGACATTATATTGGGAGGGGAAAAAAATACATGCAATTAGACAAAAGAAAGAAATAAAAGGTCTAAGTACTAGAAAAGAAGAGGCAAATTCATCAATACTAGCAATTATATAGTTGTATACCTAGGGGGAAAAAAAGGGTGATAATGGCTAATAGGTAGTAGAACTGACTGCTCCGAGCATCATACTACACATATTAAATGTTTTCCTTCATAAAAGCCTCCATGAACTCAGAGAACTTGTCCATCTTGTTCACCACTGTAATCCCAGTGCCTAGGAGAATGTCTGGCACATAACAGGTGCTTGTTCACCAGTGTAACCCAAAGCCTAGGACAATGTCAGGGCAGGACATGATAGATGCTCAATAAATATGGATTGAAAATTGAATAAATGCAAGACCAACCCAATGAGGAAGGAATTATTATGAGTTTTACAGATGAGAAAATTAAGGATCAGAAAGATTAAATAACTAACCAAGCTAGAATCTGCATTTGAACCTAGAATATCCGACTTAAGCTCTTATCCATTACTCTGTATTCTCTACCCAACCCCCAAAAAAGACTATTAGAAATGATAAAATGTCTGATTATAATATTATTACTCAAAATCTAACAGCTTTTAAGTATACAAATGTTAACCGGTTACAAAATAGTAAGAAAAATCTCATTTAAAATAATAAAAAATAAAATACTTTGGCATAAATGTGAAAATCTTTTAGGGAAGCGGCTGTGGCTCAATCAGTGGGGCTCCCGTTTACCATGTGGGAGGCCCCGGGTTCGGTTCCCGGGGCCTCCTGGTGAAGGCAAGCCCGCCCGCACGGCGTGGTTGGCTGACCCAGCGAGCACAGGCAGCAAGGGGGGGATAAATGAATAAATAAATAAAATCTTTAAAAAAAAATAAAAAAAATAAAAATCTTTTAGGTTTTTTTGAAGAAAACTGAACTGAGGAATATAAAAATAAATAAATAAAAAGCAAAACCTACCTTTTTCTTGGAAAGACTCAAAAGTATAAGAATACCAATTTTCCATAAAACAAATTTTATATAATCCAAATTAAAATATCTAAAGGTGTCTTCTTAACATAATAAATGTTGCTAAGACTCATCTTATAAAAATAAACACGAGATTCACAAGTAAATTTCTTAAAATTAAGACTATTGAGAGAGAGCCAGCCCTACAGGTATTAAAGCCTACTGGCATACATCAGAGATATTCTGGGTTTGGTTCCAGACAACCACAATGAAATAAATAATGCAATAAAGCGAGTCACGTGAATTTTTTTTGGTTTCTCAGGGCATATAAAAGTTATATGGACTTCCGGGAAGATGGTGGACTAGAAAGACACGGGACTCTCTTCTCTCCCAGAAAAACAGCTAGAGGACAGGCAGAAATGGCCTGGAAAAAAATCTTTTAGGGTTTAGGACACCAGAGGAGGAATGGACACCGTCCAGAAGAGAAAGGGGCAAAGGAACAGAATCGCAATGGCAAAACTGTGAGTTAAAAGCGCCAGCTGTTGGGAAGCGGCTGTGGCTCAATCAGTAGGGCTCCCGTTTACCATATGGGAGGCCCCGGGTTCGGTTCCCGGGACCTCCTGGTGAAGGCAAGCCCGCCCGCATGGCGTGGTTAGCTGACCCAGCGAGCACAAGCAGCAAGGGGGGGATAAATGAATAAATAAATAAAATCTTTAAAAAAAAAAAAAAAGCGCCAGCTGCTACTGCCCGCACCCTCACCCACACTGAAGATACTTGAATTCTCAGGCCTCTGGGCCAGCAGCTACAGACAAAGGGGGCCCCAGGGATCCACCTCCCCAGGAAAGGGGAGAGGGAGGGACACAGCCTAATGCTGACTCAGCTTTTGACCCACAACTTTGGTCTGCTGTGTCCCTCGAGCCCTTCCAGGCCAGGTGGAGCTGTGCCATTTTTTGCCCTGGGAGCCAGCTAGAGACTAAAGAGATCAGGATTAAAAAGATCGGACCCTCTCAATCTCCTTCTCTACTAACCAGGACCCACTGTTGAGGATGCAGAGGGGAGTGGCATTATTTCCAACTGGGGAAAAGGCAGGGGGCTGCCAGTGAATGTTGGAGAACTGTCTCTGAGAAAGTTTTAATTACAAAGTTCTTAGCCTCCAAGCAGGAACCTATATCACATCAATCCAGTCCATGTTGCAGCAAACACACTCCAACCAGGCATTGAACTGAGAGGGCGGCCAAAGAACACCATCTGCTGGCAGACCAAGGAAGTGCATGTGAGGAAATTAAAATTAATAAGTAAGAGAGGCTTTTTCCAGCCTTTATATCCTCCCTCCCAAAGGCCCTAGAAAGCAGGTCTGCAACCCATTACTGGGTCCAGAGCCCAGTTTTCAGCAACTAACAGAGACAATCCAAAAGGCACAGCTTGAACCAAGAATCGAAGAACAACAGTAACACACAACTGCCCAACACTAAATCCCTACGAAAGGAGAGAAACTGAGCATCTGAGTAAACTCACCATCCTAATCAGATGCCTAGACATCAGCAAAAATTACGAGCCATACTAAGAAAACGGAAGATACAGCACAAGAAAAGGAATATATCAAAGCTCCAGAAGAGAAGCAGGATTTGAGGTAACTAGTTAACAAGATGCACACAAATTTCCAATATCAAATTAATGAGTTGAAAGACAATATGGCTAAAGAAATAAACAACATCAAGAAGACATTGAGTTGGGGGGCAGATGTGGCTCAAATGGTTGGGCGTCCGTCTGCCATATGGAGGGACCTGGGTTCGATCCCCGGGACCTCCCGGTAAAATAAAATATATATATATATATAGAAGGTGCATGGGCTGCCAGGCTCTGTGTGCTGCTGAGCCGTCAGGCCCAGGAGCCATGCAGCAGGATGATGACGTAACAGGGGAGAGACAAGATGAGATGCTCCGAAAGCTGCAGAAGCCAGGAGCTGCGGTGGCGCAGGCGGCAGAATAACTGTCTCCTGCATCGGAAGTCTTCAGGATCGAATCCTGGTGAAGACTGGAGGATGAGAAGAGATGGCAGGAAACACACAGAGAATTGCTCAGCGAATGGACACAAAACAGCAAATGGGGAAGGGGGTATTGGTTAAAATGGATAAAATAAATAAATCTTTAAAAAAAATTTAAAAAAAAAAAGTGACACTTTATTAAAAAAAAAAAAAGAAAAAGACATTGAGTGAACACAAAGAAGAATTTGAAAACCTGAATAGAAAATTAACAGAGCTCATTAGAATGAAAGACATGATAGGTGAGATAAAAAACACATTAGAGGGAAATGGATGTGGCTCAAGTGATTGGGCTCCCATCTACCATATAGGAGGTCCAGGGGTCAATTCCCAGGGCCTCCTGGTGAAAGGCAAGCTGGCCCATGCAGCAAGCTGGCCTGAGCAGAGAGCTAGCCCATGCAGAGTGCTGGCCCATGCAGGAGATCTGGTGCAGCAAGACAACACAACAGAAAAAGACAGAGAGGAAAGACAATAAGAGACACAGCAGACCAGGGAGCTGAGGTGGAATGCCTCTCTCCCACTCCAGAAGGTCCCAGGATTGGTTCCCATGCCACCTAAAGAAAAGACAAGCAGACACAGAAGAACACACAGAGAGCAGACAGTGAGTGCAAAACAACGAGGGGGGTAGAAATAAATAAATAAATAAATAAATAAATAAATAAATAAATAAATAAAATCTTAAAAAAAAAAAAAAACATACACACATTAGAGGCAGGAGCAGATGTGGTTCAAGTGGTTGAGCACCTGCTACCCACATGGGAGGTCCCAGTTTAATCCCCGGTGCCTCCTAAAAAAAAAAAAAAAAAAAAAAAACAACAAGCAAGCGAATGAAAAAGCCAACTCCAGGAGCTGATGTGGCTCAATGGTGAGTGCCAGCTTCCCACATATGAGGTCCCAGGTTCAATCCCCAGCCCCAGTACCTCAAAAAAAAAAAAAAAAGAAAAGAAAACCACATTAGAGGCATAAAACAGCAGACTCTAAATGACAGAAGAAAGAATAAGTGATACCAAAGACATAGCTGAAATTGAAGAGAGAAAAGAAAAGAGAGGGAAAGAATGGGAAAAAAATGAGCAGGGGCTCAGGGAGTTGAATGACAACATGAAATACAACAGCATACGTGTCTGGGAGTTTTAGAAGGAGAAGAGAATGGAAAGGGAGCAGAGAGAGTATTTGAGGAAATCATAGCTGAAACTTTCCCAACGCTTCAAAAGAAATGAACTCATATGTTCAAGAAGCACAGCATACCACAATCAGAATAAATTCAAGTAGATCTGCTCCAAGACACATATTACTCAGAATGTCAAACATCAAAGATAAAGAGAAAATTCTGAGAGCAGCAAAGGACAAGCAAACCATCACATACAAGGGATGCCCAGTTAGACTTAGTGCAGATTTCTCATCAGAAACCGTGGAGGCAAGAAGACAGTGGTATGATATAATTAGGATACTGAAAGAGAAAAACTGCCAGCCAAGAATTCTTTATCCAGCAAAATGGTCCTTCAAATATAAAGGTGAGTATAAAATATTCATAAACAAACAGAAATTAAGAGAGTTTGTAAAAAAGAATCCCTCTTTGCAGGAAAATATTAACGGAAGTCTTGGAGCCTAAAAGAAAAAGAGAGGGAGAGGCTTGGAGGTGAGTATAGAAGAAAGAATAGCAGAAAGGATAACCAAAAGAGTAAAAGGACAGACAAAGATAAGATATGATATATGAAAACCAAAGAATAAATTGGTGGAAGTAAAAAATCTATTTACAGGGAAGTGGCTGTGGCTCAATTGGTTGGGCTGCCGTTTACCATATGGGAGGCCCTGGGTTCAATTCCCGGGGCCTCCTGGTGAAGGCAAGCAGGCCCACATGGTGCGGTTAGCTGGTGCAACAAGATTACACAACAAAAGGGAGACAAGGAGACACAGAAAAATGCAAAGCAAATAGACACAGCAAGCACAAGCAGCAAAGGGGGAATAAATAAATAAAAATAAATCTTTAAAAAAAATAAAATAAAATAAAAAATCTATTTACAATGATAGATTTACATCTATCATTGAATGTGAATAGATTAAACTCTAATCAAAAGATATAGACTGACTGAATAGATTAAAAAAAAAAACATGAGCCATCATATGCTGCTTCCAAGAGACTCACCTTAGACCCAGGGATACAAATCAGCTGGAAGTAAAAGGTTGGAAAACGATACTCCATGCAAATAGTAACCAAAAAAGAGCAGGGGTAGCTATTCTAATATCAGACAAAACAGACTTTAAATGAAAAAATGTTATAAGAGATACAGAAGGCCATTATATATTAATAAAAAGGGACAATCCACCAGGAAGATATAACAGTCATAAATGTCTATGCACCTAACCAGGGTACACCAAAATACATGAGGCAAACTCTGGCAAAACTGGAAGGAGAAATAGACATCTCTACAATCATCAATGGAAGCTTCTACACACCATTCACATCATTAGATAGAACAACTAGACAGATCATCAACAAGGTAATAGAACTTGAACAATATGATCAATGAGTTAGACCTAACATATACAGAACGTTGCACCCAAACTCAGTGGGATATACATTCTTCTCAAGTGCCCATGGATCTTTCTCCAGGACAGACTACATGTTAGGTCACAATGCAGCTGTCAATAAATATAAAAATATTGAAATTATACAAAGTACCTTCCCAGATCATAATGAAATAAAACTGGAAATCAAGAATAGACAGGCCAAACAATATACTCTGAAATAAACAGTGGGTGAAAGAAGAAATTGCAAGTGAAATCAGTAAATATATTGAGACAAATGAAAACAAGAACACAACTTATCAAAATTTAAGAGATATAGCAAAGGCAGTCTTTTTTTTTTTTTTTTTAAGATTTATTTTATTTCATTATCCCCCACCCCTTCATTGTTTGCGCTTGCTGTCTGCTCATCTTCTCTTTAGGAGCACCAGGAACCGAACCCAGGACCTCCCATGTGGAAGAGAGTTGCCAATCGCTTGAGCCACCTCAGCTCCCTGGTTTGTTGTGTCTCCTATTGTTTTTCCTCTTTGTGTCTCTTTGTTGCATCAAATTGTTGCATCAGCTCACCGTGCCTGCCTGTAGCACCAGTTCGCCTTCTCCAGGAGGCACCGGAAACCAAAACCAGGACTTCCCATGTGGTAGGTGGGAGTCCAATCGCTTGAACCACATCCACTTCCCCAAAGGCAGTCTTGAGAGGGAAGTTTATAGCCCTAAATGCCTATATTAAAAAAGAAGAAAGAGCTAAAATCAAAGATCTAACTGAACAACTGGAGAAACTAGAAAAAGAACAGCAAACCAATCCTAAAGCAAGCAGAAGGAAAGAAATAAGAAAGATTAGAGCAGAAATAAATGAAATGGAGAAGAAAAAAACAAAAAATATATACAAAACCAAAAGCTGGTTCTTTGAGAAGATCAATAAAAATGATAAACCCCTAGCATACTAACAAAGAAAAAAAGAAAGATGATGCAAATAAACACAAATCAGAAATGAAAGGAGGGAAGTTACCACTGACCCCAAAGAAATAAAAAGGATCATAAGAGAATATTATGAGAAACTGTATGCCAACAAACTAGACAACTTGTATGAAACGGACAAATTCCTAGAAATGCACAAACAACCTACATTGATGCTACAAGACATACAAGAACTTAACAAACCAATCACATTTAAAAAGATTGAATCCATCATCAAAAATCTCCCAACAAAGAAAAGTCCAGGACCAGATGGCTTCACAGGTGAATTCTACCAAGCATTTCAAAAAGAATCAACAACAATCCTGTTTAAGCTCTTCCAAAAAATTGAAGAGGAGGGAAAATTACCCAACACATTTTATGAAGACAACATCACCCTAATACCAAAGCCAGATAAAGATTCCACAAGAAAAGAAAATTACAGACCAATCTCTCTAATGAACATAGATGTAAAAATTCTCAACAAAATAATTGCAAATCGAATCCAACAGCATATCAAAAGACTTATACATCACGACCAAGTGGGATTTATTCCTGGTATGCAAGGCTGGTTCAACATAAGAAAATCAATCAATGTAATACACCACATTAACAAATTGAAGGAAAAAAACCACATGATCATCTCAATCGACGCAGAAAAGGCATTCGACAAAATCCAGCATCCTTTCTTGATAAAAACATTTTGAAAGATAGGAATGGAAAGAAAATACCTCAATATGATAAAAGACATATATGAGAAACCCACAGCCAACATCATACTCAAGAGGGAAAGGTTGAAAGCTTTCCCTTTAAGATCAGGAACAAGACAAGGATGCCCACTGTCACCATTGTTCAACATTGTACTGGAAGTTCTGGCTAGAACAATTAGACAAGAAAAAAAATTTTTAAGGCATCCAAATAGGAAAAGAGGAAGTAAAACTCTATTTGCAGATGACATGATCCCACATTTATAAAATTCTGAAATGTCCACAGCAAAGCTCCTTGAGCTAATAAGCAAGTTCAGCAGAGGGGCAGGATACAAGATCAACACGCAAAAATCAGTAATGTTTTTGTACACTAGTACTGAACAACTGAGGAAGAAATCAGGGGGGAAATTCTATTCACAATAGCCACAAAAAGATTCAAATACCTAGGAATCAATTTAACCAAAGAAGTACGGGACCTATATGCAGAAAACTACAAAACAATGCTAAAAGAAATAAATGAAGACCTAAACAAATGGAAAGACATTCTGTGTTCACGGATTGGAAGACTAAATATCGTGAAGATATCAATCCTACCCAAATTGATTTATAGATTCAATGCAATGGATAAAGTAAATAAATAAATAAATATTTAATTTAAAAAAAAAGAATGTGACTACCATTCTCACATGTCTAAAAGAGTGGTCTGAGAATTTTCTGATTATTCTCTCCTAACAGGAAAATATTTAGAACATGTATCCTGTAAAACATGTGCTTATCTATAAATTACATATGTGGCACTCTATTTAAATATCGAGTTCAGTATAAAACATACACACACAAAATAGATGAGAAAAATTTAAAAAAAAAAAGTTATGTGTACACTATACTGTAGTCTATTAAGTGTGCAATAGCATTATGCCAAATAAAACAATGTACATACCATAATTTTAAAATATTTTACTATTAAAAAATGCTAACCATCTGAGCCTTCAGTGAGTATAATCTTTTTACTGGTGGAGGGTCTTGCCTCGATGTTGACAGATGTTGACTAATCAGGGTGGTGACTGCTGAAGGTTAGAGCAGCTGTGGCAATTTATTAAAAGAAGACAACAGTGAAGTTTGCTACATCGATTGACTTCCTTTCAAGAAAGATTTTTCTGTAGCAGGAGATGTTTGATAGCGTTTTACCCACAGTACAACTTCTTTCAAAATTGGAGTTAGTTCTCTCAAGCTCTGCCGCTGCTTTATCAACTAAGTTGATGAAATATTTTAAATCCTTTGTTGTCATTTCAACAATGATCATGGCATCTTCACCAGGAATAGATTCCATCTCAAGAAACCACTTTCTTTGCTCATCCCTAAGAAGTACCCCTCACCTGTTCAAGTTTGATCATGAAATTATAGCAATTCAGTCACATCTTCAGGCTCCACTTCTAGTTCTCTTGCTATTTCCACCACATCTGCAGTTACTTCCTCTACTGAAGTCTTGAACCCCCTCAAAGTCACCCATGAGGGCTGGAGTGAACTTCTTCCAAACTTTTGTTAATATTGATATTTTGACCTCCTCCCATGAATCATGAATATTCTTTTTTTTTTTTTTTTTTTTTTATAGATTTTATTTATTTATTCATTTATCCCCCCCTTGCTGCTTGTGCTCACTGGGTCAGCTAACCGCGCCCTGTGGGCGGGCTTGCCTTCACCAGGAGGCCCCGGGGACCGAACCCAGGTCCTCCCATATGGTAAACGGGAGCCCTACTGATTGAGCCACAGCCGCTTCCCATGAATATTCTTAATGGCATCTAGAATGGTGAATCCTTTCCAGGTTTTCAACTGACTTTGTCCAGATCCATCAGAGGAATCACTATCTAGGGCAGCTATAGCCTTACAAAGTGTATTTCTCCAATAATAAGACTTGAAAGTTGAAATGATTCCTTGACCCATGGGCTACAGAATGGATGTTGTGTTAGCAGCCATGAAAACAATATTTATCTCATTGTATACCTCCATCAGAGCTCTTGGGTGACCAGGTGCATTGTCAATGAGCAGTAATATTTTGAAAGGAATCTTTTCTGAGCAGTAAGTCTCAACTGTGGGCTTAAAATATTCAGTAAACCATGTTGGGAACAGATGTGCTATCATCCAGAGTTTCTCATTTCATTTATAGAGCACAGGCAAAGGAGATTTAACATAATTCTTAAGGGCCCTAGGATTTTCAGAATGGTAAATGAGCATTGACTTCAACTTAAAGTCACCAGCTGCATTAGCCCCTAACAAGAGAGTCCCCGTCCTTTGAAGCTTCAAAGCCAAGCATTGACTTCTCCTCTTTAGCTAGGAAAGTCCTAGATGGCAATTTGTTTCAATTAGAAGGCTGTTTCATCTACAGTGAAAATCTGCTGTTTAGTGTAGTTCCTTTCATCAATTATCTCAGCTAAATCTTCTGGATAATTTGTTGCAGCTTCTACATCAGCACTTACGGCTTCACCTTGCACTTTTATGTTATGGAGATGGCTTCTTTCCTTAAAACTCATGAACAAAAACTTCTGCTAGCTTCAAATATTTCTTCTCTCAGCCTTCATAGAATTGGAGAGAGTTAGGGCCTTGCTCTGGATGAGGCTTTGGCCTAAGACAGTGTCGTGGCTGGTTTGATCGTCTATCCAGACCACTAAAACTTCCTCCATATCAGCAATAAGGCTGTTTTGTTTTCTTATCATTTGTGTGCTCACTGGAGCAGCACTTTTAATTACCTTCAAGAACGTTTCCTTTGCAGTCACAATCTGACTCTTCGGTGCTATAGGCCTAGCTTTCAGCCTATCTGCTTTCAACATGCCTTCCTCACTAAGCTTAATCATCTCTAGCTTTTGATTAAAAGTGAGAGGCGTGTGACTCTTCCTTTCACTTGAACACTTAGGGGCCACTCTAGGGTTATTACATGTCTCGGGGAATAGGGAGGCCCAGGGAAAGAGAGAGACAGGGGAACTGCCAGTCAGTAGAACAGTAAGAACATGCACAACATTTATCAGTTAAGTTCACGGTCTTATTTGGGTGTGGTCTGTGACACCCCAAAACAATTACAATAGTAATATCAAAGGTCACTGACCACAGATCATCATAACAGATTTTAATATGAATGAAAAAGGTTGAAATATTGCAAGAATTACCAAAAGGTGACACAGAACCATAGAGTGACCACTTGTGGTTGGGAAAACGGTGCCAAGACGCTTGCTCAACGCAGGGCTGTCACAGACCTTCAATTTGTAAAAAAAACGCAATATCCAAAAAGCACAATAAGATGAGATACACTGATATTACAAAACCAGTAATGAAATACCAGACAAATAATAAATGTATCAATGAAACAGGATAAAGAGATCAAAAAATACGTGGAAATTGAATAAATAACGAAGTTAGTATTTCATATCAGTACAGAAATTTTAGTGAAATAAGTCTTGTGGTTGTTTTGCTTTGTTTGTAATATGTTAAAGTGGGGAAGACCTTTCTAAGCATGACATAAAACACAGTAGCTGTTCAGGAAAAGTTTGATAGATTTGACTATACAAAAATATTTTACGTTCTTTCTGGCAAAATCTACCAAATACAAATTCAAAGGACAAAAGGCAAATTAAGGGAAAATATTTGCCATACATATAAGAGACAAAAGGATGATTTCTTTATTCTATAAAGAGCTATAACAAATCCATATGAAAAACTCTGGTTAAACCCAACATTCCACCTGTACTAACTTGCTAGTTAACCTGTTGGTTAAATCCAACATTCTGTGCCTGCACTCGTATAGCTGAATCCCGTTGGAGAAAAACACTCAGCCAAGCTGACTTGCCTTACTTTAAATCTATAACCACAAGCCCCCAAGGGGACTCTTGACACCGCCAGGCAATTTTACATTTCCCTGGTTGGCTCATTTACCAGCTCTTTTAGATGATTATTTCACAACTTTCCTCTCTCCTCAAACTCCATTAACCCCCCCACACACACACACACACACACATACCCACAACACACACACACTCTCTCTCTGCAGGCTTTGCTTCTTAGCTCACTGAGAAAGTAGGAGCAACAAGGAAATTTCTATATGTTCCCTCCACTAAATCTACCAACATACCCTGCTTTCCTTCTGTTACCATGAAGGTACTGTCTCTGCTCCTAAAGCCATCCCCTCCACTGGTGCCCTGGGTCCCATGCCCTCTCACTTATTTAGATTTTACTCTTGCAATTACTTCCTCTTTTTCTTGCATCATCAAAAATTCTCCTCTCTACTGGATCATGCTTATCACTTTCCAAATATGCTGTAATCTCTTCATCTAAAAAAAAAAAAAAAAGGAAAGAAAGAAAGAAAAGAAAGAGAAAGAAAGAAAAGAAAAGAAAAGAAAATGTCCCTTAACCTTATAATCCCCATTCAGCCATACCTTTTATTTCTGCTTCCTTTTATTTAGTTAGTTTTTGGTTTTTAGTTTTCTCTGCTTCCTTTTATAGCAAAATCTCCTCAAAAGCAATGAGAGCTATTGAAACTTACTGTCTCCACTTTCTTTTCTCCCAGAACTCTAGAAGAAAGAATCCGTTCTCATCAGGTTTTCATCCCCACCATGCTGCTGAGACTTCTCTGGTCATTATAATGAAGACCTCTTTATTACTAAACCATCAGTTCTTGTTTCCCATTTACACTGTTGAAACCCTTTGTTCCCTTGGTTTTCTAGATACCAAATGCTCCAGATTTTCCTCCTGTGTCACTGGCTGCTTCTCCTCAGTCTCCTTTCCTGGATCATCCTCCTCTCCCCAGTCTCTAGATGTTGGCTTGCCTCAAGGCTCAGTCCTCAGACCTTTTTTCTCCTGTCTACGTACATTTTCTTAGTGATCCTATAGCTTTAAGCATTTTTTATATGCTGATAATTCTCAAATCTTTCTCGGATGTCTGAACTCCAAGCTCTTTATTTCAAAATTAAAAGTTTTGTTGTTGTTGTTTTTTAAAAAAAGCTATTTGTAGAACAGGTTTCCAGGAAGAAGACAAAGGGAGAATTCTGAGAAGTCTGAGGATGTAGGGGATTTTGTGCAAGATAGGCTACGTGTTTCCGAGACTCATTTGTGTGTTTGTGCATGTGTGCTTTTTACATTCATATTCACACTTTCATATGCCTGTGAATTTTCCTGTTAGGAGAAGGAATGTCCCTGTTAGGCACACTGTTGAGGGGATTCCCATAGTGGGTGGGAAGCAATCACAGATGCCCCTTCCAATCCCCTCCTACGTTGAGAGTCTCTGATTCCATGGATTTGGCTTTGACTTGTTTTTGACAAGCTCGTTCCGACCTCTGGACCTCAGTTTCCACACAGGTGAAGTGCACAGGTCGGGCAGTGTTTTCTCTTGGCTTTCCTCTAGTTCTGCTTGGTCTATGACTCTTGGAAGCTGGCTCTGTGCTGGGATGCGGGACTAACATGGAAACCCAACAGCACATGCTTATGGAAGTACAAAGGCCAACACCACACTCCCATCTGCACAGACAGACACAGTACTTTTGCTTACCTAGTCACACACACGCACACCCCAGACAAGAAGAACCGGAACCATTTACACACGCAGTCACTCACACCCTTCTCCACAATCACACTTGTGGTCCCATTATCGCACCAGCAATATGGCCTCACATACACAGCGTCCCGCAACCACTCTTACTTAGAGTCTCAGTCCCGCAGACACCCACCTACCTTAAGCAGGTGCGGCAACTGCTGAGTGGCCAGCTCCTTAAACTCATTGACGCTGAGGCTGCTCTTCCGGCCCTTCCGCCCCACAAAGGTGAAAAAGGTGGTGACCACCGTCTCAATGGCGGCCTCCAGTTCAGTCAATGACTCGGCTGCCATCAGGACCCTGGTCCTGGGGCTGCTGTCCTCACGGGGCTGACCTGGGGAATGGGAAAGGGGCAGAGAGGGATAGTCAGGGAGCCCGGGATCTAGGAGGAGGCCAGAGTGGCCCCTCAGGCCTCTGCATGGAGGATGGATTCCAGGGAAGGAAGGAGGGGGCAGGGATTGAGCCTGGGGCAGGAGACCAGGCAACAGTATCTCAGTGGGGGAGGAAGGGTTTTCATTTCCAGAAACCTCTTCCTCAAGAGGTTTCACAGTCTGGGGGTCCTTTTAAGTCTCTATGTCTTAGGGACCCTTCTGTGGTCAGTCTGGAGACTCCTCTGTGGGCGGCTCAGTCTGGCGACCTCTCTGTGGAGCATTCCCTCTGTGGGGTTTGTTTGTCCCAGGGACCTCCTCTTGGAGTCTCTCACCCAGCCACAAAGGGTCATGAGGTTGTTTGTCGCCGATGTTTGTGTTTCTGGGAATCCACACACACCCTCTGACCACTCGTCCCAGCAGAGAATCCCCAGGGTCTGGCAAATGTCCAGCTATGGTCAGGACTGGCTCAGTCCTTCTACTCTTTTCCCCACTCCCGCCTCCCTGTCAGGCACAAAGCGCTGGGGCAGCTGGGCCAAAGGCTGAGCGGAGGACCCCACAAACCCTCCTCTCTCCTGTCTCCAGCTACAGAGGTCCTGGACGCGACTTTGCTGGCTCTGGCACCCAGAAGGGCTTGGGAGCAGAGGGTATGGCACTCTGCTCCCGGGGGGAGGGGGGCCGGGCTAAAGGAAGGGGGCTTGCCCCTCCCTCTCCCATGCATCCGCAGCACCCTCCAGCTACCCCTGCAGGGGTTGGTGCTTGCTGTCTCAAACCCACTTCCTGAATCCCCGTCTGAGATGGCTCCTGGGAAGAGACCTGGAACTCCGGGTTCCCGGGAGAGTTAGGGGGCTGCGACTCACCGGGCAAAGAGACGGGGTGCAGAGAGCAGGAGCCACGGAGCTGAGGTTTATAAGCGCCCGGGGAGGAAGGAGCGGCTTCCAAGCCCAGAGGTGTCGAGTTTCCGCCGGTACCGCCCAGTCACGCCTCTTGTCCGGAGCAGTCAGCCTGGAACCCAGCTGCCCCCTCAACCCAGCCCCACCGGCGCCCCCACTTGGCCCACTCTGGGCTGCCTGGACAGATCGCGCCCAGCGGGGGTCCTATCCCTCCCACTCCCTGCAGCCTGCGAAGCTCCCCGCCCCCCTATCTAATCAGGAGTTGCGGATGTTGAAGCGGGGAACTGACCACTGAAAGAACCAACCAAGGGAGCTCAGGGAGACCCCATCAGAGAAACACCACAAAGGGCCCCTCAGAATGAGACCCCACAAAAAAGGGGTCCAGACTGACCCCCAAAGAGGAGTCCCCGGATTGAATCTCTCAGTGGGGTCACAGAACAAAACCCACTAGGGAGACTCCCAAGACTAAATTACTCAGGGGACACCGGGGGCCAGCTGCAGGAGCTACACAGCCAAGTTGGGGTTGAGACCGGACAGCGTCTCTCCCAGGACCTCCTTTCCCACCTCCCTTCCTCCCACGCTCCCGCCTACTGGTGCCAACAAGGGAGAAGGGGAGCAAACCAAGGCTGGAGAAGACACAGGGCAGCCTGTTCCAGCCTGGGAGACAGAGGGCGCCTCTGTCCACTCCTGGCCCCTTGCCCTACTGGGTGTCTGTCTGTGAAGGGGTGGAGCCGCCAGGGAGGGGGGTGATCCGGAGAAGGCCGACTGAAGACAGGTCTCCTCACACAGCTCCTGTAGCCACATTAGCAGCCTCGTCTGTCCAGAACCTGCTCTCATCTCAAGCCCAGGCCGACTGTGAGTATCCTGATCCATTTGGGCTAGGTCCCAGCCCAGGCCAGCTTGGGGGGTAGAGGGCTTCAGAGGGGCTCCAAGAGTCTGGGGGTAATGACATTGTGGCATCCTGGACCTCCTGGTCCAGGAGGAGTTAACCAGGGTATCAGCAGACTGGGGTTTGGGGGAAACAAGGTTTGGAAGGTGGTGAGAAGAGGCCAGTAAGGGAGATCTGGGAGCTCAATAAATGAGGAAGCCAGTGGGGAACCCCGCCACGGAGCTTCCAGGCAACCAGGTCTTCCCACGAAGGAGCCCTCAAGTGCCCTCCCAAGACTCCCTCAATCGCCCAGGTGCTGGGGTGGGCACCCAGCCCTCACCTTGCTTCCAGCGGGGTAAAAATAAGAGAGCAGATAGAACAGCTGCTTCTGCCCCTTCAGTTTCTGCCACCCTCACCCACTCCTGCCAAGAGCTCAGGTCCCAGGGAAATCTGGAGGTGACAGAGCGTGGATCTTGTGATATCAGAAAGAAGGGGTACTAGGGTGTTGTACCCACTCCCAACTCTACCTTCACATGCCCTCCCCTTTCTCCTACTCCCCTTCTCAGCCCAGAATTCCAGACTCCTCTTTCTCCCAATTGTTTCCTCTTGGTTTTCTCATCTCTACCCACCCCCACACCCCCAAAGAGGTCCTCTCGGAACTGCCCCCGCACAAAATCCCAGGCTTCTGGAGGGCTCCAGGCAACCTCTAGGTGCCCATCCTGGATGAGGCTGGTAACTGAACCACCAGAACCCCTCCCTCACCTGCCCCCTTATCCTCTCCATCAACCTCAGCTTGGGTTCCATCTCTTCTGTGTCTCTGTGACAAATGCTTCTCATGTCCGGAGTTCAGGTGACACTCACAAGGGCCCCATTGAAGAGTTGGGATGTCATCCGATCAGGGCCCATTGTCCAGCCCCCCAGCCCTGGGAAGGATGGGGACACCTGATCTGAGACACCTGAGATGCCCTGTGAGGCCATGGAGGGGCGATTGTCCCAGAGCCAAAGGAAAGAGGCCCACTGGCTTGTCAGTCTCCTCTCCCCAGCCCTCTCCTCAACAGGTCCCTCCATTCTTCTCCTTCTCTCTCCCAGCCCCTTGAACTCAAAGGACCTCATGCATTGAGCCTTTATCTTCCCCAATATATGCCAGCCCCAGTCCCCCTGCTCCCACTATCCCTACATCAACCAGGCCAGGCCTGGGGAACAAGGCCCTACAGGTCTCCCCTCCCCCTCTCTGGGAGCCCTGGCTCCAGGGATAAGGCTCAGACATTCACTCTCCATTCCCACTCATCCACCCAAGGAAGGGCTGATTCAGCAGAGAAGCAAAGAAGCTAAACTGGAGGCAATGAGAGGCACACCTCAGGGAAGTCAGAATGACAAGTTCAGGGGAGAAGAGTTGAGGGACCTGGGGGGACCTTCCCCCAGGCTGCTGATAGGAAGCTTAGTAGCAGTGAGAACTACCACCACCACCACCAGGAAGCCTTGGGCCACTCACTTGGACTGCCACCCTCTCCATTCAGGCTCACCGAGGGCACCCCACTGAAGCTTTGCTAGGGGTGGGCAACAGAGTCAAGACTGTGAAGAAAAACCCAGCCCACCGTCCCCAACAGCAGAGCTTGGCTATGCTGGGCAAATGAGGTTGGTTCTGGGTAAAAATAGATGCAGAAGCCTGGCCAGGTCCTGTGACCACCCCTGCCTGCCCCACCCTCCTCAGTCTGTGCCCAGGCAGCCAGAAACCACTGCAGGCCTCTAGAGCCAGCCAGGCCACTCACTTTACCTCCATGCCCCAAACCCTGACTCACTCTAGCTGGAGTATGGATTGAGGAACACAGACAGTAGGTCTGGATTTAGGTCGGTTTGGGTTTTCCCCACTATAAAATCTCAGTAAAAGATAAAATTGCTGTGGGACACCCCTCACCCAAACCCCAGATGCCCTGGGCCTGGTCCCCAGCTCACTTCCACGGTGGGGCATGTATAGGTGAGCTGCCGCAATGGGCTCTGAGCTGGAGACGGCCATGGAGACTCTCATCAACGTGTTCCACACCCACTCGGGCAAGGAGGGGGACAAGTACAAGCTGAGCAAGAAGGAGCTGAAAGAGCTGCTGCAGACGGAGCTCTCTGGCTTCCTGGACGTGAGCACTGGGCGGGGGTGGGCAAGGGGAGGAGGAATGGGTGGGCACACATCTCCAGGCTCCTTTACTCCTCCTGGTTCCGCTTCTAATGCCCTGGTTTATTAATCACCTCTTAAGTACTAGGCCCTGTGCAGATGCATCAGTAACCAGGCTCAGTCTAGAAGGGAAAGACTGACACTTAGAAGTAAACTATGAACTCCAGGAAGTACAAGAGCCCTAACAGAAGTACCAGAAAGGGTATGGGAGAACATTAACCTGATTGGATTGGGACAGCTTCTCCAAAAAGATGGCACTTGAGCCATGGATTTCCATTGGAAGGTTATTGGAGGCAAATGAAGACATTTTAGAAAGTGGTATCAACATGAATAAAAGCATGGGAGAAGGAAAGAACACGGATCATGCTCAGTAGTTTAATTTGACTAGAGTAAAGGATGTAGAAAATTAGGCAGCAAATGCTAAGAGGGGCCATATAGTAAAAGAGAAGCCTCAGGATACAATAGAAAGTACACATTTTATTTACTTATTTACTTACTTACTTAATGGTGTATAGCCTTTGACGTTTGATTAGAACTACATTCAAATTCTGACCTGACCACTTTCTAGCTATGTGACTGGCACCATGCTTAACCACTGAATGTCAAATTGTTTCTTCTCAAAACTGGGAATAATGAAACCCTACCTCAAATTATTTTTGTGAGAATTAAATTAGATAATGCCTATAAAGCAACTAGCATTGTGCTTGGCTTGTTGTAGGCACTCAACAGATGGTAATTGATCCTAATATTATTACTCTGCCATGTGGAGGAGCCGATTTTGTAAGCAATAGGAGCTCATGAGTGTTTGAGTTTTGAGGGGAGCAGAGTCATCCCCTTAGGTGTAGTTCTCCCTCCTGCTTATCTCTGCCTCCTTCTTAACAACCCTCCTTACCCCAAATTCAGTGTTAGGTACCTAGACACATTACACCACTGCCTCTCCCTTTCCTCCCTCGGCAGGCCCAGAAGGATGCGGATGCAGTGGACAAGGTGATGAAGGAGCTAGACGAGAACGGAGATGGAGAGGTGGACTTCCAGGAGTACGTGGTGCTGGTGGCCGCTCTCACAGTGGCCTGTAACAACTTCTTCTGGGAGAGCAGCTGAGCAGACAGCCCCAGTGGGCAGTGCCCTTGCCCTCCACCCTGGCAGATCTGCCCCTTCACTCGGCTTTCCTTTCACCCCCTTTTCCATCCCCATGTTCCCCCTCCCCACATCAAGGGCACAAGAGTAGTGGGCCAGGCCTGCGACAACGCTTTGATTAAAGGCTCCTCTCTGGCCTGCCACCCACTGTCTGTCTCCTCTGCGGTCCTGATGTGGGTGAAGTGAGTGAAAGCTGTTCACTTCCAACTCATCTTGTTTGGGGAGGGGCCTTACTTGGGAAGTCTTATTCCAGGAAAAACTCACGTACATTAGATCTTTCTACTTGAGGAATGCTCAAGGCCCAGGAATGTGGGGTTGTAAGTTTCCAGGTGGAAGTTGGAGAAACATCAGCTTCTAAGCTATAAAGCCAGAAGAATCTCTCCTCAACACTCAAGAATATTTACTGAGAACCAACCATGAGCTAGTTGTTGTGTAGGAACAGGGGACACAACAAAACACAATCCCTATCCTTACCGGACTTTAGCCATGTAAATTCTAAACACCTGTGTGTTTATGCCATTAAACACATACCCAAGTTCTAAGAAGGATAATAAAAGGGTCCTGATGAGTGCATATGGGGTGAAGGAAGAGACTGGAGTTCCTTCACTCATTCCTCAAACATTTGAGCACTTTAATACGTACCCAAGCATAAGAAAAATCCTATAGGTCTGTGGATGACAGGTCTGGACGGCAGGTGGAGTGGAGTGGGAGGGCATGGAAGGGGGAGCAGGGACGCAAAAGTCTCCCCAAATAAGGATTCAACAATACTCAAGCCAAGTTAGCTAGGGAAAGAAGTGGAGAGGACAACACCCACCGGCGGTGGTGGCTGGCACGGGGTCGGGCAGGGGTATGCTACCAGCACTGGCCTCCCGGCCTTGACTAGGGCGTTCGTGGCACTTCTCAATTCTCTGAACAGGGCGACTGGGAGGAAGAAGTCAGAGTAAATCCCCCGGGTTCGGTGGTCCTGGTTTCTCGAGGGAAAGCTCGCGTAAATATTTTTCGATGGTCTACCTCAACTGAGAAGGGGACGAGGGAATACTTTTCCTTCCATCTGGGCAGAGTCCGTTCTCAGCGACGCAGATAATGAATGCCTCCAAAAGGTTACAGTTCCAAGCCGCAACGCCGCCACAAACGTAAACCCTCCTACGCGCCAATTCCAACGCCATTGGCCACGCCCCTCCGCGGTCGGAGCGCCGCGCGAAACACAAACATGCCTTTACAAAAGCCCCGCCTTCTCGCCCAGGCTCCGCCCCTGGTCCCGCGCAGGCGTAGCACCAATCTTTCCCGCCCACCGGTTGTGCGCAGATATGACGTCTGACGTAATGGCGTCGACGCCATTTTAGCCGGCCCCACTCCGCACTAGGCGTGACGGCCATTTTGTTTCCGACGCCGAGCGGGAGTTGGCGGCAGCTGTGGTGGCACAGACCAAAGGGAGGAAAAGGCAAGCCAGGCGAGCAGACTGACCGGCCGACCAAACAGCTAACCAACAACAACGAACTAACCTAGCAACCCACCGCTTACGTATCTAACCAACTGCCCACCAAGTTAACCCGAGCTCCCCCACCGTCAACTCAGGTTCGGCCGGTTCCCGGCCTGCCTGCTCAGCCGTGGTGGCAGCCCCGGGAGGAGCACTGGCGTCCGTTTCTTTCGGTGCGTTTCTGCGATAAGTAGGAGAGGGAAGAGTCTTCAGGAGCGGAAAGGACCGGCGGACGCGGAGTGGGGGGTAGTGAGATGTGGGAGAAGTTAAGACGTGAGTTTGCAGCGTGGAGGCCCCAGGGAGGGGGCGGAGCCCCGGAGGAGGAAGTGGGGGGAGGGTTGGAACTGGAAAATGGTGGCGGGGTTGATGGAGAAGGTTTGGGATACGATACGGGGTGGAAAAAAAAGATCATTGGCGGGTTGAGTGAAGTTGGACGTCTTGACAGGACTTTGAGATGATAGGGAGATGAAATGAGAACCACGGGGCTTTGGGGAACGTTGGAAACTAATGAGGATTTTAGGGTTAAATTTTGTAAAGGGGTCTCGGGGAGCCAACTTCCCGGTGAAAGCCCATTTAAGAAGCCCTTGCTACCCCACAGGTCCCTAGTTCCTTACTATGTTCCCTTCTTGATTTTAGAGTCGAAAGCCAATGTTGAAACCAGTCATACCAGTATCTTCCCTCTAGATGAGTAATTCTCAGCTTTGGCTGCACCTAGATAGCCTTCCCTTTCTCTCACCCCCCCCATTGCTGATCCCCAGAGCCCATGCTCAGAGCTTGTGGTTTAATTAGGACCAGGCTTCTGGGGGGTTGTTATTGTTTTTAACACCCTGGGTAAGTTATATGCAGGTTGAGAAAGACTACTCTAGATTAAAAGCCAAACTTAAACTTCTTTAACCATCTTTGGTTCTGCCATTTTTTTTTTGGAGCCTTGGCAAATATGTTTTGTCTTGGCCTTGAACTTTTGATAGTTAGAGGTAACTGACTTATAAAGGGAAGCACCTGAAATGGGGTTTGATAGGATTTTCTAATAGTCAGTGATACAGACCTTTTCATTCATTGTTGAGTTGGGCTCTTGTAGATATGAGATGGCCGTTATGCTCATTCTGTCTATTGTCCTCTAGATTCTCGGGATTTGAAGATGGCTGCACAATCAGCTCCGAAAGTTGTGCTAAAAAGCACCACCAAGATGTCTCTAAATGAGCGGTGAGGCAGCCAACAGCAACTTCAACTCGTTCATAAGAAAACATTATTAAATTGGCCCTGGGGTCCAATGCACAAAAACCAGTTTTAAACTTAACTAAATACCAACAGAAGGCTACAGACCTCTGTTCCTAGTTGCATCTTATGTGGTACACAAAACAAATTGGGCGGTTGTTTCAAAACCCCTTATCAATAGATTTTTATGTTAAGCTATCTGAAACATATATATGGTGGGATGTATTTTAAAAAGACTCCTCACACACCCTCCCTTTTCTTAACATTTTTTTTACATTGATACAGGGGTGGTGCAGCATGGTAGCATGGTACCCTGGCTGCAGTTGGCTTGCTGCCTAGTCCAAGGCCAGCAGTGTTGTGACTGGCCTGTAAGAGGCAGGTAGCAAGCTGTGAATCTGTCCAAAGGCCCTTGAATGTCATTCTTGGACCTTGTAAGAGGCACTTGCTTTGCTCCATTTCACTTTGTTTCCATTCTGCTTTTAGTTTGTTTTGTTTTGTATTCTTGTACAATTAAGTGTCCTCTTCCATTCCATTAAACTTTACTTGACAGGAATAAAAGAGGGGTGTCTTCACAAGCTCTTAAAGGATGCAAATAATGTAACTTTTTCAGAAGTAATCATTTGGCATCAGAAAAAGTGGTCTTTCGAAACTAAAATAAGTTAAAGTATTTAAAGACAGTTTCTGTCTCCGAGAGCTTTGTTCATTGAGTGCCTTTGATCATTGATTTTATCAAGTTGATGTTAGACCACTAAAATATTTAATATCTATTTTTGCTTTTCTGAACTATGAGCTTCTATCTTCTAGGGTATGATACCATAATTATCCATATTCACATGTTACTAAATGAACAAATATATACAAATGTGATACACTCCTAAAACTTATATGGGTGTTTAGTATATCCATGGGCTTTGAAGGCACTCTAGTCCTTCTTCATATTTGCCCTTAGGAGTGCACCCTCAATTCCTCAAAGGTTTTGGGTTTCTTTGTCTTTGAAACTACATCTTCTGTCTCTTGTCATCATATCTGCTTATTGCGTGTTTTTCATACTTTCCACCTCTCAAAGCCGTTACCTGAGCCCTTGTTATCACTTTTGATTGAATGTGCTGCACTTAGCTGCATTTCTAAGTTTCTGATTCTTGCAAGTTTGTGGAAACAGAGGAGTCTTTAACCCACATCAGCCTTGATCTAAGTGTACCACTTTACTTAAAAGTTCGTGGGATCTGGAGCTCCTGGTCTAGCAAGCCATGAAAATGCCAATAAATGTTTTGTAATAAAGCTTTTATTTAAACATCCATTTTGTTCGACCTTGAAGCTTTACTAATATGCTGAAGAACAAACAGCCGATGCCAGTGAATATTCGGGCTTCGATGCAGCAACAACAGCAGCTAGCCAGTGCCAGAAACAGAAGACTGGCCCAGCAGATGGAGAATAGACCCTCTGTCCAGGCAGCATTAAAACTTAAGCAGGTGAGAG
This sequence comes from Tolypeutes matacus, assembly GCA_026826555.1. NCBI lineage: Eukaryota > Metazoa > Chordata > Mammalia > Cingulata > Chlamyphoridae > Tolypeutes > Tolypeutes matacus. The sequence goes on from JAKSZT010054308.1 coordinate 1,415,323, forward strand.
AATGGGTTTTAATATTCCAGAAGGAGCTGGTGATCTCAGTCAGGCAGTCCACTGAGGCTGTCAGGACGTGATGGACGATTACAAGGTGGCTCAGGGCAAAAGCTAAACCTTCTCTGGAAGAAAGAGAAGTTCAGAGAATTCCAATTTTGGCAGGTACTAAGTAACTTTTTTATTATATTGTCTTTCTCTTTTGGGGAGTTTGCTCTTAGTGTGTCCTGTTTCGGGGTTATCAATGAGTGTTACTCTCTTTTGTTTTCCAATCCTTTACCCTTAAAGTAGATTCCCTGGTTTTTCCACAAAGAAGTTTGCTTTCTGTTTTAGGTAATCTTCAAAACATCCTTCACTCCCTGTTAAATGACTTAGAAATGAGGGAAATCATTTTATTATTCTTTATCCCTTAGTGTAGGGAGTCTGAATGGCCTTTGTCAGAGTTTTCAGGTGCTAAAATATAGAAAGAGTTGGTTGATCCTCGTCTCCACAGCACCTAAAGTTTTATCAGTAGAGTGAGAGCACTGAGTAACTAAGAGTTAGTGGGTTCTCTTTCAAATTTCCAGTAAGCAGAATCTATTCCGACCTGAAATAAAACCTGCTCTTTATTATTCATAGACTTTATATGCAAGTCCGGACAGTGGCTGTGGAAGGATATGTCCATGCTGTGGCTGGGCGTCTGGAGGGCGGTGCCATGCAACTGTAAGGACTTTAACTGCTAGCATTGCATGGCTGTGCATAAATTCAGCAGTTAAATATAACACCCTCTCACCCCCCACACACACACCCTGAACCATTGGGCTCACTGACCAAAAATAAACAAGGCTTTCCATTTTGGCTACCATAAGCCTTGGAGTGACTGGATTTGTCCCTGACCCAGGAAAGCAGTAAAAGGCACCACCATTTTCCAAGAGTAAAAACAAAAAAATTACTGAAGATAAATCTCTGACAGATCCTTCTAAAAGTCCTTTCAACAAGTAGCTTTAGATAATAGGTTGTGCAAAAAATAGCCCCTTAGAGCAGCACTGTCCATTGGAGCTTGCTTCATTAATGGAAACATTCTGTACTTGCGCTGTTCAATACAATAGTCGCTAGCCACATGTGGCTGTTAAACGTTTGAAATGGGACTGGTGCAGTTGAGGAACTGGATTTTAAAAGTTCAGGAGCTTTTTTTTTTTTTTTTTTTTTTTTTAAGGGGGAACCAGGGATTGAACCTGGGACCTCATACGTGTAAAGCAGGCACTCAACCACTGAGCTACACCTGCTCTGCTAGTTTGAAATTTAAATAGCCACATGTAACTAATGGCTACCTTATCTTTACAGCACAGCTCTAGAGTGCAGACTGGATGATATAGTTGACTTCCTTAAGCTTCCTGTCAATGTTAAAGACCAGTATTGGTGCCAACTAAGGATTGAGAAGGGAGAACGAAACACTGCCTAGTTCTCCCTTCACCCCTTCTAAGCACAGTTCAGGAGGGATATACTCAAATTACTGAACACAAGGACTTGTGGAATGAAATCCTGACCTCATAATTGTTTTACTGTCTAAGGAGTGATGTGAACTGGCTCTTATTGGTTACTCCTGCCTTTTGGTAGGTACACATTAGAAGCTTTTCAAGATCTTGTGCTAGAAAGCTAATAATAATGCCTCATAGGACCTTTTCTGAGAGCATGATTGCAAACACACACACACACAAAACATGGATGGTTACTTCTGGGTGAAGCCTGAGGATGCTTAGAATTTATTTTCATTGATGTGACCGACTGCTTTGTAGGAAAACAAGCTTTCTAGGGCTTTGGTTGTGTTCAAAGTTGTACTGTCCCCTTTTCTTTTGAAGGAATTTAATTCTCTTAAGATGTGGTCTTCGTTAGGTTTCTCTGGGGGATAGATTATTGGAACTCTCCATGTCTCTAGTGTACCCTTCAAATGTGGCTCTGAGTTTTGTGATTATAGCTCACCTGTTTTGATGCTAACAGTTTTTCTGGCTCTCGATGAAGATATATTTGAGTTATATGTTTATTTTGAACTAAAGGTCATTATATTGACATATTGGAGTTGTTTCCAAAGAAAGACATGGAATTATGGGTATTTATGAATTGTAAGGAAAGGTTTGACTTTTTTGTGTTTATTTACATCTTAAGGTAAAAAGTGGACCATCTGGAGATAGATACTCTGAGGAAAAATGGAGCACACTGACCTCTTTGAGAAAACAATCTTGTTCTTAAGTCACAAGAATTCGCATGAACTTGTGATTTAAACTTTGCCCAGATTGTGATGAACTTCTTATGGTGTTTGAGTGAGCCTTTGAAGACAGTGGTAGTCCTTGGGCAAGTGTGAATCAAGTCACATCATTGTCAACCTGTGGTTCAAAAACAGGTGAATTCAGGATTTGAACTAGAGTGTTCTTATTAAAACTAAAGTTCCAAGTGATGGTGTGTGACTTCTGTATCCAAACTAGCGAGGTAATTGGTGATACCAATTTCATGGAACCATATGAAAGCTTTCTGGTCTGGATCAGGATTCTTCTTTTATACCCAATTTCTGAGGTAAAGGCTTGCTTCTGATTTGGGATCCTTTTATCACCCACAGCAGGGCCATCTCCCACCACACCAGGCATCTCACTTGCTGCTTTTTCTCTGCACTTTGAGTTGCCAGATCCCATTGGATTGCTTTTTTTTTTTTTTTTTTTTTTTTTTTTTTGATCTCAATCCTCCAACACCTTTTTTTCCAGAAGAGCTTAAAGCAGCGTCTGGGTAAGAGTAACATCCAGGCACGGTTAGGCCGACCCATAGGGACCCTGGCCAGGGGAGCAATCGGAGGACGAGGCCTGCCCATAATCCAGAGAGGCTTGCCCAGAGGAGGACTACGTGGGGGACGTGCCACAAGAACCCTACTTAGGGGCGGGATGTCGCTCCGAGGTCAGTGCTGTGTACTTAATATTGTCAGACCCTACCCCCTTCCCTTTTCTCTTGGGCTGCTTATGGACACATTTGTTTAACATCTTTAAGCCTGAATTTGTATTAATATAATTAATAACTTTTGAAATCACATATTTTTAATAGTGCTGCATGTCTTTTATCGATACCATTCCTTTTCTGATAATGTGCAATGGTGAGAGGCTATGACCTGCATAATAACAGGTAATTCACATCATCTCCATTCCATTTTAAAACACCCTGCTGCTGCTTGAATCAAAGCACATTCATGTTCTAGAAATAAGTCAAATCTGAGAAATTTATGAGTCAGTTGGCCATCACTATGTTCCTGGTGCTAGTGAAGTGCTTTGTTACATCAGGAAAAAAAAAGGACCGGTTGACCCATAGTACTTATTAACTATATGTTGCATTTTGGGCACTGTTAACACTGTTCATAGTTCTTGTCCCATACAAGAACATATTGAGAGCAGAAACCATATCAGTTATTTTTCAATCTGCTGTAATGTTAGGCATCTATCTGAATATTCAGTAGTATTTATATTAAGCATATATACTTACTAATTAACTTCTATCATCTCCCAAAAACGGATTTATGGCCAGACTTGTTGACTTGATTAACTAAAGAGCAGCTTAATCTATTCACACTCAGTGTGCAGCTTGCCCCACCAGATCTAAAAATTAACCGAATTACTCTCATTTAACCCTTAACCACCTTCCTTTGGTTAGAATCTACATTGTCTCTCTTGGATTTACCTGCATATACATTGTATGCCTCCTCTCCAAGGTCAAAACCTGCTTCGAGGTGGACGAGCCGTAGCTCCCCGAATGGGCTTAAGAAGAGGTGGTGTTCGAGGTCGTGGAGGTCCTGGGAGAGGGGGCCTAGGGCGTGGAGCTATGGGTCGTGGCGGAATCGGTGGTAGAGGTTAGTCAGCTACCAACTTCAGAGAGTAGCTCCCCCTTTATTTCTCTCCCTTAAAAACTCAGAGCCACCTTTCTGCATAGCTTCAAGTCATAGGCAGGCTTATTTGTTTGTCTTGTTTTGTTTTGAAACTGACTTAACTTTCCAAATTCACATGCTGGTAGTGGGAAAGTCACAGGATTTTTCTAAGAACAAGTCACGTGCATACTACAGAGCCAGATTATATGCAGTCTTCTTCCAGGCTCTTGAAACTTAAATTGTATTATCAAAATGGCCAGTATTCGGTTTTACCTTGTTCTGTCCCCATCCAACCACCACACACACACCCAGTAGCTCAAAACCCCAGTTTGAGTCAAATAAGAATGAGAAAAGAGGGAGATGTACAAAAGTGAAGCACTCTAAGACTTGGAACTGGGCATCAGCTCTGAAACCAAGTAAATTCAAGGTAAAGTTGGTGCCTGTGAGGAATGAGAGCTTGGCTTTTTTTTTTTTTTTTAGATCAAGATAAAAAGCAAGGTAGTATTGTCAGTCAGCTAACTGGCTATTGTTAGTCTTACCTTTGAGACTTATTGATACTTTTATCCTTAAGTCCCCGGTTGGAGAGTTTAATGGTGGTGGTAAGCCAAATCTCATGGGAGCTTTCCGTCTTAGAGCTTAGTGGAAAACTCCTTCCCTGCCCCCCCAACACCTATTGGGGGGGATCTGTTTTTGTAGTCCCTGTGTATATTTTCTTTGGTCCTTTTAAAATGTGCTGGGTCTTCGTAATTAATGACCTTTAGGTTGCCAGGGTATAATAACTGTTAGGAAAGGAACTTTGATAACTGAGGGCTTGTTTTTCTTTATCCCATTATATGCCACTTGGCTTATTGAATGAAGTGCAAGCTAGTTTGGGTTTCAGGATGAAATAGCATGTTTCCGAGTTATCTTTGACTTGGTTTCTGAGACATCCATGGGGGTGGGAGGGCAAAAGTAGCTTTCTAGGAAGATAGATGTATTAAGTGAATTGAAACCACCCTCCAGATTACCATACTTGTCATAAGGTGGCTAAAATTGGAAGTGAAAGTGGCTGGGACTACTCAGTGTTTTTCTCCATCTCCCCCATTGTTTCTATATCAAAATAACTCCTCTGTCCCTTGACTTGGAGTCAGCTCATTGGGCTTACAGGTTTAAAGAGAGATGAGATGACTTTCCAAAAGGGGTTCCAATAAAGCTTAATTTCAGAACTGTCTAGCTTCACACCCTTGATTCTCTGTGCCCTTGCCTTCCCTCTCTTAGTAAATGGTTTATCTATATTTTAATTTGAATTTACAGTGGGTCTCGAACTTTAGGTAATTTGTCTTCAGAGAGATTAAGATTTTTTTTTAATAGTTATTTTCCCCTATTTTTTGGTAGAATAAGTTTTTTTAAATGGCATTTAAAGATGAGCATGTAATAGGGATTCATTGTGTGTGCTTTCCATGTGTTGCTTTCTACCCATATGTTTCCTGTTTTTCCAGATTTCTCCTCTTAACCCTGCCCTTCAGCCTGTCTCAGCTAGGCCCCCTTGTTCTAAGGGGCATTTACCATAGTACCCATTAAACCTACTTGTAACTGTGTTCTGTTTTTCTTCTTTTCTTGGGCCAGGTCGGGGTATGATAGGTCGGGGAAGAGGGGGCTTTGGAGGCAGAGGCAGAGGCCGTGGCCGAGGGAGAGGTGCCCTTGCTCGCCCTGTACTGACCAAGGAGCAGCTGGACAACCAGTTGGATGCATACATGTCGAAAACAAAAGGACACCTGGATGCAGAGTTGGATGCCTACATGGCACAGACAGATCCTGAAACCAATGATTGAAGCCTGCCCATCCTCCCATGAGAGACTTGTTAAAGTCACCGCATCTGTAAATAACCTTGAGTAACAGATGAGAAGAAATTTGATTGATGCTGGAAGGACCTATCACAACAGGCTATGGACTGACTTGCCACCAGTTTGTGCATTTAGTGTGTTCCTTTTACTTTTTGATACTGTGTTGTATGAAACCCTTTTTTCCTTTGACTTGGTTTTTTATATATATATATATATATATAATTTTAATTTTTTTTCATCCAGATTTCTCTTTGAATATGAATGTGTTGGCCTTGTGGCTAGAACATCTCTTCCCACTTGCCTCCTCTGGTATGCGCTGACATTCTAACATTTCCTCTCTTCATCTCTGTGCCTCCAGAAAGAGCCATTTAGGGTACACTTTACAATCAGTGTAATTGGGAGATTAATGTGCCTCCTTGATGTCTAGGTTTCTGAGGTATGGTACTGTTCTACACCTTTAATGTCCTCTTAGAAGTGTATACAAAAATCTGAAGCTTAAAAATGCATTCTGCTATGTTGATAACACATCTAGCAAATTGGGAACATTTGACTTAGCTACAGGGCCACATAACAGGTTACAGGTGGTAGCAGCTCTGTAAAGTTACTGCTACATGCACTGACACTACATAGATGATAACCAGTGTGCTGGGTTGGGTGTGTGTACTTTCTACCCTTGAATGAGATTAATAAACTTTCCTCTTGGCTTTGTATCATGTCCAAAGGGGTACTGTTGGGTTGGCTTACAACTGCAGTATGGAGGAAGAAACCATTTGGTTTGGTAAATGCTTCAGAAGGGAGAGGGATGGGAGAATGATGGCAGACTTAACTGCTGGGAGGGGTCAGAAGATACCTGCGCTGAAATGCTGTTATCTTTACGTTGATTCCAAACCTATCTCGGGCTTCTCCCGCTCATTGACCTTGTTTAACTCACTTTTTATTTCCCTTAAAGGTTTAATTAAGTTCAACATATTCTGTCAGTTCTAGTTTCAGTGGAATCTTGAATTTCTGGTTCATTATAACAAGAAATCTTTCAAATCCAATCAGAACTTTGTCTTTATTTTTTGGGTTCCTTGAAATGCCAGGGCTGCTTTCACAATATCTTGATATGCTCATATAGTTGAGAATCCTTTTCTTCCTTGGACTAAAATTCTGGGGGAATGTGGGTTTGGGGCAAAAAGAGTAAAGGATTTGCCTAAAAAGGAATGAAGGGGGGAAGCGGCTGTGGCTCAATCAGTGGGGCTCCCGTTTACCATATGGGAGGCCCCAGGTTCGGTTCCCGGGGCCTCCTGGTGGGGGCAAGCCCGCCTGCACGGCGTGGTTGGCTGACCCTGCGAGCACAGGCAGCAGGGGGGGGATGGATGAATAATTAAAATCTTTAAAAAAAAAAAGAATGAAGGGAATATTTGGGGTGTCTGTTCAAATTCAGGTTCAAGTTAATTTTAACATAAGATTAGTAACTCCCCTCCTTCAATTAAGCCCTAGAGAAAAGATAATCGGCCCCATAAAGTAATGAACCTTTTTGGCTTTATAGGAAACTAAAAGTAGGATGGTCTTGGACAACATCCTGGATCCTGGCACTTGTTTCCCTTTTTCCCTTGGCTATTTACTGTATGGGAAAAGCAACTCCTCCAACCAAACCAATTACCACTGGCACCTTAACTCTATTGGGAAGCAATGTGTATCGGGGACTGCAAAGGAAATTTTGGCCCTGGAAGTCTGGGCTTCAATCCCATCCATATGACCTATACTTCTTAAACTACTTAACCTCGGGGTTGTGAGGCCAAGTGGTTTAGTTAGTCCTGTAGAAGGGAGAGCTTGAGGCTAAGACCAGGTGCAGTTGGAGGACAGGACTGTCCTGATAACCAACCAGAACTGGTTTCCAAGTGCCTATACTGTAATTACTTAGTAGTAAGGTTGGGAGAAGGTCTTTATTCCAGAGAGGTATTCGTATGTAGTATTGGATTGGAGGGAATGAGAAAAAGTATTTTTGTATGAGCAAGATCAGTTCAGGGGTTCCTCAGGCAGACCCCAGACTTGTCAAAGACCTGAGGCTTCTGTGAGGGAGGTACTGATTGGCAGTTGACTACTACTTGTCACACCTCACATAGATTGGTTATCCCTCAGCAAGCACCTCCCAGGACCTCCAAGACACCTTTGAAAAGAAAAGGGAGGGAGCTACAGAGTAAGTGGCTTCCTTACCCCCTCTTTCAGGACTCTACCTTCTATCACCATCCCTGTGGGGTTTTTCCCAGCCATCTCCTCATTCCCAAATACCATGCCTCTCCCCCAAGGTGGCTAACAGCATGTCCCCCAAATATGACTTCCTCTTTGTATCTGGGACCTACCCTTAAGATATTTTTAATCTGGTGGCTTTTGAGTCTTCCTCACACCCCATAATCCACTAAGAACCTCTGTCAGGAGTGAATAGGACACCAAATCCTTTGGAGCACATGTGAGGAAACGGGGACCCTGAACTTCAGAAAGGTAAGGGGTTCTGGATTTGGCAAGACCCTAGGCTGAGGGCCAGAGATGGGAGTCGGACTGCCCACAGACACTGGTCACTCAGCTGCCATTGGGTCTAGAGCCAGAGTAACTGATGTAGACCACAGTGGGGCCTCTGGCATAGGAGTCCAGCTCTCAGAATGCCCCCTTCCAACTCCACGCAAGCCCACACTCCTATATGTAATTTCTTGTTGGGAGATTGCCCACACGTGCACTTTTGGCAAAGTTCCAGGCTACCACTGAAGTGTTGCGGGAAATCTGGGAATGGAGAGAAGGGCACAGGATGGCAGCATACATCAGCACTAAACTCCCCTCCCACCAATGCCCCTTCATCCACTGATGGAAATCCATTTCAGGAAAAATTCCCTGGAGGCCTCAGGCCCAGATACCTGGGTCCTTTGAGAAAGGGGAGCTTCCGAAAATGGTGGGCAGTGCTTTAACTGCTGCCACTCTGAGGAGCAGTTTTTTCCAGCTCAGGGTCCCCCCTAACCAGAGTTCTCCCAACCCTACCCCATCCTGCTCAGTGCCCTTGGTTCCCTGAGGTGGCTGGCCAAAAGACCTGGCCCATGTCCTCTACACCTGTCTCTTGCACTGGTCCAACTTGTAGTGTGGTGAGCATCTGTGTGAATCTACTACTGGAGCATCCTGACTGAGGAGGGGAGGGCAGAGTGGTTTCTGAGGGTCCTAGGGGAGAGGGACAGTGGGGGATCGCAGAGGGCTGGATATTGGACAACAGCTCAGCAGAGCTCACCCCCACCCCCAGTTCAGCTCCTGCTCTTTTCCCAGGGCTAAGGCACAAGGACCGAGGAACTATTCCTCCCCTCATCCCACACACACTCTTGTCCTAACAAGACCAGGAGGCTGAGGTCCCTCCCACCCCACCCCAGAGGAAGTGGATGCTCAAGAGATAGTCTAGGTAAAGGAGGTGGCCACGGTAGCCTAAGCACCCTCCTCCCTTTCTGCTTCCTACCTCATGAAAGAAGAATTCATGCCAACAGTGGGCACATGTAGCCCCAACTGCCACTAACTGCAGTCCCCAGAGTCTCCTGAGGCCTGTGCCTGTCTCCACCATCCTCAGTCCCTGGTGAGTAACCTGAGCAGATTGGGACAAGGAGTGTAAGCCTGGCTCTTGGGGTCAGCCTTTCAGTCATTCAGCCGCCATCTGCTAAGGGCTTGCCATAGGGACACCAATAAGGCATACTGTTTGTAAGAAAGACAGTCCCAGCACAGAGAAGAGATGAATGAGCTGGATTTTGAAAGTCAAGGTAAATATAACAGAGAAAGAGGAAGGATATTCCAAGCAGAGGGAACAAGTGCAAAGGTACAAAATCCTAAAAAAGCACATGTATGCCAGGGGAAGGGAACATTCAGTGGGCCTCTTTACACAGAATACTGGTGGGAGCTGAAGATGAGCTAGAAAGAGTAACAGAGGAGGCAGGGAAACCATAGTGCTTTGGGGTTAGTCCAAAAAAATAAACAGGGCCCGAAGTCAGGCAGAGGCAGTGTGGATGGGGAGCAGGCCACACCCTCAAACAATTTCCTAGGTATGAGGTGTCTGGAATGAGGTGTGAGGGAGAGAAGAGTCAGGAATGGCTCCCAGGTGTCTGGCCTGAATAACCACCTGAGAAAAAGCGCAGGCATATGCTACTCCCTGGCCTGCTCTTGCTCTGTCTCCCTAGTGCCCAGTGTGGCAACTCCATGAGTCCTGACCTGGAACAAATGGAAGCACTGCTGCCCTCCAACCCAGCCTCCAAAGCAGGTACCCACTTCCCCATGGCATCAGACCCTGGTGAGAACCAGGCATCTAAGCAAGAGCAGCTGGCCAAGGATAGAGCCTCCAACCCCCAAAGCCCTGATAGTGGCACCTTCCTCCCCTCCTCCAGACTCCCTGGGGCCTTGTCAGACAGTTCCAGCTACATATCCAACCCCCAGCAGCCAAGCAGCACACAGACTTGTACTGAAAGTGGGAGAGGCCTGGAAGGGAGGTGAGGGACCCAGAGGGGCAGGGACCTGGGGAGAGGGCCAGGCCCAGCCTCTGTGCCCCCTCTTCTCTCCCATGACTGTCCCATCCACTGCTGCCCCAGCCCTCCAGCTTCCTGGAACCACTCCTCCCATTGATTCTCCAGGGAATGTGAGAGGAGCAAGTGTGCCCAGGCTTCATTTTCCTGGGCTCTGGGGACCTCAAAGTACTCACCTCGTACTCTGCCTCCTGCCCACACCAACATTCCCCCCACCCACCCCAGTACTCTCACACAGTTGGCACAATTGCCACAAGGGGGCTCGGCTCGTATTGTCTGGTTTCTGACCTTTCACCTTGCCCAAACACCACTGTCCAGCCTCTGACTAGGAATCTCCACATCTCCAGAATCCTGGTGTTCTTCTCCTTTGAGCTGACATGCCAGGTGTTCCAGGTACCACCTGGCTGACCTGTGTCACTGTGGATGCCATTTGGGGTGGGGGAGGAGGCTCCACTTCTGCCGGGCGGGCTCTCCAACATACATTGCACCCTGTCAGTGACCCAACCAGGTCCCAGGGCAACGTGGGCAGGACTGGGGCACAGAGTCGAGCAGGGAAGTTGACCCCTGGGCAGGGTGGAGACCCAGACCCAGGGCTGTGGGATCTGTGGTGGTGGCAGCAGCCCCTAGTCACGTGCAGGCAGGCCGGCAGGTCTGGGGCAGCTAGGGCCCCATGAGACTTCTTTAATGGATTTACATGAGTCACCATTTGGGCTTGCTTTATTTTTATTAATTTCTTTACTTTTTAGTGTAAGGAGATTACCAGCTTCAGGTTTAAACACATCCACAGGGGGCAAAAAAATACAGTGAAAAGACTCTGAAAGAATCATGAATGAAACCAGTTTCCCCAAAATATCCTAAAGCTTTCCCTTTGGGGAGTTTAACTGAAAGCAAATTCTCTGAAGCAACTTAAGTTGAGGGGGAAGGTCAGGTCAGAGAACAGATATGAGTGAGGAGATGGAGAAAGATGAAAGAGAAAGGCCCCTAGTGCCCAACTCAACCCTGCCAAGGCCAGGCCCTACACTCACCCTTCTGAGCCCTTTGTGATAAGCAGGAGTCCTGGAGTCTGCCCTGATCCTGGGATACTGTTCTGACCAGAGAATCCACCTATGGGAGGTGTGGGGGGATGGCAGCATTCCAGGAGCACCAGCTGCTATGCTAGCTGGAATCTCAGACCTCCTGACTGCCTTCCCACCCCTTCCGTGCCCCACCCCTACTGCTGCCTTCTTCAGCAATTCCACTGAAGCATTGAGGGACTCCCCAGAGTTCTGGACTCCCAGAAATCAGAATGGAACAGGGATACCCCTGTCCCTTACTTGACCTGACAAAGACCCAAAGAAGTCTGACTCTCACTTCCCCCTCCCCAGTTAAAGCCATCACCAGACTCCACTCTGTGTCCTCCCCACTGACCCCAGCTCCACATGGGGTGCAGGGTGCAGGCAGAGGTCACTGTGTGGCTGTGCTACCTGAGCTAGCACAGCATGTTCCTGCAGAGTTCCCTCCTGGGACGATAGGCAGGGCAGGGGTCCAGGGCTGCTGTGTACAAGGTCTACCCCAGGACCCACCTTAAGGTAGCTGTCAAGGAGGAAGCAGGTCAACCTGGGCACAGGTTAGGGGGTGGGGAGAACAGAGACAATGAGAGGGCCTGAGAGGTAGGGTAGAGTCAGAACTCCCAGGAGATGATGACAGAACTAAAGATTAGAACAGAAAGACTTGTAGGCACTGAAATCCGAGGAGCATCTAACCCAACACCCCAAGAAAACAAGCTGTTCCGGCATTTGAATGGGACTGAGGGTTGGCCACATGGGCACAGCTGGATTGGGAAGGTATCTTTACCATCTGTCTCCTGCCAAGTTTTTGCCTGTGCCAGTCAGCCTGTGACAGACACAGCAGCAGGTAACTACAGTCATGCAGCAGTGACTGTGGTGGACAACATCCCCAGATCTGACTCACTGGGGGGCATTACCCCTGCCCCAGGTGAGGGAAAGGAATCAGTAGGCTGAGGTTGTTGGAGGGAGATAGGGGCATCTGGTCCAATGCTGCCCATAAAACAAGAGGGGTACAATGAGTGAGCACTGGGAAGATTTTCCTAGTAGAGATATGGTAAGGAGGAGGGAGATTTTTAGACTGGCAGCAGTTTGGATAGATGGTCTGATCCAGAGGATTCTTGAATTGAAGGCAGGGTGAAAGTGAGATGTTTCGAGAAATGGTGGAGAGCTAAGACACAAAGTGGAGTATAATAAATCAAAGTCAATTCAAGGGGAGCGATATAGCTCAAGTGGTTGAGTGCCTGCTTCCCAGGTACAAAGTTCTGGGCTCAAACCCTGATACCTCCAAAGGGGGAAAAAAAAAAAAAAAGTCAACCCATGCTCCATTCCTTCTGCTGAGATTTTTCACCTAACTGGCAGAGGCTGCAGATACTAGGATGAACAACTAAAAAAGATCTCAAATCAGTAACTTAACCTCAGACCTGGAAGAACTAGAAAAAAGAAGAACACACTCAACCCAAAGTGAGCAGAAAGAAGGAAATAATTATTAAAGCAGTGATAGATGACGTAGAGAACAGAAAAACAATAGAAGCAACAAAACCAAAAGTTGGTACTTTGAAAAGATCAATAAAATTGACAAACCTTGAGCTATATTGACAAGAAAAAAAGAGGATGCAAATAACAAAAATCAGAAATGAGGGGAGCAGATATGGCTCAAGCAGTTGGGCACCCATCTACCACATGAGAGGTCCGGTGTTTGGTTCCCGGTGCCTCCTAAAGAAGATGAGCAAACAGCAAGCTGACACGAGGGGCTGGTATGGCAAGCTGATGCAACAAGAGGACTCAACGGGATGACACAACAACAAGACACAATAAGGAGACATGAGAGACAACAAGCAGGGAGCAGATGTGGCTCAAGCGATTGAGTGCCTCCCTCCCACATGGGAGGTCCCAGGTTTGGTTCCCGGTGCCTCCTAAAAAGATGAGCAGACACAGAGAGCACACAATGAACAGACACAGAGCAGACAGTGAGTGCAAACAACAAGGGGGGAGGAAAGACATTAAAAAAATAAAATAAATCTTAAAAAAAAAAAAAAAAAGAAATGAAAGGGGGGACATTACTACCAACCTTACAGAAATAAAAAGGATAATAAGAGGATACTATGAACAATTATGCCCATAAATTAGATAACCTAGATGAAATGGAAAAATTCCTAGAAACACACAAATTACCTAAACTACTCTCTCTCACACACACACACAAACAGAAGATCTCAACATTCCAGTAACAAGAGATTGAATCAGTAATCAAAAGCTTCCAACAAAAAAAGTCCAGGATCAGATGATTTCCATGAATTTTACTGACAATTCAAATAAGAATTAACACCAATCCTCTTCAAACTCTTCTAAAATAGTGAAGAGGAGGGTATATTTCCTAATTCATTCTATGAGGCCAGCATTACCCTAATACCAAAGCCAGAGAAAGATACCACAAGAAAAGAAAATTGCAAACCAGTATCCCTTATGAATATAGATGCAAAAAATCTTCAACAAATTCCTAGCAAAATTAATCCAATAGCATATGAAAAGGATTATATACCATGCTTAAGTGGAATTTATCCCAGGAATGGAAGGATGGTTTAGCATATCAAGAAAAAAATCCATCCATGTAATATACCACATTACTAGAATGAAGGGAAAACAAAACAAAACACAACAACAACAAAAAAACATGATCATCTCAGTTGATGCAGAAAAGGCATTTGTCAAAATCCAGCATCCTTTCTTGATAAAAACACTTAGAACACTAGGAACAGAATTAAACTTCCACAACATGATAAAGGACATTATATTAAAACCCTACAACTGGGAAGCGGCTGTGGCTCAATCAGTAGGGCTCCCGTTTACCATATGGGAGGCCCCAGGTTCGGTTCCCGGGGCCTCCTGGTGAAGGCAAGCCCGCCCGCACGGCGTGGTTAGCTGACCCAGCGAGCACAAGCAGCAAGGGGAGGATAAATGAATAAATAAATAAAATCTTAAAAAAAAACCTACAACTAATGCCACAGTTAATGTTAAAAGACTGAAAGCTTTCCCCCTAAGATCAGAAGACAAGGATGCCTACTTTCACCACTGCTATTCAACACTGTATACAAGTTATAGCCAGAATAATTAGGCAAGAAAAAGAAATAAAAGGCACACAAATTGGAAAAGGAAGAATTAAAGTTAACCCTATTTTCAGATGATATGATCCTAAATATCGAAAATACCAAAGAATCTACAAGAAAACTACTAGAGCTAAATTTAACCAAGGCTATAAAGGATTTGTAAACAGAAAACTAGAAATCATCACTGAAAGAAATAAAAGAAGATCTAAATAAATGGAAAGACATCACATGTTCATGAACCAGAAGACTTAATGTCATTAAGATGTCAGTACTACCCAAAGTGATTTACAGATTCACCACAATCCCAATAAAAATTCTGACAGCCCACTTAACATAAATGGGAAAACCAATCATCACATTTATATGGAAGGGCAAGGGGCTCTGAATATGCAAATCCAATCTTGAAAAAAAAGAGCAAAGTCCAAGGACTCACACTTCCCAATTTTAAAATTACAGAGCTACAGAAATCAAAAGAGCATATACTCATAGCTGCAAGGAAGGCTGGGAAAGCAAATGTCTGATAAAAGGATAGGACTGGCCACTGGCTAAGTCTAGTAATTTTAAGGATTTTCTTTTGTCCACAACTCACAGTAAGAAATATGCTAACATGTGACCGAGAATACCCATCTACACACAGACTCACATAATCAAAATGAATTTCACAAATTAATATTTATCCCTACCAGGTATGATGTCCTTTAATATTTTTAATTATATTCCATTATTTATGTTTTTGTTTTTTTTTAGGATTTCCCAGCTTTATTAAGTGGTTCATCAAAGGGTGGCATCCCAGTCAGAACGCAGAAGGGAGCTTCCCCCAGTGGTACAAAGGGGAAGCTCATAGAAGTCCAAAGTGGAAGCAAGTGAGGAAATACTCTGACTGGCTGACATGAAGTTTCCATTTTACTTAGGGGGTGTCTTACAAGCTGGAGAGCAGATGTACTGATTAGTATGGTCTCTTTGTCTATTCCATACTATTTAATTTTTTAAAATTCTGGGCACAACCTAACAGTTTGATATCATAACCCTCCAAGGCAGGACCCATATTTTAAAAAAGACTGGCTTACTTAGAACAGTCTTTGTTTACATCTTGGAGTTAGCAAGAGTTACCCTGAATAGCATCAGGCTTCTATGAGCAAGGAAGGAGGAGGGGTGGGAATTCAGTGTTTTGAAAAGCAGCAGATAGACTTTGCCACACCTTCTTCACTTCTTATCAGCAAATGACACAATTCTGTACATTTTCAGTTTCATTACTTGCAAGTAACCTAAGGGCGACTTAAAATTTGAATTGTTAAAGTTAGTTATTTGGTAATGGATGATGATGATGGTAGCACAACATTGTGAATATAATTAATACCACTGAACTGTATATTTGTAAGTGGTTAAACTGGAAATTTTATATTACCACATAAAAACTAAAAGAAAAATAACAGTGAACTGACCCAGGGACAGATATATAGACCAATGGAATTGACCCAGAAATTGAATTGAGAATTCAGAAGTAAACCCATACATCTATGGCCAGTTGATCTTTGGCAAGGGTGCCAAGTCTATTCAATGGGAAAAGAATAGTCCTTTCAACAATTGGTGGTGGGAAAACAAGATATCCACATGCAAAAGAATGAAAGTGGACCCCTACCTCACACCATAACAAAAGTTCACTCAAAATGGATCAATGGCCTAATTATAAGAACTAAAACTATAAAACTCCTAGAAGAAAACATAGGGAAACATCTCCAGGACCTTGGGGTACACCACCAGCAGCAGCTATGCATCCCTTGCCTAAGCTTTGTGGATGGCTGGGGCCTCAATTAACTGCACCTGATAATCACCCACACAACTGCTGGGTGGAGACATGCTGGACCAGGTGCTACACAACATGCTCACTGCTCAACCTGATCCCCAGCTCTAGCTGCCCAAGTGTGGGACTTCAGATATAGGGTAACTCAAGGTGATAAGAAGAGGAGTGGAAAGGAAAGCATTAAAATGAAATACATAGTGATTTTCCTCAGAAAACTAGCCTTTGAAATAGGATTACCAGATAAAATACTTACACTAAAAAATTAATTATCTGAAATTCAAATCTAAGTGGGTGTCCAGTTTTTTGTTTGTTTGCTTTCTTCTGGCAATTCTACTTTGAAGAGGACCTGAAAGGACTGTAGCTTAACTCAGGGCTTTCTTGTCCAGGCACTGGGCCATCATCCTCCAAGTCCTCTTACCAGCCCAGACCAGCCCCTGTTCTCTCTTCCCAGTACAGTCTTCAGGGACTTGGCCCTTTTTCCTTTCCTCTTCAGAAATGTCACCACTCTCTTTACACCCTGGGCTTCCTCTTCCCAAGGCCTGACTATGAAGTGGGTTGCAGTTGCTCTAGCTGTCCCCTTCTTTGCCACTTACTCCCAAAATAAGGAGGGAGGGTACAGCCTCCTGACTGGTCTCTTTGCCTTTGGTCTCTCCACACTTCAAGTCAGCCTGCACTCTAAAATACCAGTCAGCTTAGATAATATCCCTGCTTAGAGAAAATTAGCACTGGAAAGAACCCCCTCTCTCTCATGAAAGTTCTACCTCTAATCTCTAGAAAGAAAGATAGAAGGAAATAAACACAATAAAACACAAGCTCACAAGGCTTTAAAAGTTATCACAGTTGGAGAAGGTCTCAGATTTATAGCTGTGATTCAAACACATTCTCTCCCATTATTCCTGAGGATGAAGCTTGAGGCTGAACATTCTGGTGCCCATTTATCTCTATAGGCCCCTTTGCCGATCCTCTGGAGCATTTCTTTTTTAAGTTACTTATAATTTTCATTCTCTTACAAAATAAATTTAACTGTAAAATAACATTATATTCAAAAGATCTCTTTGATGGGGGCGGATGTGGCCCAAATGGCTGGGCGTCCATCTGCCATATGGAGGGACCTGGGTTCGATCTCCGGGACCTCCCGGTAAAAATTTAAAAAATATATATAGAAGGCGCATGGGCTGCCAGGCTGTGTGTGCTGGTGAGCCGCCAGGCCCCGGAAGCCATGCAGCAAGATGATGACATAACAGGAGAGAGACACAGGGGAGAGACAAGACGAGATGCTCTGAAAGCTCTGAAAACCAGGAACCAAGGTGGTGCAGGTGGCAGGACACCTCTCTCCTACATCGGAGGTCTCCAGGATCGAAGACTGGAGGAGGAGGATGAGAAGAGATGGCAGGAAACAGACACAGAGAATTGCCCAGCGAATGGACACAAAACAGCAAATGGGGAAGGGGGTGTTTAAAATGGGTAAAGTAAATAAATAAATCTTTTAAAAAAAGATCTCTTTGAAGGCCTCTGGAGCATTTCTGCACACACATTTTCTCCATGGCCCAGGGAATTGCTAGGCACTGGAGGAACTTAGGAACTTGAGGGAAAGAGAGCTGAGTCTCTTTTTGAGAATTCAACAAGAGATGTAAAATCTCTGGAAAGCCATGTCAAAGCAAAACTAGGGAACATTTTCAAGGGAAGAAAAAGTGAAAATATGGAAACACATGCAGCTTGTACATATTTTAGTGTCATTAAAAATATAGGCAGAAGCGGCTGTGGCTCAATCAGTAGGGCTCCCGTTTACCATATGGGAGGCCCTGGGTTCGGTTCCCGGGGCCTCCTGGTGAAGGCAAGCCCGCCTGCACGGCGTGGTTAGCTGACCCAGTGAGCACAAGCAGCAAGGGGGGGATAAATGAATAAATAAATAAAATCTTTAAAAAATATATATATATATAGGGAAGCGGACGTGGCTTAATCAGTAGGGCTCCCGTTTACCATATGGGAGTCCCCAGGTTCAGTTCCTGGGGCCTCCTGGTGAAGGCAAGCCGGCCCACGCGGCGTGGTGAGCTGACGCAGCAGGACGACCCAGCAACGGGAGACAAGTGGACACAGAAAAACACACAGCAAATGGACACAGCGAGCACAAGCAGCAAGGGGGGGGGGGATAAATGAATAAATAAATAAAATCTTTAAAAAAAAATAAAAATATACTCTTTGGGATATGGGTCAAGCGATTGGGCTCCCATCTATCATATAGGAAGTCCAGGGTTTGATTCCTGGGGCCTCCTGGTAAAAGGCAAGCTGACCCGTGCGGAGAGCTGTCCTGTGTGGAGAGCTGGCCTGCGTGGAGAGTTGGCCTGCATGGAGAGCTGGCCCATGCAGAGTGCTGGTCCACACAGAATGCTGGCCCATGCAGGAGTGCAGGCCCATGCAGGAGTGCAGGCCCGTGCAGAGAGCATGCACAGCAAGATGACGCAACAAAAAGAGACACAGAGGAGAGACAATGAGAGACGCAGCAGACCAGGGAGCTGAGGTGGTGCAAGAGATTGAGTATCTCTCTCCAACTCCAGAAGGTCCCAGAATCGGTTCCCGGTGCCACCTAAACAGAAGACAGACAGAGAAGAACACACAGAGAGCAGACAACGAGTGCAAAACAACAAGGGCAGGGGGAGAATAAATAAATAAAAATAAATCTTAAAAAAAATATATATAGGGGGTCGGATGTGGCTCAACTGGTTGGGCGTACGTCTCCCATATGGAGGGACCTGGGTTCGATCCCCGGGACCTCCCGGTAAAAAAAAAAAAAAAAAAAAAAAAAATATATATATATATATATATATATATATATGCACTCTTTGGTGGGTCAAAGAAGAAATTGTAAGTGAAATTAGTAAATATATTGAGATGAATGAAAATGAGAACACAAATTATTAAAACTTATGGGATACAGCAAAGGTGGTTTATAGACCTAAATGCCTATATTAAAAAAAAGAAAAAAGAGCTGAAACAAAAGATCTAACTGAACAATTGGAGAAACTAGAAAAAGAACAGCAAACCATTCCCAAAACAAGCAGAAGGAAAGAAATAACAAAGATTAGAGCAGAAATAAATGAAATGGAGAACAACAACAACAAAAAAAAAAACAATAGAGAAAATCAACAAAACCAAAAGCTGATTTCTTTGAGAAGATCAATAAAATTGACAAACCCTTAGCTAGACTAGCAAAGAAAAAAAAAAAAGAGAAGATGCAAATAAATAAAATCAGAAATGAAAGGGGGGGGGCGGGGGGAGTTACAACTGACCCCACAGAAATAAAAAGGATCATAAGAGGATATTATGAGAAACTCTATGCCAACAAACTAGACAACCTGGATGAAATGGACAAATTCCTAGAAACACACAACCTCTACAAGACTCTACAAGAAATACAATAACTTAACCAATCACATTTAAAGAGTCATCAAAAATCTCCCAACATCCACGACCAGAGGGCTTCACAGGTGAATTTATCAAGTATTTAGAGAAGAATTAACACCAATCCTCTTTCTTTTCTTTCCTTTTTTTCCTTTCTTTCCTTCCTTCCTTTCTTTCTTTCTTGCAAATAGAATCCAAAAGCATATCAAAAGTATTATACAGCATGACCAAGTAGAATTTATTCCTAGTATACAAGGGTGGTTCAACATAAGAAAATCAATTAACATAATAAACCACATTAACAAATTGAAGGAAAAAACCACATGGTCATCTTGATCAATGCAGAAAAGGCATTCAACAAAATCCAGCATCCTTTTCTTGATAAAAGCACTACAAAAGGGGAAGCAATGTGAATATTCTTGCTGTCCTGGTTTTGTGATAATCAGGGAAGGTTAAACATTCGCTATATTAGAAACCATGCATGTGTCCCCAGATCTAGTTTTTCTCCCTAGGTCTGGTTTTTAGAATGCTGGTGATAAACTAAGCCTGATTTATTATATGACCATCCTGTATGGGAAAAGACTGTAACTTTGGGTATCTTTGGTCAACCTTAAGAGCTATGGCAGTGGGGTAGAGATGGCTCGGGTGGTTGGGCATCTGTCTCCCATATGGAGGGACCTGGATTCGACCACCAGGACCTCCCAGTGAAAATTTTAAAAAAAGAGAAATATAGAAAGTGCGTGGGTCACCAAGCTGCCAGGCCCTGCGAGCGGGTGAACCACCAGGCCCCTCAAGCCACGCAGCAAGATGATGACGTAAGAGGAGAGTGACACAAGGGAGAGTCAAGACGGGACACACAGAAAAACCAGGAACTAAGGTGGCACAGGCGGTGGTAGGACGTCTCTCTCCCACATCGGAGCTTCCAAGGATCGAATCCCAGTGAAGACAGGAGGAGAAGAATGAGAAGAGAGGGCAGGAAACAGACACAGAGAGTTGCCCAACGAATGGACACAAAAACAGCAAAAACAGGCAATGGGGGTAAAAATGGATAAAAGTAAATAAATAAATCCTTGGGGGAAAAAAAAAGTATAGGGGAGTAAGATACGGACTATAGTTAGTAGTAATAATACTTTGACAATGCTCTTTCATGATTTGTTAACAAATGTTTCACAACAATGCAGGATGTTTGTGGGGGGTGATGTGTGGCAGCCATGTATGATGTTATGCATGCTTGTTTTGTAAGTTCACATGTTTACTGAACACATAGTTTATGTATGTTCATGTATGAATAATATACTTTAATAAATTGTTTTAAAAAAATAAAAAACAAATAAACAAAAAAAGCAGCGGGGGGAAGCAGATGTGGCTCAACCAGTTAGGCACCACCTACCACATGGGAGGTCTCAGGTTTGGGTCCCAGTGCCTCCTAGAGAAGATGAGCAGATTCCCACAACCACTAAAATGAGCTAAGACACCTCATCGCAGCAACAAGCTAGATGCTGCATCCACCACAATGAGCAGACACCTGAACAAACAGATGCCACAAGCCAGTAAACATCACAGCCTGCGGGGAGTTGATGTGGCTCAAGTTGTTGAGCACTTGCCTTCCATGTGGGAGGTCCCGGATTTGGTTCCCGGTGCCTCCTGGAGAAGGCGAGCAAACAATGAGCAGACAGATGAGAGAACCATCTGGGGGAAGGGGGGATAAATTAAAAACAAACAAATAAAGTAAAATAAATAAATAAATCTTAAAAAAAAAAAAAAAACTACAAAAAATAGGAATAGAAGGAAAGTTCCTCAATATGATAAAGGGCATATATGAAAAAGCCACAGCCAACATCATACTCAATGAGGAAAGGTTGAAAAAGTTCCCTTTAATATCAGGAACAAGACAAGGATGCCTACTGTCACCACTGTTATTCAATATTGTGCTAAAGTTCTAGCTTGAGCAATTAGACCAGAAAAAAATAAATAAATAAATAAAAGGCATCCAAAAAGGAAAAGAGGAAGTAAAACTTTCACTATTCACAGATGACATGATCCTCTATTTAGAAAATTCTGCAATGTCTACGACAAAGCTACTTGAGCTAATAAATGAGTTCAGCAAAGTGGCAAGATACAAGATCGGGAAACGGATGTGGCTCAAAAGGTTCGGCGTCCGTCTACCATATGGAGAGACCGGGGTTCGATCCCTGGTACCTCCCGGTAAAAAAAAAGATACAAGATCAACACACAAAAATCAATGATGTTTCTATACACTAGTATTGAATAATCTGAGGAGAAATCAGGAAAAAATTCCATTTACAATAGCCACAAAAAGACTCAAATACCTAGGAACCAATGTAACCAAAGATGTACAGGACCTGTATTCAGAAAACTACAAAACAATGCTAAATGAAATCAATGAAGACCTAAACAAATGGAAAGACATTTTGTGTTCATGAATTAGAAGACTAAATATCATGAAGATGTCAATCTTACCCAAACTGATTTATATATTCAATGAAATACCCATCAAAATTCCAACAGCCTACTTTTACAGAAATAGAAGAGGCAAATACCAAATTTATCTGGAATGGAAAGTGCACCCGAAAAGCCAAAAGCATTCTAAAAAAGAAGAGTGATGTGGGAAGATTCTCACTGCCTGACCTTGAAACATACTACAAAGCTACAGTGGTCAAAACAACATGGTATTGGCATAAAGACAGACACATCAATCAATAGAATAGAATTGAGAGATCTAGAAATAAACCCTCACCTCTATGGCCAACTGGTTTTTGACAAACCTACCAAGTCCATGTTACCAGTACAAAACAGTCTTTTCAACAAATGATGCTGGGAGATCTGGATACCCATAACCAAAAGAATGAAAGAGAATCCCTATCTCACTCCCTATATAAGAATCAACTCAAAATGGATCAAAGACCTAAATATAAAAGCCAGGACCATAAAACCACCAGAAGAAAATATAGGGAAACATCTTCAAGACCTTGTGGTAGGTGGTGGTTTCTTGGACTTTACACTCAAAGCATGTGCAGCAGAAGAAAAAATAGATAATGGGACATCCTCAAAATTAAACACATTTGCACCTCACAGGACTTTGTCAAAAGGGTGAAAATGCATCCAACCCAATGGAGAAAATATTTGGAAATCACATATCCAATAAGTTTTTTGTTTGCTTTTACAATTTTAACTAACGAACATTTGTTTTTATTATTGAGTTACATAGATGGCTGTATTCCACAGTATTAATGCGATTAATATCTAATTTTAATTTTGATTAATGAATTTATTTTCACAGTCATGCTTTTTTTAAATATATATATTTTTATTTATATATATTTTAATATGCCCTCCTCCCTACACTTCCCACATTTTCCCACATTAACATCCTTCCTTAGTGTGGTACATTCATTACAACTGATGAAAACATTTTGGAGCATTGCCACTAAGCATGGATTATAGTTTACATTATAGTTTACACTCTTTCCCACACAATTTTGTAGGTTATGGCAAGATATGTAACATCCTGTATCTGTCCTTGTAATGTCATTCAGGACAATTCCCAAGTCCCAAAAATGCCCAATATTACACCTGTTTTTCCCTCTCCCTGCCCTCAGAACCTCCAATGGCCACTGCCTCCACATCTATGATATAAGTTCTTCCATTGCTAGAATCACAATGTCTATAGTAGAATACCAGTAAGTCCATGCTAGTCCATAGTCCATTCCCCAATTCTGAGGATTCTGGGATGGTGATGCCCACTCTACCTCTAATTGAGAGGGGGCTTCAGTCCCATATGGCTGATGGATGGGACTCTCTTGCTTGCAGTTGTAGACTGTTTCGGTTCCTTGGTATGGTGGTTGTCCATCATCACCTCCTTGTTAGATGACCTGGGTGAGTCCAATGAACTGGAGAGTAGGTGTTGCAACTCCATTGAGATTCAGAGCCCAGCTGGCACATGGACAATCCAAAGATTCAAGTCTCTTGGATATACACCTACCAACTCCAGCACCAACCATAGGTTGAAACAGAAGGGGCAGAAGAGCCATGTGTAGGGAAACCACAACTGAGTCCAACTCTGTCATACTGGGGAGCAGAAACCCCAAAGTAGGGCCCACTGGCAAGGCTCCAAACTTATGAGCTATCTGCCCTGACCATAGTGCCTAGCTGTCTCCAGAGCCCTCAGGAGCCCCGCTATTTGGGGTAGTGTCTAATTTGGCAGTCAATGAGATCCTGCTGAGATATGCATAAGTGTAACCTCTGGAAAGACCTTCTGACTCACTTTGAAGTCTCTTAGCCATATAAACTCATTTGTCTTTACTTTTCCCCCCTTTTGATCAAGGTCTTTTTCCAGTTGCATTGCTAGTTGGTGCTTGGTAGTAATACCTCTGTGCCAGGGAGGCTCATCCCTGGGAGTCATGCCCCACACTGGGGGAAGTTATTGCATTTATATGCTGAGTTTGGCTTAGAGAGAGGCCACATTTGAGCAACAAGGAGGTTCTCAGGAGGTAACACTTAGGCACCCTATAATACTAGGCTAGGTTTCAGTTTCAAGAGTAAAGGTCCATAAGCACAGTCATCAACATCAAGGGCCCGTCAATGGACCATCCTCCTTCACTAGCCATTGCCTCTGTTCTTGGGGGATTCTTGCTATTCTATTAGAGAATGTGGCAGAGTTCCCCAGGATGGGAATTCAATATTCTTTTGGTTATTGTGTGACTCTCCACCCACTATGACAATACAATGCCTCATGAACATGTGAACACATTTGTATGCCTTATATATATGCCCCGGTGAACCTCTTCCCATGTATCCCCCATCACTAACACCCCACACAAATGATCCTCCCCTGCCACAGTTGTGACCCTTCTGTGATCCAAAACTTCAAAAATGAAGCCAATAAAATAGCCAAATACAATTAATAAGAAAATTAAATAATAATGATAGTTTTAAAAATACGAAATAAAATACAAAAAAATTAAAAAATTAAATAAAATAAATTTGGGATAATAAAAATAATGAAAAAATATTAAGTTTTTTTTTTGACATTTTGCCTTTCATCACTGTAAGATCTTTTTTTTTTTTTATTTTACCAGGAGGCCCCGGGGATCGAACCCAGGTCCCTCCATATGGCAGACGGACGCCCAACCATTTAAGCCACATCCACCCCCTGTAAGATCTTTAAAAAAAAAAAATAAAGTCATGTATATTACTAGAAGGAAACCTAAAAAATGTAGCATGGGACTGTATAGTATAGTAAAACCTCATGTGAAATATGAATATGGGTAATATTGCATATAGAAGATTGTTTTTCTTTGAAAGTGAACAAATACATGTTAATGTTACAAGATGTTAATATCAGGCAAAAAAACCACCCAAACATTATGCTAAGCGAAAAAAACCAGACACAAAGTGCTACATATTGTATGATTGCATTTATACAAAATGTAAATATAAATCAATTTATAAAGATGGAAATAGATTAGCGGTTACGTCAGGCTGGCGAAGGATAGAGGGATTGAGAGGTGATTGCGAAGGGGTGTGGAGCTTTTTTTTTTTGGAGTCATGAAATTGTTCTAAATTTTTTTTTGGTGTTGAATGCACAACACTGTGATTATACCAAAAGCCATTTTTTGGTACACTTTGGATAGCTTGTATGGTATGTGACTATATCTCAATAAAACTGCTTTTTAAAAAATCCTTATTTTAAAAAAATTAGAAATATATATATATATATACACTCTTTGGTTTAGAAATATAAAAATACAATATGAATATAATATAACCTGGTCTCATAAAGTTAACATGGGGAGGCTATGAAAAACTGAGAAAATCAGCATTTATTTTTCAACTTTCTAGAAAACAAAAAGTACTCACCCCCCAAAAACAGTCCCTTCCCTCAGCTCCTGAAGGCTGGAGAACAAGGCTTTCAAAACCCACCGCAGCAGCGTCTACAAGAAACTACAACTCCCAGGGGGCTCTAGGGTCCGGCCCTTCGCCCCGCCTTGTTCGGTCCAGACTCCATCTCCCAGAAATCCCAGGTTCTGGGTGGAAAATGGCGGGTCCCGAGCGCCCCCCAGCGGCGCACTTCGGCGGAGTTGCAGTTCCCGGCGGCCCTCGCGGCAGGTTCCGGGTATCAGCACAGGTTGCGATGGCGGGGGCTGGTTCTGCGGCTGTGTCTGGGGCGGGGACTCCGGTGGCGGTACCCGTAGGCCGCGACCTCTTCGCCGAGGGGCTCTTAGAGTTCCTGAGACCCGCTGTACAACAGCTCGACTCTCACGTCCACGCCGTCAGGTACCCTAGAGGGAAGGTTGGAGGGCGGGGCGAAAGAAAGGGGGTTTGTAGCTGGCGTTTAGGTGCGACTAATAAATTTGGGGAATTGATTGGAGGAGGGCAAAACGGGTGGAAGGCCGCAGGTGGGGGGTTGAGGCTCGCTTCTCTCAGCACTTGGGAATCACTAGGGGAATCCGTTTCACGAGTTCCATTAGCTGATTGACCGTGTGGGCCTTGTACCCCTTTGCAGAGAGAGCCAGGTAGAGCTCCGGGAACATATTGACAACCTGGCTACAGGTGAGTGAGCATCCCCGTAGACCCGGAATCCTCCACTTTACTCTCAGGACCTTCTGTTTTGCCAGCCCCTGGGCTGGGTGTCTGTCACTTGCTTCTAGGACATCAGGGCTGCCAGTGGACTACTTCCAGGATGTCTTAAGTCTCTAGCGGTTGTGGCCCATGTGCGTGAAAGTGTTTTGCATTCCATCACTAACTTACTTGCCCCCAGAAGAGATGAGCCGTTAGGTGTTAGTTGCACCTCACTTCCACCCCCAGAACTATGCCGCATTAATGAGGACCAGAAGGTGGCCCTGGATCTCGACCCCTATGTGAAGAAGCTCCTTAATGCTCGGCGACGAGTCGTGTTGGTCAACAATATTCTACAGAATGCCCAGGTAAAAGAATTTCTTACAACAGTGATTCTTTGCCCTGCTTTGTAAGCCCTCAAGGTATTCTCCGGTTTTGAAGGGGTGTCACAAAGCCTTCAACATGAATCACAGTAATTTTAAAAATCTGTGGGGAAAAGGAGTTGTAAACTAGTATCAACCATAATAGAACTCAATGTGCTTTACATTATTTTATATACCTTAGGGAAGCGGCTGTGGCTCAATCAGTAGGGCTCCCGTTTACCATATGGGAGGCCCCGGGTTCGGTTCCCGGGGCCTCCTGGTGAAGGCAAGCCCGCCTGCGCGGCGTGGTTGGCTGACCCAGCGAGCACAAGCAGCAAGGGGGGGATAAATGAATAAATAAATAAAATATTAAAAAAAAAATATATATATATATACCTTAGAAGACTGACCTTCAGATGGACCAAGCCCAAGATATTTTTCTGTGCCTACTTGGCAACGAGCTCTAAAGCCTTTCAGACAGCAGTTATTAGATTCCAAATCTTGTTTTATAGGAACGGCTGAGACGTCTAAACCACAGTGTTGCCAAGGAAACAGCCCGCAGGAGGGCAATGCTGGATTCAGGAGTTTACCCCTCTGGTTCCCCAAGCAAGTAACACAGGCCACAAGATGGACCCATGGCCTCAGAATAGCACAAGTACTGTTCCCCAGCTGCCTTGTTTCAGCAGTCACGAGAGGACTCCAAGAGACACTTTATCTAAAAGACCTTGGGATATCAAAAAGGCAGCCCTAGGGTTTGCATTTGAAGCAACCATTTGTGTGTACCACAAGAAACCTGTGTTCCCGATGGACTTCAGAATGAGCTGAGGCTTCAATATTTGATTTTTAAAAGCTCCATATCCAAGGCCCACCTCCTCCCTCTTCTTCAGACCTAGTTAATGAGGGTAGGGCTTCCTGTTACATGCCTGGTAGTTGGGGTCTGGGCAGCATGTCCTCTACCTAGTGATTTCTCATTTTCCTTTAGAGGATTTGGAGAAGGCAGGCAAAGTCAAGGTGAATGACTTTGTCCACCCTCTTGTTGACTGCACTGGCTTGAGTTACAATAGCAGTATTGCTAGAACCATTTAATTCAATAAATGCTTAAACAGTATTCTAGTGTACTTTGGTATGTGGAAAGGTTCTGAGAGTCACCAGTACTTTACGTTAATTCTAATAGCTTCAAACTGTGACTTAATATTTACTATTAAAGGGCCCAAGTATCATTTTCAATGAAAGAAATACAGAAAGCAAAAGGAAACCAAAAAAGGTTGTCAAATGCCAAGGAAAAACAAGACCGAGAGCCCTACTAGGAAGTACTTTAATCGTTTTTCTTAAGAAAAAAAAAAAAAAATCCCAGACACTAACAGTTCAAAACATTTCAAGAACAAAGTACTAGTCGAGAGGGGTTTCCAGGAGTTGGGGATTCTGGAGTATCAGGAAGAAAAGTTGGTAGCCTGCTTCACTCTAGATGGATGGCATAGGTCATAAATGGGAGATTTCTGGCTACTAAGCCAATATCAGAACCCAGTGGAATGATACCTCCTTCTATAGTTTCTCCTCCTGTTCTCTCTCCCCTATCCCACAGAAATGCCACCATAGAAAGCCCAATAGCAATTAGCTTAGGCTCCAGTCTTTCCCTTGGGCAGGAAAGGAAATGAAGAGAGAAGGCTGGGTCACTCCTGAGTTTCCATGCTTTCCTCTTCCTCTCCTTGAGGTGGTTCTTCTGTATTCTCCTCCTCTTCCTCTCCTTCTTTCTTCTCTGGAGGCTTCTCATAAGCCTTTTCTGAAGGTGTCACTATCACTCCATCCCAGGTGGATATTTCAGAAGCAAGATCTAGAAAAGAAAGAATGGGGATTTCAGACAAGTAGTATTTTAAGTCATGATTTCCCAGTGGAAATATTAAGATATCTGAGTGATATACAGCTTGTTTGTAGACCACAGAGTACCATAAGGAGACCCTATCCCACAGTGGTTACTCACAGCTAGCATCACCCTCCTGGCCAAGGATCTTTCTGAAGCCTCCATGAGAGAGTATTCGGACGAGAGTCTGAGCTGTGTAGCAGACCATGTCCTGAAGGAAAGCAAAGTGATGGTAAATTAGCAGGGAAAACCAAAAGAGAACCAGAGTACCTTATTAGACTAACATCATCCTTATGAAAACAGAGATGAAGACAAATTTTAATCTCACAGCCAAAGTCTTTGAGAACCCCAAGTTCCTTCCCTGACTCCTAAAGACTACATTCCATTTTCCTTTTGACCAGGAAAATATTCAAAGGTGGGACAGAACAGACCTTTTCATATTGTCTCAATACCTGCTGTTCCAAAGTCATGACTGTATGTACTCTGAAGTTACCACTCTCACAGGGGTCAGTGATACCCACTGAACCTGGCAGGAACAGTCCTGCAGCAAGAATCTGTAAGCAACGCCTGAAACACAAGGGAGGTATTTTAAAAAGGCACAAAACAATGTATACCCAGCTCCACACCCAGAGAAGCAGGTGGTACCTGTATGCCACGTTGAGGGCTAAAGGCTGTCTGGTGGGGTTGTTCATCACAGCATAGTGCCCCTGGAAAATAATAAATCTCAAGTAGCAATTCTATCCTCAAAGTAAAACTTTAAACCATCACTGGCATTAGGAAAACTGCTTAATAAGGTCTAGCCAAAATGTTCACATTCAGGGACAATTCCAAAATAGCTCCTTGTTCTAGTACAACATGAAATGACAGCAGTAATGACAATAAATAAAGGGGCATTGCAACTCAACAACTACTCATTTCACTCAATAAAAAAAACCCCAATGAAGTAATAAAACTTTTAATCCTTATTGGATTACTTGTCCACCAATGAGATTTCTTTTACGCTTCACCAAATGTCAGATTCTGGTAGGTTTCTGAGTAACTACTATTAAATAGGGATGATCAGGAACTCTAATTGTCCTTCTTGACTTACAAGTAGATCGAGGATCCAGGGTGTGAGGGGTTCAAAGCCAGGAAAACGAATCCTCAAGTCCTTCAGCAGTCTGATGAGAACTTTAACTCTGAAGGATTAAAAGTAGTGAGATCAGGTACTTCCAAACCTGAGGTACAGAGCTGAAACTTCCAGAACTACACATTCTCTTTCTGTCTATCTAAATTGCTTACTTAAAATACAAAATTCAACAGAAGATCATAGCCAGAACAGTTCTAGCAGAGGAAGTATGGGAGGTATCCTGTTATTCACTGCAGTTAGCAGGGTTAGGTTATCTCAAGTCAAAATAGTCAGGAAGGAAAATAAAAATAAATAAAAAAAACAAAATAGTCAGGAAGGGACTCACGTGGACTGAGAAGCATTTTCCTCAAACCAGCGAGCATGCCGGATGGCTGCCAAGGCACTCTGCAACACTTTGATATCCACTAGGAGACAAGCAAAGACAGGATGAGATGAAACATTCCTATTATAAAGGAAGCAATTCAATCCCACTGCTATAGTCCAAGAACTTGGAAGAAGAGCTAAAATAATTTAGCTTTTCTTTCAACCACCCCATGTTCCTCATACCAGTCCAAAAATCACTATTCCTCTTCCAAATCAAGTCTAGAAGCATGCAATAACCCATTATTTTCTCCTAAAGTCTTTATCACCCCAATCAACACTTCCTCAGGTAAAGTCCTCAAACTGCTTTCATGGCCATCCTGTCTTTGAACATTTCACTAGCAATCAGGTAAAATTATTTCCAAATAGCAGAGGGAGATTGCAAAGTTAAAGAGAAACTTAGGTCCTTCAATTCCAAGAAACTTTTGTGTGAATAGAAACAAACTAAGTAAACTCAACAGCAACTTTATACCATATCTTTAACTTTAACCAAATATCCAAGCAATGGGGGGTAAAAAAAAAAGGGACTAACAATGGAGTTCTGGGTCCAGTTTTCGGAGATTGGGTGGCACTGTTGTAATAAGAATCTTCACTGTAGCATCAGAAGAACTGATTTCAAAGCCAGTTTCATTGGTCAGCATGGTTAAAACTGAAGGAAAAGAAAAGTCAAAAGCTCTAACTCATATTTCCATTAGATGACCAAAGTTAAATCCAGGATGGGGTGGGGGAAACCGGTAGTTTTTGTTGTTTTTTTCCAATAGCAAGAAGAATCTAGAATGAAGACTTAGAATACAGAGCATAGAAGGGAGATCAAATGGATTGTGAACACCTAAGGTCCCTACCAAAATCATCCCAACATAAAATTCTACTTTTACTCTTCCACCTGGCCTGACTGTTGAGAATGAACTTAATTATAGGATCTAGCTCTTATGGCTACTAAATACATATTCAACAACAAACTCAAACCTTCAGAAGGATCCTGTGCTCTTAGGCTTTCTACAACTTTGTTCCCCAGGGCAGCAACAGCTTCCACTAGGTTGAGAGAAAAGGAAATAATGAATGTTATCATTTATTTATGTAGACTTTCTATACATTTCTAAGCTACTTTGCACATCTCATTTCTACCCCATTTTTCAAGGCAGGAGCAACAGCATGTAAGAGAATAAATACTTATGAAAGGGCCTAGAAGGTAAGTTGGAAGGCTTTAGGAAAGAGGACATCTGCTACACCCATACCCTTTTCCTATAAGATTACTTATCAGTGGCACTAAAGACATTTGGGCTGGATAATTCTTTGTTAGGGGAGATCTATCCTATGCATTGTAGGATGTTTAGCACCACCCCTGTCCTCTACCCACTTGATACCAGTAGTACTCCCTAGTTGTGACAACCAAAAATGTCTCCAGACATTGCCAAATGTCCTGGGGGGCAGAGGCAGGCAAAATTGCCTCTAGCTGAGAAACACGATAACTGGTCATCCGTTCTTTCAGACACACACTCCAGAGTTTGCCCCAAATTACCCCAACATACATTGTAAAATAAACTTCCCCCTTGTCTTCCAAACATCCTTTCTCCCAAGAAATTTGAGCTTTGAAGAACCCTATGCCCAGGACCCAATCACTATGTTCTGCTTTTGTGACCAAAAAGGGGTACACTCACATGTTGGTAGAATCTTTAGAATTACTACCAGGTCAGCCACGTTGTGTCCTGTAGTCATTGTTCCCTTCTTATATGATCCTACCTGTCGGACTTCTTCAATTTGCTGTTGGAAAAGGGATTTCAAAAGAAAAATTTATAAGAAAGAAGATTGCCTAGTTTCTCTCAGAACTCCATTACAAAAAGCCTTCTTATTACCAATATTTAGATGTAACAAAGGTCAAACCATATCCACAAAAGCACATGAAAGCCTGATATATCATGGCTAGCTGATAATGATACAAGGCTTGTCCACAAGATCAGCACTACAAACGAATTCCACTGCATGTTCCCATTTTAGGCTTGGATTTGGATAAAAGGCAACTGAAGAATTAAGAGACAGGAACCAAGAAACCTCCACAATAGAGAAGCTGCCCTTTCCTAGGACTTAATTAACAAAAACTCACCACTTCAAATGTCCCTGGAGCCACAATTAAATTGTCAATCACATTGTTTATTTTTGTCACCAGAGAAAGGATGGAGGCCTAAAAACAGCATGAGACAAAAATTCCCTCAGGTGAAAAATTACAAGCAATTTCTCAGAGTTTGAGTATTTTCTCATAATCCTTTCCATACAAGCTGAATCAATACCAACACAGAGCTTTAAAAAACATTTTGATCCTTCTGGCCTTGAACATGCCAGAAGAGAACTTTTTGATCCCACAGAAAAGATTCCCCAATAAAAACCTGAATGTATATGTCAACTGTTAATATACTCAGCTGGCTTTCTATCTCCACTCACAATGAGAAATAAGAACAATTAAACCCTCTCTGGGATTTAGGCTCTAGTAACATTGGTCTTAACTTCATCTACAGTTATTCACTTTTCTAACTTACAGAAATCTCAAACAGGAAGCCAAAATAACATACCTGTTCAGCAGAATTGGGAGCAAGGTCCTGATTCCTCTTCAGCAAGGCCTCACTGAAGGAGGTTTCATCAGGTGCTGGTTTGACTCGGGGGAAAGCCATTTCACACTGAACCAGAAATAAGCTATTTACATACTATAAACATACTATTTACCCAAAATAATATACAGAAGAATAAGTGCTTTGTACTGTTGCTACAACAGTACATGCAACAGAACAGCCATAATTCAAGGTCATTACTTTTATAAACCAGATGAACAAAAAAGTACAATCATATTACTGCCAAGAAATCATCTCTCCACCCTGTTTACACTGTTTCTTGTATGTAAAACAGCACACAGCTGACTCAAAACCAACTCTATTCACATAATCCCTGTTCCTATTCCAATGCCATTTGATTGCATTAACAGGGGGATGTTAAACTCCACTTCTATGTTTATGGTAAACAGTGGCCAGGAAACCCCTATTAACCCAAGGTACTCACCAAATAGAAATCAAACGGGATATGTGGCACAAAGGGTCTGAACCTAAAACAAGAAAAACAGTCCAAATTATGTACCACACAGAAATCAAATGAGCTGTTTGGCACAAGCTGCCTTAACCTAGAAACAAAGTGAAGCAGTGTTTTTATGTTCTCTCTTCCACAAGTTTGGTTTTCTAGCACCTCTTAGAGGCTGACATCAAGAAAGAAAGCTCTTTTAGTATTCCAGATGACATTTAGCTTCCTGAACACATAAAAACTTAACTAAGAAACAAAACGATTGCTCGAAGTTGGAAGTTCTACAAATCTACCTCATAATTGCACCCAAACCCTTCACTCAACCATTGATGCCTAGTTAACAGGTTCACATATTGGGATTATGGTGCACCAGCCATTTTGAAAACGTGTGTCCTCAAACTTGGGAACAGTCTCCTCGGGGGAATCTTTCTTAGCAAAGTCAATATTTAGCAGGACAGCAAGAAAAGAATGTTGCTAAACCACAGCCAGACTTCACAAAAACAGGTAACATTAGTCCACTCCAAATTCCTATTTAGATGAGAAACCAACCAGTGCAGAGATGCTAAAAACTGCACTCACCCTCCTCCTGGGCCTCCTCTGGAACCAAAGCGCCCACCACGACCACGGCCTCTGTCACCCCTAGAAATGAATACAAGGATTTTGTTTTGTTTTGACCTCACTGTATGGACCACATCATTTCAAATTAGCCGACTTCCACTGTTTATGGTAAACATCCCTTGGAGGCCAAGTGACCCTGCTCAGATCACTTACACTTCTCCCCATTCCAAATAGTGCCCATCCCCTCCCCATCCCGGATAATTTAATCACACCACCAGATAATGGTGGGGCCTAGTACTGAACCCCTACAACCCTACTATAATCCCAGAGGTTATTCTGAGATTAAAGTGGTTGCTCATTCATTCACTAACGTATTTAAAAACTTACTGATCATGTTCTATATGTGAGGCTGAATGGGCACGTTCCAGCCTTCCCAGTCTAGACCAGGGGCTCTTAACTTTTTTGGTTCCACGGACCCCTTTGTCAGGTGAAAACCACTATTTAATAAATACATCACACCCGCACCAACACATCCGCACCAAGAGTAACGTTTTCCTGAAATTCAGTTCACTCTCACGGACCCCCTGGTAAGAACCCCTGGTCTAGACGGAGTGGGGGTATCCTCCTGGGATCTGCGGACACCCCCTCTCAGAGACAGAGGCGTGGACCCCGCCTCCCCCCGCCAGGCCCCACCCCCAGCCGGCCTGCGACCCCGCTCCTCCGCCCCCAGGGCGCGCGTCCTCAGCTCTCAGACCAGTCCCCAATCCTCCTCCGACTCCTACCGGCCCACCTTCTCAAAGTTTTCGGTCGAATACCCAAAACATTCCTTGAGCACCCCAGTCCCCTTACCTCATGGCGCCCTAAATCCTCAACAATGGAGGCCACACCAATCGCCCCCTTCCTCCGAGGAGCCGACAACTGGAGCAGCAGCTTACCGGCGTCTCCCAACAAAACCCAGCGCTATTGGCTCCCGCCTTACCCCGTCGCTTATGCCTATTGGTTTATTCTGGCAAACCGGCTTAAGAACCAATTAAAAAAACCTTGCTCTCTCAGGAAGCAGCCAGTAAGAGCTCGATAGCAACGGCTACAATTCTTTTCCCAGGCACTGGGTAGCGCTGTGTGGAAGAATCAGGACCCCGAACACACTAAGAGAACTTTCTATACGACATTTTGAAGCATTTTCTAACAGATAGCAGAGTGGCGCAGCGGAAGCGTGCTGGGCCCATAACCCAGAGGTCGATGGATCGAAACCATCCTCTGCTATCCGGTTATTTTTGCTTTTGGTTTCCAGCCTCTGTTCCCTTCTAGGGTAATACCTGTAATTCTAATTTCTTCAATTTTAATTTTTTCGCTAGATGCAAACGCCATCTTTCTAATTTTCCTCGCTCAAAAATGTAGCCTTTCAAAGCTGTTTCTGGCACCAGCGAGTGAGGAAGGGACTTTAGGCAGCAGGGAACACTACACTTTTGTGTAGTTCACAGAAGGCTAGAAACTTGAGGCAGAAAGGGAGAAATTGTATTGATTGAATCAGACAGAAAAACTCTGTGTGGTGAGGGGCTGGAAGGGAAACAGCAGCCTTTAGAAAGGGGCCTCAGAAAAAGGGAGCCAGGACATTGGCACCGAGAGGAGGACTCAACCCATCTTTGTTCCCCACGTTCCCCCAGTTCTCTTCTCTCCTCCCTCTACAAACTCCGGCGGATTTCATCCTTAGTTAAGGTTTCTTCAACCACCATATGGTATACCGTATTTGTCTTTTTAAAATCAATGTTATTGATACATATTAATACAGCATACAATCCATGCAAAGTGTACAACCAATAGTATTTGGTATAATCACTTCGCTGTGCATTCATCACTTTAATCATTATTAGAGCATTTTCATTATTCCAATAATAATAAACAAAAAACAGACAAACATAAAAAGAGCTCTACCCCTTAATAATCACCTCTCTCTCTATGCTTCCTCTGCCGTACATGGCTGATATTGTTTCCATCTTCTTAATTTATTTATATTTATAATTTGTATATGGAGTCAAACAATATGTAGTACCTTTTGTCTAGTTTCTTTCACTTAATTTCCTTTTTTTTACCCTTAATGGAAGATTATTAATATATTACTGTACACCACTGTCCATATTTTGCTTTGGTTGTATTTTTGCCTGATATTAACCTCTTGTAATATTAACTACATTTGTTCAACTTCAAAGAAAAACAGTATATTTGTATGTAAATCAATCATATTGCTATGTGCTGTCTTTTGTCCCTCCTGTTATCCGTCCCCTTCTTACCTTCTTTGGCATTGATCAATTAATGTTTATTATTACTTGGCCCCTCTGTTAATGGAAAGTTGCACACTCTTTTGCTACCCTAAAAAAAACATTTTTTTTTTCTGTTGGTAAAGATTTTTTTTTTAAAACAATTTATTGAAGTATATCATTCATACATGAACATACATAAACTATAAGTGTTCAGTAAACCGTGATCTTACAAAACAAACATGCATAACATCATACAGGGCTCCCACACATCACCCCCCCACAAACACCCTGCGTTGTTGTGGAACATTTGTTAACAAATCACTATAGAGCATCGTCAAAGTATTACTACTAACTATAGTCCGTATCTTCCTCTCCCATACATTTTTTTTTAACTTTATTTTGTACATTTAATAATTGAAAATATAAACAATTAAAAACTAAAAAGTAAACACAGATGAATAAATATATACATTTCTCAAATAAATGTAATGGATACATATAAAAAATTTTTTTAATCAAACAATATGTTATACAATATATTTGGGTCATAGTAACACATTCATACAGTATTTGTCCTTTTGTGTCTGGCTTGCTTCACTCAACATAATGTCCTCCAGGTTCATCCATGTTGCCATATGCTTTATGACTTCATTTCTTCTTACAGCTGCCTAATATTCCATCGTGTGAATAGACCACAGTTTGTTTATCCATTCATCTGTTGATGGACACCTGGGTTGTTTCCAACTTTTGGCAACGGTGAATAATGTTGCTATGAACATCGGTTTGCAGATGTCTGTTCGGGTCACTGCTCTCAGTTCTTCTGGGTATATACCCAGTAGTGGTATTGCAGGGTCACGTGGCAAGTCTATATTCAACTTCTTTAGGAACTGCCCAACAGTCCTCCATAGTGGCTGTACCATTCTGCATTTCCACCAACAGTGAAGAAGTGTTCCTATCTCTCCACATCCTCTCCAACACTTGTAGTTCTCTGTCTTTTTAATAGTGGCCATTCTGATAGGTGTGAAATGATATCTCATTCTAGTTTTGATTTGCATTTCCCTAATCATGAGTGATGTTGAGCATTTCTTCATGTGTTTTTTTTTTTTTTTTTGCCATTTGTATTTCTTCTTTGGAGAAATGTCTATTCAAGTCCTTTTCCCATTTTTTAATTGGATCGTTTGTCTTTTTATTGTTGGGTTGTAACATCTCTTTATATATCCTGGATATTAAACCTTCTTTGGCATTGATCAATTAATGTTTATTATTACTTGGCCCCTCTGTTAATGGGAAGTTACACACTCTTGCTACTCTTTTAGTGGCCACCCTAAAAATTACAACATGCATCCTTTTTTTCCCCTTCTTATTTCATTTATTTATAGTGAAAATGAACACTGTCAGCCACTTGTATCTTCTTTTAAATCTGTCCATAAATCACCTTTGTCCAATTACATTTTATCTTTAGTTTTTAATTACTTCACACAAGCATTTTACATATTAGTGATAGTAATCCTTTATCAGTCATTTGTTGCAACAATGAATAAACTAGCAAAATATTTAATAAACAGAATATAAAAATTCATTTTTCCTGTCAAAAGAAGAGAGAGTTCTCCTTCTCATTTTCCTAAAGAAAATACATCTTACTTTCCAAATATCTGCAATCTTTCACCAGGCAATGAAATCCAGTGAAATTTGTGTCTTCATATAATAAGATCATCACATTTAATTAACTAGTGCCTGTCCGGTGAAATCAACTTTTTCAACCAATGTCTGTAATAAAGATGCACCTTCAGAATCCAATAAACTCAAACTTTTTTGTATTACATTATTACCATATTAGATAAATATAGTCCCATAGCAGAATCAAGAGACATTATGATAGTTTCAAAGGCAAATTAACTGAAAGGAGGAAAAAAAAAAATACCTTGTTTTTAGAAACAGTAAGTTTCTCACCTCTGAATGAAGTTTAAAATATAAAAGTTAGAGCTCTGACCATACAATAAGAGACAATATTCAAAGGATGGTCACAGTCCTGTTTTGGATGGAAAATCCTTCCACAGTGATTTTTGGTAATAATTAGGTTAAACTACATTATAATTCTAATAAACAAGTTAAATCAAGGATCCCTATATTTTGGATTCCCAGGTTTTTATTAAGACTACAAGTAAATACACATCTATCACCAATGATTCAGATATTTTCTAATGAGTTGACCATAACGTTTCCAAAGTGTCTGAAATGGCCAACAGACCATAGGAAGACATTTCCTTAGGCTCCTGTTTGAAACCAACAGCTCCATTAGTTTGATAACTGTTGGCCTTGATTCAGGGCCAAAATAACATGCATCCTTGACTTAGTGAAGTCTGTTATGTGATACTTTCACCCTCCTGAAAAATGCAGGAATACCTTAATCCCATTTACCACAGCTATTCCCTCCAGAATTAAATACTATTGCTGTTGTGTAATCTTTTAAATACTTTATTGATACGTAATTTATATAGAGTAAAATGCACAGATCTTAAGAGCACAGCCCATAATTTTGAATAATGTATTAAGTCCATGAAACCACACCCAGATTAAGATAAAGAACACTTTAATCACCTCAGAAAGTTCCCTCCAATGTACCTTCATTTCACCCTTGTTTTTGAAGGATATTTTCCTTCCTAGGTGTCATGGGTAATTTTATGTGCCAACCTGGCTGGGTTATGGTGTCCAGCTGTCTGGTTAAACACTGGCCAAGATGTTGCTGTGGAGGTGTTTTGTTGATGGAATTAGCATCTATAATCGGTTGATTTTAAGTAAAGGAGTTTATCTTTCATAATGTGGGTGGGCCTCATCCAATTAGCTAGAGACCTTGAAAGCAAAGAACTGAGTGTTCTAGAGATGAAGAAGAAATTCTGCCTCAAGACTATACCCCTCTATTCTCGAAGTTTCTACCTGCTGCCTTCCCCTACAGATTTCAGAGTCAAGACTTCAATGTCATACTGACATTGAACTTCCCCACACTTCAGAATTTAGCCTGCCCTACATTATTCAGACTTGCTAGCCCCCACAATCATGTGAGCCAATTCCTTACTATAAACCTCTTACTATAGATAAACATATACATATATCCTGTTGGTCCTGTTTCTCTGGAGAACCCTAATATATTAGGTTGGAGGTTCTTTTCTTTTAGCACATTTACAATATTATTCTACTTTCTTATAGCTTCCATGTTTGCCATAGGAAAAACATTTGTCAACCTAATTGTTGCTCCTTTGAAGCTAATCTTTTT
Source organism: Tolypeutes matacus (assembly GCA_026826555.1). Taxonomy (NCBI): domain Eukaryota; kingdom Metazoa; phylum Chordata; class Mammalia; order Cingulata; family Chlamyphoridae; genus Tolypeutes; species Tolypeutes matacus. The sequence goes on from JAKSZT010054308.1 coordinate 1,454,313, forward strand.
TTCTTGCCATTTTAAAGATTTTATATTTGATTTAGTTTCCTGTAGTTTCATTCTGGTGGGTCTAGATATGGATTTTTTTTTTTTTTTTTTTAATCTTGTTTGAGGTTTGTTGAACTTTGTGGAACCACTGAATCCATGGCTTGATATCTGACATCCATTTTTAACATTTCTCAGCCATTTGCTCTTCAAATATTGCTCTTCTCACAGTATCCCCTAAGTCTCTTACCTCTCTTTTATGTTTTCCCCTCCTTTTCCTCCATGCTTCATTCTGGATAGTTTATTCTGTCCTTTCACTAATTACTCCTCAGTTGAGTCTAACCTGCTGTTACACACTTGATCTTAGCCAAAAGGCCGAGAAGCGATAACCTGCTGTTAAACTCATCAACTGATTGTTAATTTTGGCTTTGAATATTTCAGTATTTCTGGCTTACTCTATTCCTAGGATTCCCCTAGGAGTGCAGCTTTTCAAGATCCTAACCCAAAACAGGAAGACGTTTACCAGGTTTCTCCCCTTTGAAACATGGGACTTCAATTTTTGCCTCGCTAGCCGCACACAGCCTATTTTCAGATCAGTTAATGACCCCAGAGAGTAAATGCAGCCACACTGCTGGGCTCGCCGTTCTGTTTTCTCGTCCTTTCATGCTCTCAAAACAAGAATTCCTCACTATCTAATTAATTCTCTAAGTTCCAGCATTTTCAGTTGTCTTCAGCTCGAGGGTTGGACAGATTACCCCCATTATTGAAAGAGAAACTCAGTTACCAAACTCTACCTTTTGTCCAGTCATTTCTCCTGAGCTCCAGTTCCCCTAATCTAATGGCCTTTTGGACACCTCCACTTGGCATCTACACATGCCTCAAACTCAAACTCAAATTATCACCCCCAAACACTTGCATCTTCAGCTTCTCAACTACGGGATCAATGTCACCTAGACCTCAGTGATTTGTATACTGTCTTCTCTTTCCAAAGTCCAGTTGATTCTACTTATGAAACAACTCGTCATCTCCCATCTACCTCCACTGCCTCTGGAAACCCTCTACCTCCTACAGGATAAAGATGTGCAATCTTTAGCCGGTCACACAAAAGTATGACCCACCCTCTTTCTAGCCTCTCCTTCTCAGTTATTCCTACATGCACATACCTTACATCCTAGATCAAAGTCCTACTGTGGCCAGACAGGTAATGCAAATGAGTGAAGCAGGATGAATAGGAACCGTGATAAACCAGACTCATCTAAAGGAGGGAATGGGTTCTTGGTTCCAGCTGATTGTTCATATGGGGATGTGGGACCTATATTGCCAGTCTTCTAATGTTTCAAGAAATCCAGATATTTATATGCCATATTCTGATTTCTTTTAATTTTTCATTGAAAGAATTTCAAACTCACAGGACAGTTGCAGAAATAAGACAAACCCCATATGGAGAACCCCAATGTACTACCCCCCAGATACCCAAATTCACCAATTTTAACATTTTGCCACATTTACCATATCATTTCTATCTATCATCTATCTATCTTCTGAAATATGAGAGCAGATTGCACACATCATAATCCTTGAACACATAATTCTTCCATGTACATTTCCTATGAACAAGGTTATTCACTTATATAATCCTTTAAGTGCAGTTATCAAGTTCAAGAAATATAATGCTGATATAAAATTTATATTCTGTATTCCAATTTTTTCCTTGTTCCAATAATGTTCTTTTGAGCCTTTTCTCTCAATTCTTAGATACCATCTAGTATCATGTATTGCATTTACTTGTCATTATCTCTTTATTTTTTCTTTCTTTCTTTTTTTAGATTGTGGAATCATATATACAACATAAATCTTTCCATCCCAAACCCTCCCAAGCATGCCATTCAGTGGGATTAATCACATTCACAATGTTACAGTTCCCTCACCACCATCCATTACTATAACTCTCCCTTCACCCCAAACAGAAAATCCTACACTCATTTTGCATTAACTCCCCATTGCTCCTGCGCACCTCTAGTAACCTGTACTCTACTTTCTGTCTCTATGAATTTTCATTTTTCCTAATATTTTCTTTGTGGTTACCATGGGGCTTAAATTTAACACACTAAATCTATAAAAAATAGTGTTTACTTTGATACTAATTAACTTCAATAGTATACACACACACACAAATAGTATATACAAACTATTTTTATACCCCTCCGCCCTCCCACCTTTATGTAGTTTTTTTGTTGTTGTTGTTTTTTAAGATTTATTTCTTTACTTTATCCATTTTAAACTCCCCCTTCCCCATTTTGCTGTTTTGTGTCCATTCGCTGGGCAATTCTCTGTGTCTGTTTCCTGCCATTTCTTCTCATCCTCCTCCTCCAGTCTTCACCAGGATTCGATCCTGGAGACCTCTGATGTAGGAGAGAGGTGTTCTGCCACCTGCGCCACTTCGGTTCCTGGCTTTCAGAGCATCTTGTCTTGTCTCTCCCCTGCATCTCTCCAGTTACGTCATCATCTTGCTGCATGGCTCCCAGGGCCTCACCGGCACACAGAGCCTGGCAGCCCATGTGCCTTCTATATATATATATATTTTTTTTTTATTTTACCAGGAGGTCCCGGGGATCGAACCCAGGTCCCTCCATATGGCAGACGGACGCCCAACCATTTGAGCTACATCCACCCCCCTTTATGTAGTTATTATCACAAATTATATATTTATACATTATGAATCCCAAACCATTGGTTTATCATTACATTTTATGTATTTGCCTTGCAGATCTTGTAGGAAGTAAAAAGTGGAGTCACAATAAAAAATACAGTAATACTGGTATTTATATTTACCCATGTCATTATTCTTTCCTGAGATCTTTATTTCTTCATATGGCTTCAGTCAATTGTCTAGTCCTCTTGCCTTTCAACCTGCAGAACTGCTTTTAGCAGTTCTTGTAGGACGAATCTAACAGTGACGAACTCCCTCAGCTTTGGTTTATCTGGGAATGTCTTAATCGCTCCCTCATTTTTTGAAAGACGGGTTTGCTGGATACAGAATTCTTGGGTGGCAGTTTTTGTTTTCTTTTTCTTTTAGCACTTTGAACGTGTCTTCCCATTGCCTTCCTGCCTCCACTGTTTCCAGCGAAAAATTGGCACTTAATCTTACTGAAACTCCCTTGTGTGTGATACATTGCTTCTCTCTTGTGGCTTTTGGGATTCTCTATTTATCTTTTTTTTTTTTTAAGAAGCTTTAGATTACATAAAGGTTATATAAAATATATAGGGGATTCCCATATGTCCCACCCCCTCTCCTCCCACACTTTCCCACACTAACAACATTTTTCATTAGTGTGGTACATTTATTACAATTGATTAACACATATTGAAGCATTGCTACTAACCGTGGACTATAGTTTACATTATAGTTTACACTTTGCCCTGCCCAATTTTATAGGTTTTGACAAAATATATAATGGCCTGTATCCATCATTGCAATGTCATGCAGGACAATTCCAATGTCTCCCAAAATGCCCCTATGTTACACCCATTCTTCCCTCTCCCTCCCATCAGAACCTCTGGTGAGCACTGCCTTTATATCAATGATACAAATTCTTCCATTGCTAGAATAATAATAAGTCTACTTTAGTCTCTCTTTATCTTTGCCACTCAATGGTTTGATTGTAAGATGGCATGGTATGGGTCTATCTGGGTTTATCCTATCTGGAGTTTGTCGAGCAGCTTGGATGTTGTAGCAGTTTGATATTGTTTATGAATTCCAAAAACAGATATTGGATTGTGTTTGTAAACTGGTCTGCTCCTTTGGGCATATTAGATTGTATCAGATTCAGAGGTTTCACTTTTACTGTATTAAATCAACACTAGGGCTTTTATTTGACCACATCATTAGGGCATGCTGGGTTGCATCCCCACCCCCTGTGGGTATAAAACACACTCTCACACAGGGAAGGAGAACACAGAGAGTTAGTTTTGATGCTGGAGCCCCAGGAAGTAAACACACAGAGAAGCAGATACATGAGGAAAGAGAGAAGGCTCCATTAGACACAGCAGAGACCGCGGGAAGGGAGACGAGCCCTTCACCTGATAGTTTACAGGTGGCCTTGTGGAGCGAGCAGAACAGCTGAGCCCGGGAAGAAACAAGCCCCAGGGAGAGATAGAAAAGTCTTATGCTAACCTACAGCTGAGAAAGGAAAGAGCTGGGACCACAGAGCCTTAGTAGGAAGAGGAAGGCTGAACCCTTGCAGAGACTGGCAGCCATTTTGCTCCAACACATGGCAACAGACTTTGGTGAAGGAAGTAACTTATGCTTTATGGCCTGGTAACTGTAAGCTTCTACCCCAAATAAATACCCTTTATAAAAGTCAACAGAGGGAAGCGGATGTGGCTCAATTGATGGGACTCCCGTTTACCATATGGGAGGCCCTGGGTTCGATTCCCGGGGCCTCCTGGTGAAGGCAAGCCCGCCCGCGTGGCTCGGTGAGCTGATGCAGCGGGACTACCCAAGGGAGTCCCGAGGGGTCCAGAGGGAGACAAGCAGACACAGAAAAATGCACAGCAAATGGACACAGCAAGCACAAGCAGCAAGGGGGGATAAATAAATAAATAAATAAATAAAAATCTTAAAAAAAAAAAATGTGATTGGGGTAAAAAAAAAAAAGTCAGCAGATATCTGGTACTTTGCATCAGCACACCTTTGGCATTATTAAATCAGATGTGTATATCCACATCTTTCATTAAATTTGGGAAGTTTTCAGCCATTATTTCTTGGAATATTTTCTGTGCCCCCTTCTCTTTTTTTCTCCTACGGGGACTCCCACCAGGCTTGATGGTGTCCCACAGGTTCCTCAGGCTCTGTTCACTTTTTTTCAGTGTCTCCTCTTTATGCTCCTCAGACTAGATGATTTCAATTGCCTGATCTTCAAGTTCTCTGATTCTTTCTTCTGCCCCTTCAATCCATTGCTGAACTTCCTAGGGAATTTTAAATTTCTGTTACTATGGTCTTCAGCTGTGTTTGGTTCCTTTTCATAATTTCCATCTCTATATTGAAATTCTGTTTGTGTACATCTATCATTTTCCTGATTCTTTCTTTTAGTTCTTTGCCCACAATTTCCATTAGCTCTTTGAGCATATTTAGGACCATTTTTCTTACAGTCTTTGGAGTGTTCCAGGTTTTATCCTCTTCATTGATGGCTTCTAATGCTTTAATCTCCTTTGTCTGGGTCATCACTTCCTATTTCTTGGAATGTTTTGAAACCTGGACTTTTTGATGTTTTAGTGTGTTATAGCACTGGAATTTAGATGCTGAGGCATCTGTTCCTTAATCTTGTATCCAGCTAGTGTTTTGATAGCTTTCTTTGAATGCTAATAAGAAGGAGGTGAAGGAGGAAGAGGAGGAGAAAAAGAAAACACCTTTCCTTGTCTTTGCAGATTGACCTGTGGGGGATGCTCTCCTTCAGAGCTTATCCATACAATGAGTCTGGAGAATTGCTCAAGACCAAAGGGCATGGATCCCCTTTCTGCAGATATACATGTGGCCCTAGAAATTTCCCATTTGCTCAGTTCCTTTACATGGTTCCTATTTCTAAGAAACAGTTAGTCGACAGTCCTGGGCACTGCACCATATATCCTACAGCCAGCAATCCTTGCCCCAGGAAGCGCAACTTAACTGCTCTCCCACAAGGAGTGTTCTCTGAGCCACCCTCTACATGAAGGGCAAGTTCTCAGACAGCAAGTCCCTCGGGCCACCACCAGACAGATTAGACCAGACATATAAGCTCTCAGTATGGCCATGAAGGTTACTCTGTTCCCTAGGGAACCAGGACCCAGCACAGGGAGCTCAACTCTAGGCAGGGCACTAGGAGATCCTACCACTTTGATGTGGCTTTTTTTACTTTTTTTTTTTTTTTTTTAGGAGAAATCAGAGATTGAACCCAGGACCTCATACATGGGAAGCAGGCATTCAACCTGAGCTACATCTGCTCTTTTCTTTCTTTCTTTCTTTCTTTCTTCCTTCCTTCCTTCCTTCCTTCCTTCCTTCCTTCCTTCCTTCCTT